>VZTM01012145.1:0-17806 GCA_013400555.1 Jacana jacana | reverse complement strand
TTCTCTGGATAATAGACTTTTACTCAGGCTTGAGTATAACACTTCGGTCACTGGAAATAAAAGGCAGTCACAATGAAGATAAAGCTACATCTCCAATGTGTAGGCTGACAGAGTATACACTGCACTGCTCTAAGCCTGCTTTGCTGCTTGCAACACTTTCAGATTTTAGGCATCTACTCAAATAATGATAGTATCAATAAGATTAAACATCAGCTTTTAGTACCTTCTCCTTTGCTGCTTCTTGCATGAAAACTGCTTTCTTTCTTTCCTGCTCGACTTTCATTTTCTCCATTTCTAACTGAGTAGCCAGCAGCGCCTACAAAAATAAACCCAGGTTGTTAACCTCCTGTTAGTTCAGACTTCAACAGTAACATAGCTTAAAGCTGAGGCAGGCAATACCTTTTCCTTCTTTGCATCTTCCAAGGTTTTTGCATACTCATCTTTGAGTCCTTCTAGTTCAACCTCATACCTAGACAGAGGAAAGAAAAAGGTAGAGAAAGTCTATAAATAAGTATTCTGTGTTTACTTTAGATTGATTGACTTTTAAAATACAATGAAAGTAACAGGCTTCGATCTTCAGCTTGAAACGAGAGATCGTTTACAAGCAGGGCAACCTTATCAATAACTGTCAACATTTTGTATAGTCCTATCAACACTCCAAACAATCAAGTCTTGTGACTTGCAAAGGGATCTGGTGCAGAGGGTTGTGCCAGAGACAGCTGACTCCAGTCCACTACAATTTTAAAGCAAAAATGCAACTGACCTACTGTTTTCATCTTCCACCTTCTTCAGTTTATTTCTCTCTGCTTCTAGCTGAGCCTGAAGGCGTGTATTCTCTTGCCTTAAAAGACTATTCTGAGATTCAGTAGAAGACATCTGAATTTTATTAGAAAGAAGTTCTTCTGTAGCAGCCCGTTCTCTCTCAGCAGCTGCAGCTAGAAGAGTTTGAGACTCACCTAATATTAAGTAAAGAACAACATAGAGTTTAACTTTTTTGATCAAACATTGATAATATGGACCAAATTATTTAAGCATCAACATGGAATTTGAGATTTTTTTAGATTAAAATTATGTTTTTTCCAAACAAAAAAAAACCACCCCAGAACTGTTTTCTATTGTGAAGGGAATTACCTATTTGTCACCCTTCAGTTAGAAGATCCAAGCTGCGCAAAACCAGGAGACCTGATACTCTTTCAGAATGCAGTACACTACTACAGACTGCCTCCACAACAAGAAGCAATTTCTCTGGGTCCACCTTTGGGAATTTTATGAATTCTTCATTTATATATAAATATTTAAACAATTTTAAAAATAATGTTTATTTTAAAATTTTTAATATATTACTACTGTGCCAACAAACATGTGTCTCATTACCTATGCCGTTAAGCAAGTAAATTATTCTAATCTTTACAACACAGAAGTAAGCACCAGGCTTGACAACTGAAAATGCTGGAGGTCTTCCGGTGTCTCAATGTCCATCCTTTCTTTAGGTGCTGTAAGGACATGTACCCTTTAACACCTCTGCCTTACAGTCTTGTGCTACACTGTGGTTTAAAGAAAATCACTGAACTACCTGTCCAAGACCCTTGTCAGGATACCCCACATACCATTTCCTTACAGAAAAGGATTTTGTGTCTGTCTCTCCTGACCTACCACGTATACTTCGAGCAAGTGTGAAGCCTTTCTCATTTACCTTCACCCATCTCACATCTTCCTCGCACACCTCACCATTCAGTAAAAGCAAAAAACATCTTACCAAGTCTGTCAGAAAGGTTCTTTTCCAATTTTTCCCAGGCAGAGGTTTGTGCTCCCAGTGTGGCTTGCAGGTTTTCTATCTGCCGGAGAAGGGGCCGTGTAGCAGATGTAACACTTTGACTTAGTTCTTGGTTCCGGCTCTCTGCTTCTTGGAGCCTCTGAAATCATAAATTAAATGTAAATAAGCTTTGAAATTGTATGGTGGATTAGAAGATTGATATAGAATTCAGCTGAATTATAGAGTAGCAGTTGCTTTAAATGCTAAAAGTCATATGTTAAGACTCACGACAGAGCGTGAAATTTCAAGACAGAAGCCTAAAATATTCGATTTATGATAGAGCAACAGCCAGACATTTACATTCCAAGAGCCCTCTGGGCATCACCTGCAACATTTTGGCTATAAATCTATCTATTTTTTGGACCTTAATAACAAAAACCATATCATTAAGAAACACCTAAAGAGTCATTTAAAACATACTTGGTAGCAATTTTAGAGGACTATTACAAACTTAACGGCCGTACTTTGTCTTGCACAAGAAGAATAGCATTACATTTCATAGGCATCATCAAAATTATTAGTTTGTTTTCAATATGTGATTAAAAGAAACATTTCCTTTAGCATTTGCACCAGTGTTCTACACTGAACAAACGCTGCAGACAACAAAAGCCTCTTTTTCAGGCTATTAACATCATGCATGCGTTTCATTTCCTGTTTTTAGAAGCCCTCCTTGCAGAATCAAGCTGGTGTAATCTATTTGCTGCAGCACCTGCTGTAGTTCACCGATTTCCTGGCGTAAATAGTCTTCTTTTCTCGCTGCCTGCTGTTCTGCCCGCTGCAGCGCTAGCCTCAGGTCTGCCACCTAAATAAGGAAGACAGCGTCACATATTTCTTGCCAAGTTACAGTACCACCTACTCACTGCTGCAGCCCTACACCATTTTTAAATGCTGTTAGACAGGGTATGCCTGTTTGCAACTTAGAGGCTTCAGTTTTGCACACACACAAATAGTTACACTCATTTATCTATCTCTGAGAATTTTCTCCAACTTCATTTCTTCAACTTTGCGCCATGGTAAGAACACTACAAACTTAACATAGAGCTTGACAAAGTCACTTCATTTAGACAAGTAAAACTGGAAGTATTTTTAAATAAAACTAAAATTTTAAAGCTTAGCACAACTACCACCAAAGACTGAACAAGTTCCCGGGAAAGAAATCCGCTGGTTATTTGGTAAGTACACGAAAATGAGTCCCACCTTACACTGCACCCGGTTCATTACAGCAGATGAAAACATTACCCAAGTCCATTCGTGTGTTCAAATTAAAAACATTTTATCCACTGCGTTTAAAACCCACCTGAATTGCCAAAGCTTCTTGTTGCTGCCGGGCTTCATCCTGAGCCTTCTCCAGAGCTAACCCGAGCTCTTCCTTTGCCTTCATTTCCCGACTCAGGGCTGCTTCTTGTGCCTCACTGTCCTTTGTAGCATTTGCTTTATGAAGGTCTGCAAGTTCCCTGGGAAGGAAAAAAGGCAAAACCTGCACTACGCACTTACAGTTTACACAATGCCAATGAGGACTGCAAATAACTTTCACAAGCACTGCACAAGAAATAGACACAGAAGCTGAATGCACGGCTGAAGACAGGCACTCAAGTATCTGCTTACTTGTATGCACTATCAAGTGCTGCCTGGACACTTCTGTTCCGCTCTTCAAGGTCTTCCACTTCTGCCTGAAGTTTAGCCAGATCCTTTTCTTGTCTCTCCACAACACTGTTCAATTGTTTAATGCTGTCTCGATGCTGCTTCTCAAGGTCTTCTTTGCCATCAAGCACCTATTAGAGGGCAAATAAAAAGCTTGAGATTAATCTCAGTACAGGGGGTAGGTGACACCATCTGAGGACAATGTCAACTCTGGCAACCAATTCAGGATTCATTTACACAAAATGTCTAAACTGATCGAACACTTCACCAAAAGAGAAAGGTTTTGCTCCCTTGTCTTCCCCAGAGGAGGGTGCTCTTCACCACAGCTTCACACACTTCCTCATACTGGCTCTGCTGCCTCTACAGTTTTGACTCAATCACTAAGCGAACAAAAAACCCTGCCCAAATTCTGCTGGTACAGGTTTTCCAACTGAAACTTAGTGAACTGAATTCAGTCAGCCCACCTGATAACCTACAGCAGCACGACTGCAAACAAGCAGCTGGAGAGATACCTGACTGCAGCTGGAAACTACTCTGAGAATGCACCCAGAAACCACATCTCAGCCTTCCAATAATATGAAATAGAGAAGCCTCTCAAAAAGAAAAAAAAATATATTCTATTAAAAGCCTCACCAAAAGGCTATTCTGTGGCTAATACTTAATTTTTATAGAGGAAAAAACACCAAAAACAAAACAAAGAAACTTTTTATCTCTCACCTGTTTTAAATGCTGCAACTCCTCTTCCAATTCCTTAATCTTTTTGTTCTGTTTTGTGTTAATATTTTCTCTCTCTTTCTCCTTGGCTCTTAATTTCTTAATAATGTTGGAATTGTGCAGCTGTTGTTTGGAAAGCTTTTCTCCTGTGAAGAAAATAAACATAAAGCTAGTGTATATTGCTGTTATTCTATGAACTGTCTCTATTCACACCTGCACTTGCTCTTCAGTCCCATGAAAATAATGATAAAATATAAAACAAAATATCTACTTTTACTTTTTTTTTTTTCTCCATGGAAGTTCTTAAGTTTTAGATCTACCTCATCCTGAGACGACCCTGCTATCCTAAGCTATAGTGAGATAGGAGAGGAAGTGAAAGGCATTGAAAATAAAGCCAATGAGATCATCATAACAAGGGAAAAAAATCAAAATGGCCTGTTCACTTAGTAACTATATTTTACTTGCAAAATTAAAAAGTAGTACAGGAGACACTGTAGAAAAGCCTTGACTAAAGCCCTAGTTAGATTTCTGCTGAATGGAACACGGAGTGTTGTACTGCACGCTGGTTTTACCTCACAGCACCTTTAAAACCCATTGCAGAAACCCCTCCAACCATCTCTATTCAACTCACCCCTCTTGATGCTCTTTGCTGCTACTTAGATGTTTTAAATGTTCAGAAACTTCTAACATGTTTCAAATACTGTGGGTTTTTCCCCTCACATACAAGAAGGCTCATGTGTCAAGGCAGTACATTTCAAATTATTCTATAATTTGTACTATTTTTTTTTAATTCTCACCTTCCTCCATTAATCCTTTGATTTGCTCTTCTTTCTCTTTCAGTAATTCAGCAGTTTCGTTAGTATTAAGTCTAGTAGCCAATTCTTCTTTAACAGTCTTTACTTCCTAAATAATAGGATAAAATACTTAAGACCCTCATTAAAATATATTTATGCATAGATGCAGAGTAAGTTACGCTGATCACTTTTTTTCTTCTCCACTTCCCCTCAAAAGGCTTTTCTCCAAAAACAATTTAGGCTGGAAGGGAACTCTGGAGATTATCTGATCAAATCCGATTGCTCAGAGACTTATTCCATCAAGTTTTAAAACCTCCAAGGACTGAGACTCCATACATTTTCTGTACAACTCGTTCCAACTCCTTCTTCCAGTTCACTTCCTACACCTGAAACTTTTGCAACACAGTAAAACCGAACTCTTATATTCACACACAGGTATCAGAGAGTTCTTTTATTTCAACCCACCACTGTGCCAACAGTGACACGTGCAGTGAGAAAACAACTGTGAAATTTATTTTTATTTTCCAGTTACAGATTTGAGTTTTCTTTTTGGAGTTCTAAGCTAGAGAAATGTAATGCTGGGATACCAGTTCAAGACTATTTAAACTCCATAAACTTTGTTGCTGCAGACTTCTTTGCTCACACTCCAAACCAATCTGTCCTCAATCCCTAATTTGCCTTCCAGTTAATCCTTTTAAGAAGCCGCTCCCATTTCTTTGCCACTTCCCCACATTCACAGGCCATTCTTCTCCTCACACCAATGCCAATGCATACATAAGTACAAGGGAAATGAAAGCAGATGGCAAACCTTTTTTCCTTGAAACCAGACTAACTTTAGCTTAAACTACTTCCCTAACTTGGTTCACAACACGGCTGCAAGAATACATGGGTCAACACCAGGAAACAACAAGCAGCCTGGGAGGCTAGAATTGACTTACTAATACCACGAGATAGCACCTCTTAGTCTCGTGCTTCTACCTAACCAAATTTTTATCAATCTACTTAAGAAATACATTTTTTTTTTCTAAAATAATAAACATTGCTTTCACTGAAAAGCCAAAGTACCTTTTTAGCTGCATCTCTTTCCTTGCAGGCTAGCTGGAGCTTCTTCTCAGCATCCGCAATTCGCTGAGCAAACTCCTCTTTAAGAGATGAAAGGCTACTGCTCTCTTCTTTCATTCTAAACATTTCACTACATTTAAAATTAACATTTCAGGACAGTTGCATGGTTATGTGACATTCCAAGCAGTTTGCAACAGGTTGTCTTAAATGCTTTTAAATGTCATTTGCTTTATTTTACACACATTAAGCAGTAAAAAAAAAAAAAAGCATCCATATTAGACGTACTCATCAAAAAATCATTAATTCAGTAATTTACCCATGAAAACAATGAAATGCTTGATCTACCTTACATGTTTCGCCTCTTAATCAAGCTCTTTCTGATTAACCATAGTCTGTGTCACATACAGGGCAAATGATTAAATGTATAAAGATCAAGTAAGTCAATATATAGTAAGCTTCACACATTATCAGTAAATTTTTAGACTTGATATTTGATCAGTAAGCTGGTAAATCCAACTTTTCATTTTTGTTTTTTTTTTTTCCTTTTAATTTTAACTGAATTAAATAATGAATTCAGGCTTTTCCCTACAACCAGCTCTTCTACAACAGTTTCACTGCTTACATTTTAGTCAGCAAATTACTAAATCAAGTTCAACCATCTGTCAGAAAAGCCAGTCTGCCTTAACAGCAGAATCTAGGCTCATAACAAACATCTTTATTAATAACAAAGTCTGACTCTACACATCTGTTTGTCATTCTTACTGCTCGCTTACTGACAAAAATCTTTCACCAGCCTCTTCCCAAAAGAGATTCTGGCCCCAAGAAGTAATATCTCTTCAAAAAACTACCATCATAGTACATGCAATCATTATTTCCACCTTTCCCAAACAGTGTGCATCCCTTTCAACCTTTGTTCTAGTTATAAAGCCACTTCTTTTATGATATTGTCAACTGATTGTATTACAGTAAAGTTACAGTTACACCCACTACGGTGTATATTTTCATACTTACTCTTTTAGGTTATCATAAGCTTCTTCCAGGCGGGCCTTTTCTTTACTAGTACTCAATAACTGTATTTCCCTCTTCTCCAGTTTCTCAGTTAATGAATCAATCATCTGGACAATATTTTTACAGATAAAGATCAGGTGAATGGGACAATGAAACACAAGAGGGGCAGGCCTCCCCTCTCCCCCCACCATTCCCTCCCATTATATAAAGCTGAACTTGACAACGTTCTTAGGAATTTTAGGTAAAAGTCAGTGAAGATTACTGTGTTTCTACCACATTAACTTGGAGTTAAGCAATATCTAAACACAAGACACCTGTTTTCTACAGGTGTAGAAATCCTACTAAATAAACACATGTGGCTGACTGAAGTTCCTAAACAGTATCATCAACAGTTATATTTAATTATAAATTAAGTTTTCAAACAGAGCTGATAGCTTACAAAAATATAGCTAACATTAACCATCAAGACTCCCAGTGCTCCTTACACCACTTTCTACAGAATCACAGAATAATTTACACTGGAAAGTCCCTTAAATGAACTGTTAGCACAAAGTAGCAGAATAGCGTCACATGAGGGAAGACAACTTTCAGGCAGGGTCAAGAGCTTTTAGTTCTCATAATCAAATTTTTTTTTAATATCGGATTTTGGAAAGTTAAATATACAGAAATACCCACTAATAGACAACCATAAACAAAGGAACCAGGTTCTGTAAGCGTAGCTCATTGAGGCCAATGAAAGACAGTGATAATGGACGACAGCAAATTCTATTTCCCACAATATATAACAATTTACATTAGGAAACTTACAGATAACAGTTCATGGCTTTGGAGTTCCCTAAGGAATTTACACTGGCATTCTGTATGACTTACACAAAAAAAAACGCTTTTCTTAAAACACAGATTACACTGGGGTTTTACGAAAGCAATTGCTTTTCTCTTCTATCAGAAACAGCACTAGTCAGTATTGCAACCATGCCTACTGGGCAAGGCCATGGGTAGGGCCCATTTACAGCCCATATTTGGCACATAAACTATGAGCAAAGCAAAATGCAAAGAAACAGAACAAAACACATGTCAGAAATTAAAAACAAGGACAGACACACAGGAAGGATACGAAGAAAATGGAAAAAAGATAGCACACACAAGACACTGGCAGAACTGGACAAAACACACGGCTTCAAAGCTCCAGTTTAGCCTTCCATGCACTTGAATATCCTACTTTGCCATATTTCTAAGTCATTCCAACCATCTAAACTAGTCATACAAATTGCTTTTAATCTATTCACTACCCATAACTATGCTTCTTCATTAAAAAACCTAGTGTACCTTCTTTTTAAAAGTAAAGATTATTTTCTATTAAAAAACCCCATTAATTTACCTAGTAAAAAGCACTTATGAACATGAACTACTGCTATCCTCAAAGAACATGCAGAATGCTCCTGGAATGTAATCAAGTTTGAGAGTTTCTAAGTGTGGGGAAAAAAACGCTTGCAAAATATTATCTTGATTACTGCTGAAATACTAAAGGCTTGTAGCTTCATTAACTCACAATACTTCAGGAATCTCTTTCACCTTTTACAGGTAAAAAAAAAAATTACACCAAAGAATTAATATAACATATTTGACCTATCAAGGCTTCTGGTTTGCTAGCACTACTCCCAATTCACAACGATAATTAGGTGGATTAGGGACAACCTGACACTGTTTGACCAGAAATGTCACCAGTATTACTCCACTGCAGAATATCAAGGATTGTGGTAGTTCAGCATCAATTCATTCGCTCAAATAAGGTGAAGTTAATACCTACAATAAGGAGATAATATGAGTTTCATTTGTTTGGAAAAATACGGGTGTGTTTGCAAAATGTGTTTTACAGTTACCTTTTTAAACTCTTGCTTTTCAGTGTCCTCTTCTAACAATTTTTCAACCACAACCTCCTGTGGCTCGGTCTCCTCTTCCACAACCTCTTCTTCCACAGTTTGCACAGGAGCCACCAAGACATCCGGCTGCTCAGAATTAACAGGGGTCGCGCTTCTCCCACTCTCCTCCATCTCAGCTTCCTCAGCGTGTAAAACAGCAGCATCATTCAAGTTTTCAGATTTATTTTTCAGGGCGTCAACCACTTCTGTCTTTGGTGCAGAAGGACTGACAGCAACAGATGCTGAAGCAGAAGCCCTGCCCGATAACTCATCATCTGAATTTATTTCACTTACACTTCTACTATCTAAAGACTGTACACTAAATGAATCAATTCTTTCAAAAGCATCAGAGGAGCAGCAGCTCTCGGTCATTTTTTGGAAGTCATCTAAACGATTATAATCTGCACAGGCAGACGTAGATAAAAGCTGAAATGATGTTTGCATGAGATGGAGACTGGATTTTGAATCTGCAGCTTCCTGTCTTGAACTTACTGAGCTCTCGCTTATTACACTTTCATGGTCCAGAACTTCAATATCACTAGTTGTAGATGTCCCCGAGGAGAAAGTGCTAACTGGAGGTGAGGGTGTATTGCTTTGCCTGTCCTCAGTCTTTCGCTCCTTAGTTTCCAAACCTCCATCTTTCGTACCTGCATTAAGAGGCTGCAAAGTGCTGTCCTGTGAAACTCCCGTTCCACCCCCTCCAACTCCGGACTTTTCATTAAGAGCATCTTCAGGTACTTCCAGATTTAGAGCAGACACCTTTTTGTCAGTAACTTCATTTGTGCTCTCTTCATGTTTGGCATTAGATTTAGATTTAAGCGCAGAATTCTCTTCTAATTTCTCCTTGGGAACATCAAGGTTTTTCAAGTCCACTAGGCCAGCTACAGAGGATTCCTTCACTTCTGCCTCTGTTGTCACTGGTACTTCCAGCTGACTGGGGTGCTGAGGCTCTTTTAAAGTGCTTTTCACCTCCTCTTTGGGTCGCTGAGATTTGGCTGGAGGTTTGGACACAACTGGATTTTTCTGTATACTCTGAACGTCTGTTGGGGAGAGAAAGGCACTGAAGAAGTTTTCAGATTCATCAACAACCATCCTCCTCACTGGCTTCGTGATTGCTGTTGGCGATACTGGTTGATTCTGTGGTTCTGTGTTTGAACTTAAGCCCCAGGAAGATGTATCCCATCCTCCACTTATGAGAGAATTTGTTCCTAAAAAAAAAAAAAAAAAGAGGCCAAGAAGACTTAAAATATTACTGTCTTTTGAGACACAACAATTCAGAAAAGAATTTATTCATCATCTAACTTGTGAGTATCATACACGATCACAAACAGCACCATTTTCGTTACTACTTCCTTACAAAGCCTGGAACCAATTTTTTTAAAAAAGCACAAGAAGCATAAGGGAGACATAAAGTAATTTTAAGACTTAAGGTAGACACAGACACCTCTAGAAAGCAGGAGTACCTGAATATAATCAACCCACTATCTTCCTGTTAAACAACAACTTAAGCAAAGGCAGAAAGAAACCATACGCAAATCCACCAGCAAATCCAAGAGTGAGAATTTCAAAAAGAAGATGGAGAGAAGTGTCTGGGAAGAGGAAACAAGCCCACACAGCATTCCGAAAGCTGTACCAGCAAGCCTGAAGCCTAGTCAGGGAGAAAAAGCAAGCATTTCCTTTGTCAAGAGAACAAGCCAAAGGGAATATGGGCTCCTGCTTCCTACAGTGAGGGGAAGCAATGCAAAACAATCTGAAAAACTATAGTTTAGAATTCTAGAATTATACAGATTACAAAAGAACAAAACAATTACTAGGTCTTAAAAGTTATTTGCCAGCAGGACACAGACAAATACTTCACACACCATTCAACAGAGGAAAAAAAGCTTTAAATATTTGCGGAATTCACACCGTAAGAAAGCTTCTTGCCCTTTCAGTTTGTGACAGGCTTCATATATTTCCCCTCGTGCACCAAGCAACTGCAAGGTGACAATATACATTGCCAACAACCCAGCTAAGGTGACAGTTTTCTTCTTCTCCCGTGGGGAAACATTGTCCTGGTTTTGGCTGGGATAAAGTTAATTCTCTTGCTAGCAGACAGTATAGTGGTTTAGGATGAGAAGAATGTTGATAACGTGCCGGTGTTTTCACTTGTTGCTAAGCAGTCAAAGGCTTTTTCAACTTTCCACTGAAGCTGAAGGGGAGCACAGACAGGACAAGCTGGCCAAAGGAATTGTCCAAACCAGAGACGTCATGCTCAGCATGTAAATGGGGGATGGCTGCGGGGAGGGATCCAGGATAACTGCTTGGGGCCAGGCTGGGTATTGGTCAGCAGGTGGTGAGCAACTGCACTGTGCATCACTCGTGCTGAATATTCTTTTATAATTATTGTTTTCCCTTCCTTTGCTGTCCTATTAAACTGTCTTTATCTCAACCCAAGTATTTTAACTAC
The DNA here is from genome assembly GCA_013400555.1 of Jacana jacana. Lineage (NCBI taxonomy): Eukaryota > Metazoa > Chordata > Aves > Charadriiformes > Jacanidae > Jacana > Jacana jacana. The sequence continues at coordinate 6,406 of VZTM01012145.1, read as the reverse complement.
TCCCCCGATCCTCCTTCCCATCCCACAGGCAGAGTGGAGCGAGTGAGTGGCTGCGTGGTCTTTAGTTGCCAGCTGGTGTTGAACCACCACGCTGATTAGTTCTGAAGCTGCCCTAAAATAACAGCAACGGGGTTTATTATTGTCTTTCTTGCAGGTTTTCCAGGACTTATCAACAGCAAGGATAATAAGAACTTCAGCATCAAGTTTCAGTAGCATCCCAAGTAAGAACATAAGTCAAAAAATAATATACAATTTGATCTTGTACCTACAAACCTAATCTGGGTAACGTACCTATTTCAGGCTTCTTAAACTCACTTGATCCAGTAGCATCTACTAAAAAAAAGCTGAGTTATAGTATTTAAAGCAGACTACCACTTTCAGAAACTGTTGATAGCTACTGGCCTCAAGTTCTCACATTCAGATAATTACTGATCTCGTTACCAAAAATACTACAAGCATGTCATTTATTACTACCTTGCCCACGATTCAATAGCCTCAGAAAATGCCCTGTGAGGGAACTGTAACATTCAGAAAATACTTTACCTTTTTAAAAAACAAATGTTTTCCCTGAAAAGCAGATGCAGGCTGATCTTTGCTGCTTTCCTTAGTATTTACAGTAGTTCTGTAATTCATCAGATATAAATTACATTAAAAAGCAGTTTGGACACGCCGAGAGTTTTAAGAAACTAAGGACAACAGAGTCTTCTATAAGCAATTCCTCCAATTTAAGACAACACTGGACTACACACTGCACACTGGACTACACTACCTTGCTTCTGCAAAGGGACAAAGACATGCCCAACTGCCCCTATCACCAGCCAACCTAGAAAACACTTTCAACTGTTACAGTTTTCAGAAATCTAACTCTGCTGTGGAAAATAACCTGGAAATAACCTCACCCTACTAAGACATACATTTCTTTGGGAGAACTTTGTAGAGTAGGGCTGAGGGTTGGACTCGATGATCCCAAGGGTCTCTTCCAACCTAAATGATTCTATGATTATAGATATAGCTGCAATAAGGCAACTGATTCCAGGTGACTTTTCTTTTCTTCATTCATTCTTATCCTTAAGGTATTGTTTATGGGAGAAAAAAAGTTTCTAATGAGAGGGCTCCTTGTCGCTCTTTCATTTTCAAGCAGCAATTCAGGACTGACCATTCCTTCAGGTTTGCATTAGCACACACGGAGACACTTCCTCATAACCAAACTGTGACAATTCTTCCACCAACACATTCCTCCCAGCAGATGTTGGAAGATTATGAACTTAATGCCACAGAAAGCGGAAACTTTGGTTGGTTTATGTGGTGCAGACTTTCAGTTTGCACTCTGTTCTTCCTGTCACAAAAAGCGAATCCATGCATACCTCAGAAAAAACATAATTTCCTTCCTTTTATTAATAAAAAAGGTTCTTATCACCTATTAGATAGGTGACAAAAAACCCATAACGCCTCGAGAAACACGGGTATAAAGAGCAGAGCTGCTCAAAGCATGACAAGGGTGACAACAACCACGTATTGCTTGTGCTGCTGAGGCTTCCTCAGCTTTTCTGTCGGTGCTGTGCCTCCCTCACCTGTAAGGGGGGTCAGAGAAGCACCACAGGCACTGCAGGACGGGCTCCGGACAGGAGGGGCCGGTTAAACCCCCACAAGCGCAACTCCCGGCCCGGGTTGAGGGGAGACAGGGAAGGGGGGCGGAGGAGACGGGTGAGAGGAAGGCACCGCCCCAAGCATCAGGCCGTGAGGGGAGATGTCCCAGCCCACCTCACACAGGGAGGCTGGGGGAACGGCCAGGGCCTCCCGCCCGCTCTTACCATCGCCGTAGTCGGGGATAACCGCGTCGGGCCAGGGGCTCTCCTCGGCCTGGATGTCCAGCACCCGGTCGATGGACTTTTGGGCCTGCGACAGCGCCTGCTTGGCGAAGCTGGAAAGCTGCGAGGCGTTGAACCAGCTCATTTCTCAGCGCTGCCCCGCTCCCTGGCCCAGAAGCGGAGAGACGGGGGGGCGGGCAGGGGGGCAACCCGCCCTCAGAGCCCGAGGGCTGGCNTACAAAAGGCGGCTTTAATTCCCACTTCTTAACGCAAATAACCAAATGGCACGTGCCGTCCCAAAGCCCAGCGCCTCAACTCGCTGCTTCTGGGGCCCGTCGAAGCGTCCGAAGGTGCTAAAAATGACCTGGTTAAAAGTTGAAGCTCCCCCACCTCGCTTGAAGGGCAAGGCTGGAAGATGGAAAGTTAAAACGCTGTTCATACACCAGAACCTGAAGGAATCCAAGGTGAGGTATCTCCCCACACACTGGCAGTAAGGTCGCTGTCTGAAACAGCCAAACTATGCTCTAGTTTGTTTTTTTTAATTAAGGTTATAAACACTCTTGAATGTCCACTGATACACCACGAACTAGGGTGTCTTTACAATGTTTTTATTAATAAATACTTTAACAGCACCAGTGATACTTTAACACGACCCTGCAAACCTGTGCACAGCAGCTTCCTGGGGACTGCAGGCAGGCACATCCATGTCACCTACAGCTCATCATCTTGTTCTCTCCTAAGTCAGTCATCAACCTCTCATAAAATCGATCCAGTCAATACCAAGTAAGAGGAAAGTGCCTATTTTAATCTACTGCCCTCTTTTGCTTTCAAGGTGACTCAGCCAGCGTACAGGAGTGCCACAATTTAAAGCCAAATCGCTGCGGTTCCTTTCAAGGGTCTTCTCTTTGCAAGTGTGTTAAAAACAAGACTTTTGGCCACCTTAGAATTTCCATGTGTCTGAAAGTATATTAGCATTAACATTTTGACAACAAAAACTGGAAAAAAAAAATGTGTATGCCTATACATCAGAGTTCTGTACATTAATAAGCTTTTATACAAATATAATCCACCAAATATTGGCTTCTACATACGATTCTGAAATATGGTGATTCATCTGTATTACCCTAACCTCCAACAACGCTAGTGCTAACATCGATGCTTCAGGTTGCTGTAACAGCCACAGAGTATGTCTGTTGTACAAGACGGTACAGATTTCTCTCGCTGTATATGTGGTTTTCTCGTGAATAAATTAAGTGGTGAAGTGAAGCTTGAACAACATGGTCTGTGGTGTAGTAACATCGGCAACTGCAAGTTCCTGGCCGTCCACAAGCCCCAGTTCTGAAACAGGAAGAAAAGTTTTAAGTACAACAAAACCACGTGGTTTGTATTTTTGAAATTAAAAAAAAAAATAAATTATGAATGCCATTCTTACAAACCATAAATATGCTGAAATAAAGCTACAAACAGCTCACTAGCTAGACTAATATTCATCCAAATGAGGAAACAGCCATTGCAAAAAAATACATTAAGGCTCCTGAAGCATGTTTAATTTACGTCAGTTATCAGCTTGCTTTGTTGCAGTGGCTTCCTTCTGCGTCCACCCACACCTTCATGTTTAAGCTCATCTTTGAGCTTTGAAAAGGTGCATTGCACGTAACGGGACAATCAAACACATTCTGCCATGATAGTGCAGTATAAGAAGTCCAACGCGTCTCACAGAGGGGTCAAAATGACTCTGTCTACAGGAGTATCTTGAAAATCTGGCCATGACAACCACATGATACCTTTTAGTGTCTTGGAAAGATTTGGCCTTGTTCGTTCTTCAATTGAAGCTACTGTCTGCAAAAAAAATTGGAAAAAAAAAGCCAAAATACTTCCTTTCAAATTCAGGAAAGTAAATTTAAAGAACTTGTTAAAGACAATTACACATATTGAGATTACCTGTAAATAAAGTGTTTTATTTCCCCCATACATAGTTGCTGTGATTGCAGGAGACTTCATTTGCCTGTATATAAAACATTTTAAAACAACAGACCATCAGGTGAAAATACATTTAGCAATTACCTTTTTAAAATACTAAATTACCAAAGAAATACTGAACAAGTCTGAATAGTTGCACACTTACAATGAAGCATTATTTGTCAGGTAATCCAAGATCTCCTGTAGTTTAGCTGATGGGGAAATCTCTATGTTTTGGGGAAGCTGGCTGCAGGCTGGACAGTTTTCCTACAACAAAGTAGCACAAGAACACACGTTATGTTAAATACGATTTTAAAAATTATACTAATCAAGTCTTAAAACTATTTATGTGTTTGGGTAGGTTTTTTTCAGAAGTTTTAGCTCTGAAAATATTAATACAGTTGCAATTATTAATGACAAAAGCCACTTCCTCATGAAGTCAGTCGCTGTTCGACCAGCTCCCAACAGCAGCTAAGTATTTATGAACTACAAATTTCAGCAGACAAAATTTAATACTACAGATTTTATGCAACTTGTCATAATCTCTTTTTGAGAAGATTTGCTTATGAGTCTTCTTAAGATTGCGTATCTTATTGTGTAAACCATATTTCCTGTATTACAAGGGGAAATTTTAGGATTCACTTTCAAAAAAAAGTCTAGTACTGTTTTCCTTTGTGGGCAGTAAAGCAGAAACAGGCACTAAAGTTTCTGATTTTAAAACTGCAGAAATATTACTTTTCAGTGCTAGGGGCCAAGAGATTCCATATTGGGTTTCAGAAATACACAGACTCTGCCTAAGTTCAATAAAAATCAAGGACACAGGCCTGCTAGCCTTTAATGGCACTAACCTTTCTTTCAGCTTCAAATGTGTACGTGTATAACCCATCCACGTCATTGAACACCAAGTAGTTGTTAAGAGGAATGTATGCACTATAATGACAAATACATTAATGTCAATACACGTCATTGTGTTGGCAATCATGTACATTATTAATAAGAAATCAAATACCTTGTGGCTATTTTAAAAACTTCAGTGGCACAAACAGCTGTAATGAGAAAAAACAATTTATTCAGCTTCTCACTCGATCCCAGAGCATGCAGACATTCGTGCACAGAGCTGTTCTAAAGAAGCAATCAAAACCAACAAAAAAAAATCAAGTATAACAATTCATAAAGAGGAAAAATAAGCATCTTAAGGCAGCTGGTAGCTCTATTTATTAACACCATACATTTGCCACCAATCTGAGACTACATTAAGCTCACACACCATTTTTTCCAATTACTTCCCCCCCCCCAATCTAAAATGCCTTTGCTCACTCCCATGGTCATACATGAGCTTCAAATGCATACAACCACATGCTGCTTCTCTATGGAAAACGGAAACCAGACTGTAAGAATAAACTGGAATTTAAAAATTTAAAATTTACCAGAATAAAAAAAAATGTAAAAAATTGCTCCTATTCTCCCCGGGTTCTCTCCTCCAAACTGCTGCCTTACAAAACTCTAAATTCTATAAATCAGAAGTGAAATGAGCTCTTTCAGCGTACCTGCTATTACTGCATTTGTAGAAGCTACTGCTGGAATAATGCGTTTAACCACCCCTGGGAAAGTAAAACATACAACTTAGTATCATTTTTTGGAAAACACAAAGAGAAGACTAAAATTTTAAATCAGAGTAATTACAGAAGGGTATATCCCAAGGCTCTTAAAACTCTCCAGGAATTTCTGTAACAATAAGGTATAATTGCATGTTGCTCGAGTACTTTGGCATTTTTTTATTTTCAGAAAGAATCAAGTGCACTGAGAAAAGGAAGGTATCACACAAAGAGGAGTGAACATGTTCTCAAACAAGCATTCTGAAGATTGATTTAAATCGCAGCTCTATTCCTCTTTAGCTGGTTAAATGTATAAAGGAAAGATACTTGGATTTGGTGTTCCTGCTGCAAGAACAGACTTGCCAAACTGTATTGGCATCTTCATCCCACTCTTTTCACTAAGCCCATCCAGTCAAACAGCACGGTACAAACACCAGTATGAACCAGAATTTCCAAAGCAGACAAGTTTGTGCATTAAGGCAAATTCCTAAGTAGTCTGAAGTTCCTCTGGCTTCTCATTATTGATTATATCTCTTTATACCCGAGAAAACCTGCATAAAACTTTTATCTTTGCCTTCTTTCTGCCATGTACTTTATAATGAGGCCGTCTTCAAACGCTGAAAACTGCACAGCCATTTGTGTGTGCATAATTGTATTTCATAACTGGAGTTGTACTAAAATAATACTACTAGAAAAGCCAGTGTAAACTGCTGAAAAAATAAAACAAAAAAAGAAAGAAAAACCCCAAACCTACCATTTGCAATACACTCAGTGGAATCTGAGGAAGATACACACAAGGAATCACTTCTTTTTTGACAGAAAGGCACACACTGAGGCTCAGATGTGAGGTTTCAAGCCCAGAGTTTCAAACACACTCCCAGTATAAGTCAACAAATAGAAGTTACCACAAATTGCTGAGATTCTCTATGAGATTCTCCACTTCTGTCCTACTCGGCAAGCATTTAAAATGCTGATTGAACGTGTGGCAGCATTCTGCACTTGCTTGTGAGCAGAGGCATACACAGCAGTAAAGAACAGATGCTA
>VZTM01012144.1:6938-38778 GCA_013400555.1 Jacana jacana | reverse complement strand
TGGGGACAGTCCCACTTAGTTTCAGTTTTACACTGATGGAGAGGCTGTTTTGATGAAAATCTAGTATGATGTGTTAGCACATTAAAAAACCACCACCCACAACATCAAGTGCATAGAAGATATAATTTGCTTGCATAGTTAAAGATAGAGCAGAAATCCAGTCTTGTCCACACAAGGTGGGTAAAGACTTGGTTTGGAGAGTTTGCAGGTTTTTTTAGAAAACCTTTTTAACTTCACAAAGGTAATTTGATTATGACTTTTAACTTGATTTACACTCTGTAATCCAATTCGCATGTATACAAACGAGAGGAGAATCCTAATTTACACTTTAGGCAGAATACACAACTGTAGTAGTTTTCCTTTGAAACAGATAAGCAGGAAATGATTTTGTGTTCATAGACAAAGTAGGATATGAAAAATAATCTGTCATTCCTGACAGAGGAGATCCTGTCAGCTGTACATTTGATTCAAGAGCAGTATGTAAATTTTGTTTTGCTTCCTAAAAAGCAACAGCAAATTACCGATATACAGGTGTTCCTGAGGAAATTACCAAACTTTGAAGGAAAATTTCCTTCTAAAACCCTCCTGTTCAGCGCAAAAACTTCTGAAGAAGTGAGTACGTACCTGTGCTGGGTTTTCTAACATTTGGAAATACAATAATAAAATACAAGTCAAAACCCATGAGAAACACCTGTGTTAGGGAAGCTAGCCACCAATTTTTGCATAATTTCTGACGTTGAGGATTTCGGTATGTGAGGGGTTACTATGGATTTTTATTTGTATACTACTTGCCCTTTCAAGCTGGGGACCTAGCCCTAACAGCAGGTGACCAATGACAGGTTTTTCAGAGGAGTCAGGGTAGATGGGAATTCACTTTTAATAAAATAAAACCAAGGGCAGATTCATCTCTATTATGGGTGTCCCCAGTCATTACCATCTAGTTTTTACAATTAGGAACCATATACCCCAGACTGCTTTTTTTCAGCCACTTTGTGGAGTGTTTCATTCCACTCAGAGTGCATTGCTTTTGACTAGCAGATTTTAGACATGCCTGTCAGACAGCATTACAAAAATGGGTAAGCATCTTGAACACACACTTGTACTCAGCTAATTGTGCAGTGTTTGCTGAAGAACCCTACTGTGAAGGTTGGCTCTGTAGTACTGTACCTTCCACAACCTGCAGGTCTCTGAAGGAGAAGGGGACAAGTTCAAGTGAGGTAACTGCAGGAGAAACTTCCCTGTAGCAAGTAATAGATTTTTCCTTCTTGCAAAGCCTTTCACATGGGAGAGATTTACCCCTCTTCTTTTGTCTTTTCTACAGCCTCATCATTCTGTGGATCATGGAAACGTTCCTTACTTAGCACTGCTGTAAAACAGTGTAAAATAATCCTGAAAAATAAAAATTAAATGGAAGGACTAGAAGGGAACAGCTCTNCTTCTGTCTGTGGTTGGTATCAAGGGAGAGGGTTATTTCCTGGCTATCATGTACTGAGTGGGACAAGTTAGTGTGGTCCCAGAAATGATCTGTTTGACAGCTTGGAAATGAGCAGATAGAAATGGAGTCAGCATCCCACAGAGTGAAGCTGTCCCAGTCCCTCTCTTGGCAGGGAAGTGAGGCTCTGGAGAACTGGTGCATGGACTCTCCACATCTCCTTCCCATCTGCCTCTTCATGTTGTTGTTTTCTGTGGACAAGGCAAAGAGAATGGAAATGTACTGTTTTTATTTATAGATCGGAGAATAAAATAATGCATCGAATTCCACTGCTTCTATTTTGAAGGGAAACACCATCTGAGTTTGATGGAACTGTATGTAGTGTTTACGTAAAAAGGCGATGAAGAGGGGATGAAAGTACAGCATTGTTATATGTAATTTAAACCCAAAAGCTTCTGTTGGACTATTTTCAAGATCCAATGGGGTGTATAAATTCCTTTTGAAAATCCCTGGAACAATTCTTTGCCTCCTTGCCGGAAAACCCACTACAAATACAGTTTATTGCTTCAACTCTTTCAGTTACTTTGGGACTAAGAAAGTGATAAGTAAAATCCTTTTCCCCTGAGAAAAGATGGGTGTATTTTGTCCCTTATTCCACATTATATGCCCTACCTTTTTAATGAGCTGTCTGGTTTATATTGCAGTGTTTTCATTCTGTGCTTGTCTAGTTTGATAAACGGCACCATCATTTTATGCTGTGGATTTGTCAAAAAAGACATGCGAAGCACAGTATTTTTAAGTACATTTCGTCCTTTGCACTGGTTAAATCTAACTTGGGCGCATTATATTTGTCTCAGGCATTACAGATTCAACTCCAGGGTTTGCTTCAGCTGCTGCAACTTGATGTATTTGTGCTGACCTGAATCCCATTGTGCCAATTTATACCAGCTGAGGGCTGGGCCCTTTTTTTTCTGCTCTGTGACTCAGTTCCTCATTTGCTGAAAAGGAACAACTTTAGCTCTTTTCTTTTGCTAGTGCTCTGATTGTCTGCTTAGCCCCTAAGGTCCTCAGAAAAGGATGCTCTCTGACTTAGTACAGCTTCTAGCATAATCAGGCACCAGTCCCAGCTGGAGCCTCTTGGCTCTGAGATGACTACACACAAAAAGTATTAGCTGAAAAAGCTTCTCATTTGTCACAGTCATTCCCTTTTACTCTGACAATGGGTATGTGCCATACACGTGACGCTGAGGCCCTTCCTTTGCAGTGCAGGTATTTGCCTGACATAATGAAGCAGTTCTCCAAAAGCAATCCTAGCAATTTTCCCACACTGTTCCCTGAAACCATCATATCCAACCCAAATGCATACAAAAAAAGTGGAGTTCTAGGAAGCTGGAAATTGCTTGCAAGTCTTTCCCAGGACAGTTTTCATCTGTATTTGCAAGGAGAGTCTTGTCAGACTCGGCTATAATCAGCGTGTGATAGGTTTTGTTATTGTTGGATGTATGTCTGATGACCGTTGCATTGCTTAAGATTATATTGCAGTGATATATGTTGATATAACAGTAGGGGTGACATTCAGACAATTTCAACTCTCCACAGTAATGCTCTGGAATATGTTATTTGATTGTAGAAATCTGCTTTGCAATGAGCGTTGTTACACTGGCTTTTACCTAAAAATGAAAAATCTGAGATGAGGTTGAAGTGCTTCAGCTGTTTTCTGCGTGACAGAATCGCATGCAATTTGAAAATGCAACCGTGTGAATTAGAAAAAAAGGAAGGATAAACCTCAATTTTCCATCACTAGATAGAGTGTTGCCTTAAGAGAAGTTTTATGTCCATCTGTATTTTATATTTAGCTGCATGGCATACTGAATTGATAGGACTTAGTGAGAGGTTGTAGCTGGGCATACAGATCCACCTGGCAACAGTACTCTGTTCAAGTAAAGACAAGAAGCAAAACCAGCTTGGTTGCTCTTAATCAAACCTTAGAAAGGAAAAGAAACAAGAATATGCCTGATATTATTGTTGGTCTAACTGCATTATTTCTGCAAAGCCGATTGAATGGCAGTTGTTTATACTTCCTTGGAAAGCTATATGAGACTTTAACAAAAAAAGACACGCTAACTATTATAGCCTTTCAGTTCTAACATGCTGTAAAGCTGCTGCTTTTCTTGGTATAACAAAAGGGACACATAATCACTGAGTGTTTTGAGATACTGAGTACTTTAGATATTTTTGCATGTATTAGAATCCTATTTTATTGAATCCATCAATAAGTAATTCATTCTCATATGTATAGTGGACTGGAAGTATTCCCTAGTGCTTTTAGCAAGTTGAAATTATAGTTGTGGTTGTTTCTGATTTTGAACTAACGTTTAACTACTCAGCTGTATTGTGTTTGGAGTCATGTCCCTGTGGGTCATAGGTGTTGTGTACGTGTGGCCTTAAGTCAACCAGGCTTTTAGTCTCTTACAGGTCAGAAGCTAAAAAGTTTCTCTCTTCTGGAATCTGACTGTGTTCGCCTGCCCATCCTGTAACACTCAGTAGGGAGAGGAGGTTCCTCGGTATAACACAGACCAGATCTGACAGGTAGAGTGGGGACCAGCATTGCATGACACAGTGTGAATCTGTGTTTCCCGCTGAAGCAGCAAAGCAACTAAATTAGCATGCCTATGGAGTCAGTAGTGCACTTTGGTAGTGCAGACTTTGGACTGCACTATGTTTCAACTAATCCCCAAATAAATAACCTCTTCTCTGTCTCTTCCTAGTACTTAGATAGTATTTGCAATATAATTTTTCATTAAAAATCCTTAGAGGGCCAAAGGGTGCTGTAGCTGTATTAACACATTGCCGCTGTTGTTGAGGTGGTACAGAGACAAAAAAAAAAAAAAAAGATGGTAATCAAACTAGGAAAGAGCTATATTTTTCACTTCCTTCCCTCAACACTTGTTTGTTTGCTGCAGTAGCCACTAATGCTGAACCTGTCATGATACCTCTGATGCCAGAGCAACATAGCCTCGGGTAGTATGTGATGAGTACAGCTGGCTCCTTATGCCTTTATTTCCCACTTCGATAGCAAGTGTGCGTATGTGGTGGGGACTATCCATTATCAACCAATGCAAGGTAGAGCTGCCAGGGTCTCTGAATTCAGTTACACCAGGCAATGAACCCATTTCTCTCTGGATGAAGATAGGAAAATTAAAGAGCCCCTTTCAACACTGGCTCTGAGCAAGTCCATATGTGTCCTTAGGCAGCGGGTTGCTTGGGGCAGTTTGAAGTGCTCACAAGAGCTGTAAGGGAGGGAGATGCCCAGGCCCTGCAGCCACGGCTTGCAGCTCTATGCCTGGTCACCTCCAGCTCAAAGCAGCCATTTATTTGCGAGCAGGTCCCTGTCTCTGAAGAAAGACCATGGCTGTTCCTGCCATGCAGGGTAGCTCAGCAGCAAGGAGGAGGACTTAAAACTGGCTTGATCCTCTGAAATCCTTTCTCTCCAGGCAGCAATGCTGTATGATGCACTAGTAGCACAGAGGTAGTCACAGAGTAAAGGCGGATGGTGGAGCCCCACTCTCAGGATGAAGCACTTGCATGGTTTCAGTGATTCAAACCCGGTAGAGCTGCTTTTCTGCTGCAGCCAGCCAAATTTGAGTTGTGCATACAAGAAGCCTTTATTCTGTCTTGGCCAGCTCTGTTTCCATCTCTTCTCTGACAGCCATCGAAGTCTATGGAGCACTGCATTTCTTAGTGCATTTCTGGCTTGCACCCTCACCAGCATTAATAACATGATACAGTAATCCAGAAGACTGCACTGTTGACATTCTAGCTGGTATTGGTCATTCTGGGCTGTGATTTTATTTCGTTTTTGAGACGTTCTAGCTCTTCCTTTCACACAAAACTGGCTTCAATTTCCCTCTCCATCAGTTCTCAATGAGTTCTGCTATGATGTTGTTTCCCACATCAGGTACCACACGAGGAATTAAATGATAGAAATTTGTGTCTTGGTAATCCATTTTATCGCCTGTAGATGAAAACGAGAAAACGGTGTACATCTTTCTAATGTATCTCACTATGGATTTAAGGGTATAATCCTATAATCCTCCTTGGATGGCTCTTTGCTTTTAGTTACATTCAGGTGGTCTTTGGGCTTGACTATATACAGTGTGCAGCACACATCGGGTTGTAATGAAATTTCATTTAACTTCAAAACTGTGTGCCTGAAGTGGAGAAACAAATAATCCTCAACAGCAGCAGTGATCTCACATGCAGCAGGTGATCTATTTAGGGGTAGGTGGCAGAAAAGAAGTGATCCGCTTTCTCAGGCGGTTGGTGTTAGAGGAAGCCAAAGAGACTGTTTTTGTCCCATCTCAAGTCAACAAGAGTAGTTTTTGATGGCCTCGTTCAGGCTGGATTCTGCAGACTCTGTGTCCAGGCTGTGCCCTGCAGCATTTCAGAAGGCAGCTTGTTTGCTGCTGCACCAGCCACCTGCGGCTGTTGCCTCCCAGGCGAGAGCTGCAGCAGATTCTCTTGGCTTCGAGTTGGTACTTTTGTCCTGACCTTAAGTTGCAAAGCAACAGCTACGTCTTCTGAACGAATGTGAAATACCCCTGGGGATGTTTCTGGCATCTGGGCCAAACAATTACTGCACTAATCTAAATTATACGAACTCTACTATTTCTCAAGGTCAGGCTACAAAGATTTGCATATCTGGACAAAGTGTTCCAAATACAGGGAATGAGAGAAGGAAAAGCATCAAACAAACAAGCCTAGCATCAGAAATGAGCAGATGCTGATTTGAGCAACACAAATAATTACACCTAAAAAATGGTGTTAAAAATGAGACAACACTACTGAGGCTGCAGAGTCATACATTCAGAAGTTAGGAGATGCCAGAATTAAGGTCACTGGTATAAACTTTTCACCCCTATTGTGTGTATGCATTATGATACAATCTTTAATTATCTATTCACATCCCATTTTTCCACAGGACCTCTGTCTCACTTGCTGCACTGGATGAATGGTGTTCACTTAATGAGAAGCTATTCAATATTTTGGTTTACCCTTTCAGTGCAGCGTGTGGCCCCAGGCCTTACTTATTGCACACTATTGAAACCTTGATATGAAGATGAAATCATTCATTTCTTCATGGGCTTTTTTTGTGACACTCATCACTGTACTTCCTAAGGGCTTTTCAAGCATTAATGTATTTATCTTCACAATAGCTTTCACAATAGGTCTATTATTGTCCATTATTGTCCACATTTTATACTGAGGTACAAAGAGATTAAAGTCAAAGGGTCCCTAATTTTAGATGTCTGAGGGCATTATTATCAAAATTTATATTACCCATCCTTTAGCTGAGCAGTTAGCTAATTGGAAGAGGAGGAGGATCTAGCATATTATTTTATTTGGAGCAGACAGAGCCACATATTTACTTGATGTAATCTTATATATTATTATACAGACAGCTCTATTTCCCTTGAAGAATTCAAGCACTTGTAAAAGCAGTTTATTTTAGTTTACCCAGTGGGTAGTGGTTAATAGAGTTAAGTCCAGCTGGCGTCCTGTTACATGTGCTGTCCCCCAAGGGTCAGTACTGGGGTCTATCTCTTGTTTAATATCTTTATTGACAACCTAGATGAGGGTATTGAGTGTACCCTCAGTAAGTTTGCAGTTAACACCAAGTTGGGAGGTAATGATCTGCCCGAGGGTAAGGAGGCCCTTAAGAGGGATCTAGATAGGCTGGATTGCTGGGCTGAGGCGAATGGGATGAGATTCAACAAGGCCAAGTGCCGGGTCCTGCACTTTGGCCACAATAACCCCACGCAACGCTATAGGCTTGGGGCAGAGTGGCTAGAAGACTGTGAAGAAGAAAAGGACCTAGGAGTGTTGGTCAATGCCTGGCTGAACATGAGTCAACAGTGTGCCCAGGTGGCCAGGAAGGCCAATGGCATCCTGGTCTGCATCAGGAATCGTGTAGCCAGCAGGAGTAGGGAGGGGATCATCCTCTGTTGAGGCCACACCTCGAGTACTGTGTTCAGTTTTGGGCCCCTCACTACAAGACAGACATTGAGGCCCTGGAATGTGTCCAGAGAAGGGCAAAAAAACTGGTGAGGGGTCTGGAGCACAAATACTATGAGGGGAACAGCTGAGGGAGCTGGACTGTTTAGTCTGGAGAAGAGGAAGCTCAGGGGAGACCTCATCACACTCTACAACTTCCTGAAGGGAAGTTGTGAAGAGGAGGGGGTCAGCCTCTTCTCCCAGATAACTAATGGTAGAACTCAAGGGAACGGCCACAAGTTGCACCAGGGGAGATTTAGATTAGATGTCAGGAAAAACTTTTTCTCCCAAAGAGTGGTCAGGCACTGGAATGGCCTGCCCAGGGAGGGGGTGGAGTCACCGTCCCTGGCGATGTTCAAGATGTGTGTGGACGAGGTGCTACAAGACATGATTTATTAGCTTAGTAGGTAGTGCTGGTGATAGCAGGAGAGTTGGACTAGATGATCTTGTAGGTCCTTTCCAACCTTGTGTTTCTGTGGTTCTATGATTCTATTTGCTTGTTTTAAGTGATGGCTGTAACTGTTTCATATACTTCTCTCCATTAAAAAAAAAAACGAACCCAAACTGGTTACTTTTTATGCTGATCTTAGAGTACAGGGCAGTCCTATCTAGGGGGTGCTATGCGCTTCATGTGTCTTGCTATCCATATGGTTATTTTATCAGCCCTTCCTCTTCTCCCAAGTGGAGATCCACTCTCATTAATTTCAATACTAGCCATGGTTTCTTGTCATTTAAACAAATCTAACCTTAGGTGGGATCTTGAGGCAATCACACAAGGTAAAAAAAAAAAAAAGGCAAACAATTTATTACTGCCTGATAATAGTTTGATTTTAGAAATTCACTTCAAAAATCTCCAGACATGTCACAGCTGAGTTGGCCAAATTGAGTTCCTCCTGGCAGCAGCAGACCCTGCAATAAGAGGTAAGTGTTTTCACATCTGCTGTGGTCTCTTGCATTTACACCCTTCTTCTCACACACCTCCCAGTTCATGCAGCAGATGCAGAGTTCAGCACTACAAGGGTTTCTGTCACTATATATTTCCATCTCACAATCACAAGTTAGATCCTTTTTAATGATAAAGGGTCATGTCCTCTGTAACAATGTGTGATCACATAATTATGTAAGGACTGTATCTTGCCATACATATGTGGTACGGATAACCTTAACCTGACATCTGGTTCTTGAGCCTTCACCATTGAAACCTACAGATGGTTCCTTTGATGCAGGCCTTTTTGTGTGCATAATTCCTTTAGTTCTTACAAAACACCAGAAACTTCAAAATCAAAAGTGTGCCACGTTAAGCTGATGCACCTTGTCAGGATACTGGAACTTTTAGCTCCTCTGCACAGATATTTGCCATATGAGCTACCTGCTAATAGCAGCATGTGGTTTTTTTCTTCCTGTGGGCCGCTTCAGAAAGAGGAGGGGACATGTACTTTGCCTCTGGGCTTCACATTTGCTTGTTAACAGCTGAGAGCAGTGATAATTGGAGCCATGATGACCAGTCCAAACTCCAGAGCTAAAGAGGCACTGACATTGTCTGACCATTTCCCCAAACCTGGCTTTTTCCTGCCTGTCACTTCCAAACCCTTTCTCCCAGTTCCCTCCCTCACAAATTCTGGGTCTTCCTCATCCCTGGTTGTATGACTTACCTAATTGCTTTTATCCAAGTCCACTTTTCAGTCTTTGAGTTTCTCATTTCTAGCCTCTTCATCCAGTGAATCCTAGTTGTCCACCCCAAGCCTGGTGTCCAAACCAAAATCTTATCATTTCTCCCTTTGCTCTCTTCCCAGGTCAATCTCTTCTCCTTAGCCAGTGAGTCCAAACCTCCTGCTCTCATCCTCATCATCCTTTGTAACATCTCACCCTCTTGCCCTGATTCAAGTCTCTCCCCTCCTCCCACTCCCTTTGTAGAGCCTCTATCAAGCCTGTTTTCTCTCTGCTGTTGTTCCCCTTCACAGCGTGGCCCGGGTGGACACAGCTTTCATTTAAGCGTGTGGTTGCATACAGATATGCCAAATCTTCTGCTTGGCCTCTTGAAGGGGGTTTCTGGGGAGGAAAAAGGACAGAGCTTGGGCCACTGCATCCCTGTTAGACACAGACCTGTATCTGGGAGCCCTCTGAATCCCAGCAGATCCCGCCTCTGCAGGTGTTTGGCTCCATATGCAGCAGAGTCCTAGGGCTTTAGCTAAATTCTTGCAAATATAAAAATTATTGACTTTCAAAAGCACCTTAAACTCTTCCAGTTCAGGGCAAATATTCACAGGGAAGCAAAAGGCACATCTCTGACACAAACTTACTCCCTTGCTAAACTGTATGTCTCTACTTGAAAGCATGAGGCATTTCTACAAAGCAAAGCAGCTTATTTTCTCTTTGGTCTTGCTCTCAGAAGTGTTTGAACGGTGCTAGTTGAAAATGTCAAAACCCTAAAACAGAAACATAGAACCGAAGAGAAAAAAAACAGCCTGAGGCAGACACCTGGCATGGGCTCTGTTCAACCCAAGCAGTTAAATTTGGAAAAGTTATAAGCAGATGAAATCAGTATTTTGTACACAGGCAGACTTGAACAGTAAGCAACAGCACTGTGATTTCTGTCTTTGTTCTAGATGGCACCTGCCACAGAACTGGGTGTTCTTGTGGTATGGGGTTATAGGAGTTCCTCTAGCAAAATAAACCCCAAAAAACTCTCTTCTTACAGAGCAAACAGTTTGTTGCATTTCATTCTTTTGCACTTACAAAATTACACCTGACCAAGAAGGGGGAAAATCACCAGCATTTCCCATACAGAGTTTTCTCACTCTGTCGCTCTGTGGTTGGGAGGGATCTGGAGGGAAGAACTGCCTCTGCCCCCTTCACCTCCTGTGTGTCGTATCCACAGGGATGAGGCTCTTCACAGCTCCACAGGACTGTGCTTCAGCATCCTGACTTCATTTTTAGCCTTCAATCAGACAAGGGCTCCAGCTCGACACAACGGTATCAATTATGCAGGTGAAATGCCTAAGTCATGTTGGTGATGCTCAGAGTCTCAGCAGAGTTATTAGTTAGCCACCTCCATGTAATAATTTCTCAATCTCGTTTTTATATTAATTTTTATAGCAGTAATACCCCTTTTCCTTTACAAAGTGCTTATAAGTACAAGCGATTTTGAATACTGAAAAGATGTGAAAAATTAAGTTTTCATTCCTCATACAGAACTGGTCAATAGATTTCCACAGTGTGTCCCAATGGAAATATCCACATTTATGATGTCTTTTCTATAAGGAATACTTCAGTGAGTATTGCTGAAGGTGCCACCTGTCAAGACAATATTATCAATCAAATGCAATTATTTACTCTATCAATTACCAGTATTCTGGTAATTTATAAGACACAAATTGCTATTGGAAATGCAGAAAAGTAGGAAGAATCTTGAAAGATAGTAGTTAAACTGCAGATTGCCTTGGGGATGGGATAACCATATCTGTAAAGTAACACAGAACCATACTGGCATACAGGCTAGATGAGCCTCCAGGTTGTATAAGAAAATTAAATATAATTATGAATACATTTTATGGCAAAACTCTAGATCAGAATGAGAACATGAACTCAGTTTTCCCTAGTGACCTGGTTCTAAAGGTAACACATGGTGGTAGAAATGCTTACGCAGAATCATACTCATAAAAAGAGAAATTCAAAGATCAGTTATGTGAGTGGTGGTTGGCTTTACATCATGGAAAACAGTGAAATCTTTTGGCATTATTTTCAGGGAAGCAGAATGTTGTCATTGGTGCCAATTAGGTAGCAGAGCCTTGAATAATGGTTTTCTGTGAATAACTGTAAAATAAATGGTTTCATGAAATTTTGTTTATTTTTATTAAGGATTTCCATGTATCTAGCAGGGATTCATAAATCACAATTAAGTCTTTAGAATTAGATGTGAGATACTATATACTGGAATTGTATCTGTTTATCAAGAAGGAAATAGTACTGCTTACTTCTTAAATGGTTGCTGCAAAATATGCAAGAGTGACATGAGTGGTACTATCCTTCTATTTTGACTCAGCATTTAAAGCATAAAGTTAGGCAGCTGACTGCAGGAAGAGGGGAGTCTGTCTTTTGTGAATATCTGTGATTTGCAGTGGAAAGACTATGAGATGGAACACTCAGATCCCCTTAGCATGTGCAAGGCCTTTGGTAAAGTACATTAGCAAATGTTATTTTTTTATTAACTCAGCTTTTGAATTTTTGCTTGTAGAAGCCAGTGCAATTGCTTTTAGGCCAGACCAGAACATGTGGCCAACCTCTGCTGTCAGGCATGCTGCTACAGACCAATAGCCCAGTACTCTTTAATTCCTAAATAGTACATTACTGTAATAATAACCTGTGGTGTGGCTCTAAATTGCTTTCCTGCATTATACCTCTCCACCTCTGATTACAGAATCTTTGAAAGTGCTTGTTATAATCTGGTTTGCTCATATTTCTTTCATAATTGCATACTTTGCAGCCATGCATTGCACGTGCAAACTGCATAAACCTCAGTGAAAATGTACTGAGTCTGAGGAGACATGAAAACAATAGTCTCTGTTTTCTTTTAAAAATAGGGCAACAAGTATATTGCTCTTTGGGTTCTAAGTGGTTTTGCATATTTAACGGCGGAAATGCCCAGCCTGTAGTCACCACGTGCTACAGACCAGCACACCCCTAAATATATTTTCTAGTGCATTTTCTCATACCTAAACTGCCACAATTAAGTGTAGAGTTTTTATCTATTCATTATTTTGGTAAATGTAGATTGCCCAGGACCCTCTGATGTATAATTATATGTTTGAATGAGCACAGCAACTTCACTAACAGACATTTGTTCTGTAGACATGCTAGGAGAATTATAATTGATGCCTTCTTTATCACTGAATGAAAAAAAAAAGATAAAAGCGCTGCTATAAACTGGAAGTTGAAATAAATTATGTAAAATACATAATTCGCATAATGACTGTCCCTTTATAAATGTTCATATTAAGTAACCGTATCATTTGGGATAATTCCTCCTTGAGGAATGCAGTGAAAGAACAGCTCATTCATTATCTTGACTTGGAGAATTGCTCTAAAACAGCTCCTCTGATGAGAAGATTGATTTAGCATTTCTTTAAAAAACTGAAAATAATGCTTGAATTCTGTATTTTCCTTTCCAGAAAGTTTCAGTAACTGCCTGCATTGTATGGCTTTGACTAGTTAAACTGAAACTCCCTCCAAAACACTCACATCTACCTTTTCTTTGCATGCATATACACATGCAGAAACTTGCTTTAAAACCCTACCTGGTCTATTAATCACACTGAGGGAGTAATCACTCAGCTTCTGTGATGTAGCTGTAATGTAGGAGTCATACTTGGAAGTTCGGAAGCCACGCATTTATCTGCAGGCATCATACCGCATCTGCTTCTTGCTGCCCTCCTAACAGCTTCTCTGAGAGCAGGCAACAAGTTGTTTGGTTCCCAAAACTTTTGTCAGGAAAGTTTAAAAAAAAAAAAAGAGCTACTGAATTAAGTCTAGCACTTACAGTTGTTAAGGAGAAAGTTACAGAACAAAATATAGTAAGGGGAAAAGCACGTAAGTGTGGTTGTTAGCGGCAAAGATTTTGGAGATGTAAGTTTATGTGGGTAGATCAAAGAGACCCAAATTTCTGAAACAACAGATAGTGGAAGAGATCATCTTCTGCTCCAAAAAGAGTGTGGGGATCGTGGGGCACAACAACTGACCCCAAAGAAAATTCTATGTGGAAGGAAATTAGCAAGTTGTCTTCAAAAGTAGCATTGGCAGTGAGGGCGAAAAGGATTTCTTGCAAAACAGAAGTAAAGACTGAATAGAAGGGTTGCAGGAGGGCATCCTTCAGAAGGGTCTGTTAGTTTGGATAAGCTTCTGCCAAGTGCTGTATGGATGGTTTCTTATCTACACTGAATTTCCAAACCTTTTGAGGTTGTCCAACCTGTCTCATCTGTCAATTTTTTAAAATTATAATTCAGCCTTTCCTTGTGATCAGCATAGTTGCCATATTTAGATTAAAATCTCACTAGGAGAACGCTTTAATTCATTCAAGGCACACCACCAGCCTCTGATTTTTGTGTTTGAGATTCAAAAGGACACCTTAACAACATTCTCTCTGCTCCTAAGGATTTTGATGGGAACAGTTTTGAAATTCAAACCAAACTGTTGTTTCTCAAGACTGGGGTGAGTTTGTGCAATTAGAACTTGGTTCGCTGTGTTTTTGACAAGTTCTCCCAGGAGGTTTCTAAACATTGAAAACCTTTTAGGATGAAGTTCATCTTTTCTGCATACGCTTGGCAAAGACAGATATATCACTTCGGAGTAAAAAGCTGAAACTGCATTTTTCCTCTCTCACATTCATGAAGTGAGCTTTTGCATTGGGGTCAGAGAGGAAACTGTATGGAAGAGTTATCTTCCCTAATTTTTATTCACATTGGAGGCTATATTTTTGGGTTTATGATTTTGTTCATTCTTTAAGGCATGTAATTTATGTATGCTTAACATACAGAGAGTACTGGCAGCGTTTCCCCAAGGGATAAGAAAATGAATGGATATTTGGGGAGGGGAGGGCAGATAGGAAGGAGAGAGCTTAAGTAAATAATTTCTGCAACTATTAAGCAACATACACTCTCTGTAATAAGAGGATATTTCATGTCACTGAACTGCAGTCAATGACTAATGTAATGCTGTGGTCTTTATGGGAGATACGGTATAATAATCCAGGCAGCACACACGTTTTATACAGCCTATTATTATTATTACTGAAAATAACAAAAAATAGCAAAACTAGTAGAACTGTACTTACATGGGGGACTGTTGTTTACTTCTTTTTCTCAAAGTTCCTTTAGGCAAATGGAATAAAGGTATCTCATGACAAAGATCTTATAGTGGTTCTTAGCAACTAGATTTTCCTGTACTTTTGCTTCTGTGTGTTGAAGGCAAGTATGTTTGGTCTGATTAATAAAATATTTTGTAATAAAAGGATGTCTTCTTTTAGAAAGTGGGAAAGTATTTAATATAATAGACTAACACAGTTAGAATTTAATCCACTTAGAAAAATGCTCTGTACGTCACTTTGAGGCTTTGATCCAGTGCTGAGTTCTGTACTCACCAGAAACTACCTGAGCCAGGACCACCACCAATGTGAGAACCTCTCATTTTATCTTTCACAGTCTCCTGTGTTAAACTTGGAGGACACCTTTGTATTCATATCCCTTTTTCCTTATCTGCATGGTTGATGAAGACCCAGTTGCTGTTCAGCATCTCAGTCTCTGAGAGGATGCTGAGGCAGAAAACCCTTTTGGCCACCACAAACTGCTGAGGACTCTGAGGTGGCCATTTTACTTCTGTGGTCAGACATACTTTCCTGGGTCTGTCATTGCTGACTTTGACAGTCTATATCTCATGCACCAAATTGAGTCTGTTTTTACACCAGCATAGTTAAGATAGTGAAGGGAGATATTCGCACTTGAAGAGGATGCACCTCACCAGAGCAGCTCAGTTAGCATTCTGCTGATTAGATTCCTGACCTGGTGAAGCAGTCAAGAGAAACTGTGTCAATATGGTTATTAAAATTATTATGATTCACAGAAAAAAAGCAGGTAAATCATGTAAAACACAGAAAAGGTATTCAGAAGTCAGCAGGCCAGCCACTGTGGCCAGTTAGGGGTTATGTATTCTGAAGAACTTTAGCATGAGAGTGGACATCTGCTTTATAGCACGTCCTGACAAGCTGAGAGTGGCTCATCAGGCTTCTGGAGTGGGACTCAGGTGAAACACCCCGAGTGTGATTCAGCTTGAAGCTTAGGACCCGTAAGTGCAGGTGACTACAGGGGAGCTGGATGTATGCTAGTTCCCATCCTGGTGATGGCAATCTCTTTCACACAATAAATAATAGAGACGGATGTGGCAGCATGTATAATACAAGTAAGCATGGACAAAATAAACATCCATATAATGTATATCCATTTTCACTTGTATTCTAGATTGTGATGAAAGTTTGAAAACACAGCCCAGGGATACTGAAATGCAAGAGAAGCTGATTCTATTTTGACATATGATCCTCCTAAGCTTTATGTGCTTCCTTGTATTCTTTTTTTGCTACCCATGTGTTTATGTAATGGCTAGTGCCAATCTAATGTATGCATTTTGCAATGCCACCCCAACTGATACCAAACAAGCTGCTGTTATTTCTGGAACAGATGTTCCTAATGGCCACGCCACAGCTTTTGAAGGTAAAACTGGAGGCAGAGGGTGAGTGTGGAGGAGGAGTTCAGGAAAGGGATATGTTGGCTTCAGGAAATGAAAACAAGTCCTCCACAAGTACTGTATCCTGTAGCTGCTAACCCTACAAGCAGGCTAAAACTCAGAACACAGAAAATTATTTTAACTTCACCTGAAAAAGCAAGAGAGAAAGGTGGGAAGACCAAGTATATCCCATATTACTGGTGTTCCTGAAACAAAAACTTTAAGTGCAGATAGCTACATTTTGCCAAGTCTTCTTTCAACATTTGCACGCAGTTTCCTTTTTCTTTCTTTATATATTAAATATATTAATTAGCACAAGTTATGAGGAGGAAAATAATTTGGAGAAGAGTTATTATTGATTATTTTAAAGGACAGAGAATTTGCACAGACTCCTTTGCAAACTCTACATTTAAATTTATGAGAGACGTTTCTCCCTGTGTTCCATATTCATTGACTGTTTTCACTTTCTGTCATCTTCTTAAGCTCTATTAATTTTCTCAGTATCAGTCAAATGCAGCGTATAATCCTGCTTTTTTCTTCAATAGAAAATTACTGTTACTGTTTTACTGCCTTAATCACAACCAGTTGAACCCTGCACAAGCACACATGTAATTTACAGTTATAGCTAAACCAAAACAAGTGGTGGATGAAAGTTGCAAACTGAGACCATCAGTCCAAACCGTCTGCCTCAGACTTGATGCTACATCGTGCTTAATATCAAAGTGCAAGTTCATAGTTTTGTTTGTAACTGGCCCTACATTTTCTCAGCTGAATTAACTGTGTTCAGAACAGAACAGCTCTACAGTCATCTGTTTCTAACACTGAGGCAGCTGATTTACTTTCCATCTACAGTGAGCAACGTATAGTAAATACCTTGCTCCAGATACTCTTCATTTCTATAACACCACCTTTATTATGTTGCAAAGCTCTCGTATTTTACTCCAATCTTATTGGGTTCAGGCAACAGTAAAAAACACCATTTGGATATCAGGCAATAAGGAAATTCATGTATGTGGGTTTTTGGAAAGAGAAAGGGTCAATGCACTTTTTAATGCAGCTGAAATTATCTGGAGGCAGTTGCCTTAATGCAAAATTACGTCAGAACTCTAAGTGGAGCTCACTGTTCTCAAATAGATACAAATGGCATTAGCAGTCTTTGCAAATCCTGAAATGCTCCAGATTTCGTATTACTGCTCAGCTGCAATGTGGGTATATATTCCACAATGCGATGGTATGTGCATTAGTGCTTATATACTCATATTGTGTAAGATGATTATATAGCAATGTATTTAAAATATATTTTTATTCTCCATATCATAGTCAGGTATTTGGTCTTCTAGGGTGCCAGAAAGATGGACTGCTCTGTCATAAGTGACTGCCCTTGACAGCAGGCTGTACTCTCAGGAAATCTGTAAATATAAAAGTATTGCATATTATTAGTGAATGTTCATTTCTCCCATTCACCACAGAAATAGCTTTTATAAAGTGTGTCACTGAGGTAGTTAGAAAAAAACATGACTGACTTGCTGGTGGTTTCGGGAAGTTTTATATAGGGAACAAGAGAGAGTTGCTTTTCAGGAACCGATTTCTTTGTCGCTCACACGTACACAATATTGTAACTTTACCACTTTATTTAACAGCTTGTAAGAATTAATTGGAAAAGCTCACCTGGTGTTTCTCATCCAGAAGAATTACCTGATAGCTGTTTAGCTCAACCAAGGTCAGACACGAGTGAGACAGTATAGCAAGAGCAAAGGCTTACAAAAAATGGAGAAACACAGACAAAAATGTAAAAGATAATTTACTTTTGAGCTGCCTTTTTTAATCAGTGTTTGCAGCAGTTCTGAATACATAATCAACAGGCAAGAGCTAGTTATGAACAAGAGGAACCTCACAATGTCTGTCACTGAGATATGCAAGACCTCACATTTGCTTGATGGAGAAAGTAGTGGACTTGCTCCCAAGACATCCTGGGTGTGCACAGAAGCTTGTATTTCATGATGTCTGCTGCACCGCTCGCATGAATAAAGTTGTTTCCCCATGCTCCTCTTTGACTCTTATGAGTAGCTAAAACTTGAAGGGTAGCTGTAAGAAAGAACAGTCCTTGGCCTCAGCAGGAAATGGTGATTACTGTTGCTCCTGATCACTACACATCTCAAGATGAGACACCTTCAAGTGTCCATCCTTCCTTCTGCACTGGCTTTTTTTCAGACATTGTTCCTAATTTAACAGAAAGAATGGATAGCCATTAATTCCTCACACTACTAGCAATGTTTGTCCTACCAAGGAACTAGCAATGGTCACTAAGGACTGGGGCAATAGTGTGCTCGATGATGCTCAAAGACAACCAAAATGCAACTCCAGTCAGTACTGGAGCATTATATTGCTAAAGAAAAGCCAAGAGTTATGGCTGGTTAGACAGGTGGTTATAAGCTATAGTGACTTCTTTGGTCTGGATGACGGATAATCCAGGATACCTAACGCATGACATCTTCATGTTTTCTCATAGCACAGAAGAATTATAAAGGAGACAGAAAGGAGAAAGCTCTGCAACCGATAGGGAACTGCACAGGGGAAAGTTTCTTTAAATAGAGAAAAGATTCACAGCCTGAATTTACAGATTGATAGAAAGACCAGCTGTCATATAGACAGTCTGTACCTAGGGTAGTGAAAGATCTGAAGGGATTTGAATATGAAAGGAAGTGCCCTACATTTTATTTGATCAAAGAAAGAGTGACATGGTTAAAGAAACAGAGTCAGAGAATGGTCTTTGCAGCAGCATTTCTGTATCTATGGAGAACAACTGCACTTGTGAAAGCCAGAGGGAAAGATGCCAATGTAACTGAACAGCAGGTGATGAGAGCCTCGATAAAGATTTTAGCTGTGGGGTTTGATAGGAATTGTCATATCTGTGATGTGTTATGCAGGATAGATCTCCAGTATCAAGGCACTACCAGGTTGTAAGGAGTGTGTAGAGGATGATACCCAAGCTATAGTCGCAGGGGAGAGAGAGGGAGTGCCATCTATCACAAATCAGGCATCTGCCAGTGACTATAGGCATAGATACGGGTCTTTCAGTGAAATGCAAACATTTCTTATTTTAGGTGGCCTGAAATTTTGAGATCACTTTGCATTTGCTGTGGAAAGGCTAAATACCAATTTGGACATTCCAGTAACAAGGGTCACTGTTTTGAGGACATGTGCATACACAGCTTTGTCTAGTCTTAAAATGCATTAATATGTAAATTCAAAGTGCAGAGGCCTGGGGTTTGTTTGGGACTGGGGTGGCCTGGAAATTGTTGTCTTTAAATAAGCAGAAATGGGTAATAGACTAAAGGATTCTGTAATGATTTTTTAATGGAAGGGTTCATTCAAGGTCAAGCACACACATAGAAAGAGGCCGTATTGCTGCTTTAACTCTCAAGGAGGGAGTTATTGCTATCTTATTATCTTTTTCTCAAATAAGGGAGAAAATGAGCAAGACTTGCAGTGGTAGTTTAGAAAAAGGCCAGGAGTTTCAAAAAGCTAAACAAAGACTGAGGAGGAGAAAAGCACAAAGGTGATAGAAAACAGCAGCAAGGTTGTGGGTATCTCCATGTCTTACGTGGCCATACAGTCAGGGCTAGCCCTTTTGTACACATGTCTAGTCCTGGAAGCTGTCTTCAGTCTCAGCTCAGCAACTCGGAGCTCAGCTGAAGCAGTTACTCCACTGTTACAGTTGATTTTTCCGTATTTTGAATTCTTTATCAAGACTAAGCGATAAAAGGTGTAACTGTCTGCAATCAGGGACTTTGTGCCACAGTTCATGGTGGGTTTTTTTGATTCTTTTTGCCAATAACAATCTAAGCAGGTGAAACCGAAACAGATGAGCAGATCGAATAACAATTTCTGGATTTGAAATCTATGAATAGCTTAGCACTGACAGTACCAATGTGAAGCAGGAGGTCTTTTGAAAAATAATGTGTCATCTTGCCCTGTGGGAGCTGAGTAGCCCCACTGAATCCATGCAAGTATACACGTGATTATATTAAGAGTAGATGCATACTTTTTGTTTAGTGAGGGCTAAAAACGGCAGTGTCTATCAAACTTCCTTCCTTTTTGGATAAGGCATTGGCAAAGAACTCAGGGCCAGAAAATGAGCAGTAGATTTGATCTCACAGGCAGGAAAGTGAATTCTAGTCATGGCTGCTGAGTTGCCTTCTCATGTATGTTTGAATGAAATATTAAAATGATGTTTGTACTGTAGCAGCTCACAGCTGCAGAGATCTCAGCCGTAGACATCACTGCAAGCTGCAGCACTGCAGTGAAGTTAGAGGTAACCACAGAGGAAGTTAGGGTAACCACACAGAGCCTTTGTCTCTGAATTCCAGTTGTTCATTTCCTACTTCAAACACTCACAAAAATACATAGCCATTGCTTTTCATTAAATTTCCTCTAGCTGTCTGCCTGTCTGCCATGTTCTGAGAGTTGAAACAAACCTAAGAGACACAAAAATACCTGAAAATGCAGTCTTCTATCTTATAAGTTAAAAGGATTTTAATAAATTAAATAAAGCTTGCTATCGGCAGTTTCTGGAGCAAGAACACGTGTACACATTCACGTATGCATTTTCTCAGTTCCTTCCCTCTGTTTTTGTTCATTTATTATTCTGAGGGGTTTAAAATACAAATGTGTTCCTAGGACTAAGTACAGCATATATCATCACTACTTAAAGCAGAAATATTCAGTGTACATTTTTCCTCTTTCATGATTGTCTCTGAACAGTGTTTGTATTATTTTTAGTATTATTTCATATTTATTGTGTACCAAAGACCTATGAGCTACATTCAGACAGGAGGAGAGATGAAAGCATGGCACATTTTTTTGCCATTAATCATTACCAGCTTTGAATCCCAGTCCTTCCCACCTTCCCACCTTCTCTGTGGTAGTTTTCCCTAGGTGGAAAGAGGTTGGTGGCTGAGGGATGTGGGTGAACCATGGATGTGGCCCACTGAGATGGCATCATCCTCCCAGGCAGCTTAAGATCCTTGCTGAATCCTCCCAGCACCTGATCCAAGTCTTCCTCTCAGAGGCACAGCAAGAGCCTGCAATAAAAAACACAGAGCGGCAAGGAGCAATCCTGCAGCCAGCCGAGGTGCTGGATGTTGCCAATGTGCCCCTGGGTTGCTTCACTGGCAGCTGGCCAGGAGCCCCATGGCAGCTGTGGGTCCTGGCTCAGGGTCAGGACATGGCTTCCCCATGCAACGCCTTCTCTTTTCCTCAGGTGATGGCAAAGAAGAGCCCGATCTTTGGCTTTGATGCTCAGTTACCATTATTAAAACTATCTGCACTTACAGAGATGCCAAATCAGTGTCACGAGCTCCATTTTAGGGCCTTAAACCAGTAGCTGGCATTGCAGTAGAGAACGTGTGCATTTATTTGTCTTGGGGAACTAGAAACAAAGGGAAGAAAATCAAAATACCATGGTCTCCTCTTCTGCAGCATCCAGTTTTGTCTGTGCTTCTGGGTTTAATGAGGCAGCTGATGGCAATCAGAGGTGCTCCCTTTCCCCATTGCAACACTAGGATGAACCTCTCAGTGATCTTAAATTCATCGCTTGGCTGCCCTTTTCTCATGACTCATTTCAGAGTGAAATGAGGCAATAACCTCATTTGATTTGCACATCCCACAAAACTTGCCAGCAAGGTTAGAGACCTCTGTGCAGCTGATTTAAGCCTGCTGGGTCTGGGTTGGTTTCTTCTTCATAAACTGCATAGAGGTATGCTGCAGACCACCCGGGTTGGAAACCCCCAAAGTAGATGAATGTTGGAAGTTTGGTGCTGATGGATTTAAAGAAGAAACAATCTGTTCATGCAGTATGAGAGATACAAATATCAGCTAACAGCATGGCTGTATGGCTTTATTTTTGAAACTGTGCAAGTAGAGTTATATTCTAAATATGGTAGTTTGGGCCCAGTTCCTGATGAGATCCCAGATATGGCAGAGTACAGGCACTTCAGCAATAAGGACTACAGCTAATCAAGTGAACTTCACATAATTATGAGCTGAGAACTTAAAGAACATAGTGTGTGTCACTCATGTCCCAGAGGGAAGCACAGACTGATAGCACAGACCAATAGGAGGGGCTATGGAGAGAAAATACCATGTGTGAAAGCATGATGCAGACCTGAGCTGTGCTCCAAAGTGGGAAGCAGTTGGATTTATGGGCTTGTACATTCATGCTATTAGTGTACCTCTTAACAAACAACATAGATCATTCTTACTAGGCATCTTAAATTTCTTGGAAAAATGGTCTTCTGGATATTGCTGAAATTAAATTGTCTTTTGTTTGCCAATAAGGAAAATAATGGTAATGAACAAAGGATTGGATGGATGGACAACACTCTTATATCCAGAGAGCAAAATGGCCACTTGGTTGGGCTTGGATTTGACAATCTGATATTGGCATTAATCCGAAAAGTTAATAGTCATCTGCACTTCCCCTACACAATATAATACAGATATGTGTCCGCAGCAGATAAAGGCACTGCCTGGGCAGTACATGCTCACACTTAACCAAACCTGTGAGCCAAATGAAGCCCTGAAGGCTACTTAAGCACCTAAATTGAAGCTTCATTTTCCTAAGTGCTCTAGCTGTAGTGACTTTCATGGCAGGCAGTAGGTTTAATTCCTTATTTTAGTTTCCCTTTCTAAATATTGCTTTCAAATGTACTGTAATTTCTTTTGTTTAATTTTGTTGTTATTGTTTTATTTTTTTTCTTTCCAGTGGGATTGTTCTTAAATAGCAGATTTTATAATCAGTCTGGTAGAGGTGTTACACTCAAAGCATTATTTATGGGTGAATAAGTACTTTATAGATAAAGCCAAGAATTCATTATTAGTATCATTTAAATTTTACCAGTGTAAAGGAAGAGTCATTATTAGTTGAGATGTAATTACTACAGAAAATAATACTTCTGCGCAGAAAAAGTTTCAGTAATAAAAAAAAATGTCAAAATTGTTATACACGCGCTTCTTAGTTTCTTCTGTTTTCCTGGTGTTTTGGTCATCATCCTCCCTTCTCCTGAGGATCCTGGGTTGGATCCAGGCATTTTCAGTCTGGAGGGGGGCAGTGGGGGCGTTATAGTGTGTCACTGGCATCTGGAGTCCTTTGCTGTGAGGGTTATGGTGTTCACCTTGATGGTTTCTTTTTCCTCACTCTAGAATCTACTTGTTGTCATTTTTGTGTTTGCTGACACACTTTTAGACCTTGCATTTCCTTCAGTGATCTGAAGCTCCACACTGCAGCCAAGCTGATTGTACACAGCACCTTTCACGTATGTCATGTACTTCTTTTTTCTCCTTGTTACCCCTAAAAGTGGTTTTGTCCAGCCCCAGGTCTCCGTTTCTTAAGCTGACCAGTGCTGAGTTGTTTATAGTGGTGGGGTGTCCAGTGCCAGCCTGTGCCTGTCTGCCTCTCATCATCGCCTGTCTGCCCTCCCATCCTGTATCTTCTCTTCTTAATGCCTCTGCTATCCTACCAGAGTGATATTTTGCTATACTACATAATAGTGTTAAAAGTTGTAAAACCATTGTGGTACCATAAAAGGATTAAAAAATTACAACAGATTATCTGTAGCCACCCAGTCAATTAGAAAAGTTGCTGTTGTGGCTGAACCAGGGAAAATGAAGCTGTGGGCAGGTCAAGGATAGTTCAGACGTGGCAAGTCTGACAAGCCTTGGTCCTGAGACCTTGCAAACTTTGTACAAAGCCTGCAGCCTGATACTAGCAACGGCAATAGCATAGTACAGGGCTAAAGGGTAACAAGGGTCATGGTACAATTCAGGCACGCTTCATAGTATGGGGTGCATGTGTAGAAAATGTGAAATAATGTATACATGAAAGGTATAAGCTGTAGTTTGAAGTGTCAAATATGTACTTTTCTAATGGGCACTCACCTGTCTGTTACACTATAAACAGTAGCACACCACTGGGGTTGGATCTCTCTGTTGTGCCTTTTTTTTTCTGATATATTTTCTAGTTTCAGTAGTTGTTTGCTGAAACAGATAATACAGTAAGTTGCACATCTGACAGAACTGGCATTGTAGTTACTCATTATCAGGTAATATTCATACAGATCAATAAAAATGCTGCGCTTTTTTTTTTAAAGCCAGATGCAAAGACACAGTCCATTACAAAATTCTGTACAAATTGTCTGTTAATCAGGAAAAGGCACTGCAGGAGCACTGGGGCAAGGCAAGAGCAGGGGGCCAGATTTATGGTCCCACGTTTACTTATTTCTAATGCAGAGTCCACAGCTTTCCATTCATTTATCGTCAGGAATAAGTAATGTATTTCTTCGTATTTATTCATGGGTGAGAACATGTGTGAATTATCATGAGACACCAGTCCAGAGATATATATTAGATACTGTGAACTGAGAGGGCACACTCATAAAATTTTTATCTTTTGGTTGCTTTTTGAATGTCTACTAACTGGAAGGGGATGGTTGCAGGTGCAGTGGAAGGATTGTGCAGCTGGGCAGTTGTTACCACAGCTCATTCCCAGAACTGCATGCATTGCATTAGTGATAAGGGGAAAGGAGAACATCCTTATTTCTCCTATCTTCTGCATCTGTAAATTGACACTTTCTGTAGCACTGTGGCCATTGAGAACCGGGTGCAGAGGGTCAGGTTTTCTCTTTGCTTGTACTCCTGTTAATCCATTTAGCTCAGTATCAAGATACGTTAGCACAAATCAGTTGCTGTTAGTGTTTGGGCCAAGCTATTCCCTGCTGATAAAATTCCTCCATTTCCCTTGCACTGTAGAAGCTTAGCAAGTCTTGGAAGGTAAGCCATAT
The DNA here is from genome assembly GCA_013400555.1 of Jacana jacana. Classification (NCBI taxonomy): domain Eukaryota; kingdom Metazoa; phylum Chordata; class Aves; order Charadriiformes; family Jacanidae; genus Jacana; species Jacana jacana. The sequence goes on along the minus strand of VZTM01012144.1, from coordinate 14,184 downwards.
ATAGTGATTTATCTTTCAGAGATGACACTTAGTTTTGAATAATTTTCTTTTTTTTTCATTACCCTGGTAGGAAACTTTCCAGCCTTATAAAGCTGAAAAGAATTGGAATTGGTTCTCTTGGGCAGATGTGCTGGAATGGTTTTCACATGAAGGAAGCACAAATCACAAAGCTCCTCCCATTTCAGATTCCTTTATCTTACTTTTAGCAACTCAACTGCTTGTTGATGTAGCTGGTGGGATACAAATGCAGGTGTATGCATGGGAAGAGGGCCAAGTATATTTTTTTAGCAACAGATCACCAACAGTCTGCCACGTGGAGAGTAACCACTCGAGCAGTAATTGTACTGATTGCAGCACTATTGCTTGACTTTCTGTTTTGGCTGTAATGATCCATGCTATTATAACCATTTTCAAGTGACCAGTGGTGGGTGCAGATAACCAAGTGAGAAAACTCCTTTAAATGCAGCTCCTTCTCAGCTGTGTAAAGGCATGCTACCAAAATATGCATAATAGTAGGTAAGAGCTTCCACATTTCCAGCATTATCTTGTCAGCTGAAATAGAGCAGTGGAAAAAACAGTGTTTGGATTGATACAGACACATTATGCTGAAGGGCCTGCACTTGCAGTGGGTGTTTATTTTGATGCTTTAAGGCCAAATACTGAAAACACACAATCAGTTGAACAAGTAGAATACAAATATATGAAAGGTCTGAAGCGGTCAGGCCTCATTGGCCAATTTCTTACCTGTAAACTCTTTGTCAAATTAGTAACAGAAGTTCTAACCTGTATTACAAGGTAGCTGTAGAGCTATTTGTATGCTTAGTTTGGTACAGTGGGTTCGATGTTGTCATTCTGAAGGGAACTTTTAAACACATAACTACATGGAACTGAAGTAAAAATCATATTGTAATATCTAATATAAACAAGGTACTGTATTTCAAGCTGTTAAAGTCAAACTTAAAATAAGGAAATCCAATAATGGGAAGCTTAAAAATAGAACCTTTCGCTTTTATTAGTTTAAGCCATTTTAAAGGGCGGAAATAGACCATTAAAGCTTTTATTTATGCTGTTACTATTCTTTTTTTTAACAGGACTGGGAATTTCCACATTTTATGGGTGATGTTGAAGTGAATCTTCCAGGCTTGCCATCTGCACACATGCAGTTCAAGGTACCCTATTTCCAAAAGATCCTCAAAGAGGAATATCACATACATATAACAGGTATGTAATATTACAGATAGTCACACAGTGGCACGGGGAGCTGCTTCTTTCTAACAGGTGTATGCTAACATGTTCTTAACCCCATGCTTTTTCTCTGTGTGTGTTCCCCGAATTACTATTTTTTCTGTCTGTTTATCTGTCTATAGCCATATTATCTATATACAAACATTTGGGGCAAATGACGAACCTGTATCTTACAAATCAGAGGGGCCTGCTGGTTTTTATGGATTGCAGCAACTTCTTGTGACATTAAGTAATAGCTTCTGTAGCTTCAGAGATCTTTTACCTAGAATTACTCTCCTGGAGAATTAGTGACTTATTTAATTTTCAAATCTCTTACGTGTTCAGATGCCTTTGCTATGATTTATGCTGATATCTTTTCATATCTTCGGTCATTCTCATCTGGCAAAGGCCACTCATAACCGTACTTCAATCAGTCATCTAACCAGAAACAGACAGTTAAATAACCTCAAATAAAATAGAATTGCAGTTATTCAAATGGATGGTACATATAGATAAAAAGTATCTGATCCTTGCATACTGGGAAGCATTATTTTAATAATAGTAGGGAATGAAAAAGAGAAGAGGGTTAAATAGGGATAAATATTTTGGTTTTACCTTCAGGCTACGCTCTCTCTATATTGGGAAGAGGTGGATAATAATGGATAGCAAAGGAATGCAGCTGTGAATAGATAGGGGTCTTTAACTGCTAATATAAACAATCACAGCACATGATAGTGAACAGAAATAAGATAGATGAGAGCGTCCAATGACACAGTCATATGAAACTCCTGCTGAGCAGGGACAAAAGGAGCATTCAGAGATAACACAAAGGTAAGGCCAAGAGCTAGCAGTGGAGTCACAAACCCACCAGGCAGCAAAAGCCAAGGGAAGAAAATGTGCTGGGGAGGAGAGGATGATGAACCCAGGACTCAGTCGAGACAGGCTAAATGAGGCCTCAGAAAAGGCATTTTCAGCAGTGGTCGGATTGAAAATCAGAAAAGAAGAGAAATTGAGTGCAAAAGTTACCTGCTGACTATTGAATCAGGGAAGGCAAATGAGCCAATAAGACGTACAGGTGGAGGGATGGAAAGTTTTTCAAAATTGGATGTAGGTGCCCTGCTGGAATACTGGGCAAATAGAGCCCATCAGCAAGAAGAAGGACTGGGGCAGGTCTGAGTGAAACTGAGCCACGGATGGTTTATAAAACAGGATGAAGGAAACAATCTCATGGTCAGTGACCAGAAGGTGTAGAGTGAGATAATATGGGATGTGTTCATGATGAACATTTTTTTCTCTCCCAAGTGACCCAAAAGGGAAAATAAAGGACTCAAGGCTAGAGCAGGATATTGGAGGGGCTCAGTCCCACAGGGTTCTGAGATGCTCTGCAGTTATGTTGTTTTATGAGGAGAAGCAGTGGAATGGGTACACAGGCGTGTATGAACAACAGCTGAGGAGTGATAGGGTTGGCTGTGCCATCATACAGAAATGCAGGATATCATTAATGTAGATGAAAAACAATGGGTGACAGAAGAGGGACTGAAGGGCAAAGAACAGTTCTGTATTGTAGAAGAGACAGGGATATTGATAACAACCAGGGAAAAGCAAAGAATAAACAACAGCAAAGACCATAAATTAGGGATCAGAAATACAACTGCTAGCAGTACTGCTGTTTGAAAACAGACCAATGGACATAAACACATATTTATGCATTGTAGAGTCTTCTGCAGAGACGACTGGAGGCCTGTCTGATTATCTGGCAAGAAGACGTTTTTTAATGAGGTTGAGCTAATGAATAGGGGCTGAGGAATATTTTTGCCTGCCTAGCATTAACAAGATCCATTTATTAGATTCACTAGACAAATCAATCCATTTGACTGCACATCACATAGTCTGTCTACTGAGTGCCTGTTTCATCTCGGTGCTACACCACCCTTTAGGAGATTTAATAAACAGCCATAACACATGGTACAAGAACCTCCCTTTGGGTAAGTCTTGCTTGAACCATCTGTTCTTGCCATAAGTTCTTCTCTTAGGTTAGGGTGTCAGCTTGGATCGTTTTCAAGCTCTACTTATTGTGTGGATGTGTAGATACTTGTAATTTTCTGCTCAAATCAAGGAGCTAATAAAAGAAAGAAAGAACTGCTTCAGTATATATATGGCAAGATGAACGTAATCCAATCTGAAATAAGGGTAGAGAGTGATACAAATGCAGCTGCAGCAGACGACATGGGGGCAGAACATTGATAATGGCAGGAAGCCCACTGTATTTTAGCACTGTTTAATACATAGGATCCAGAATGTTAAATTTACCCATAAAACTTCTTTTAGTAACAAGCAGGAAAAGAAGATTAAGGCCTGAATATCATTTATTTTAATGTTTGTTATTGGGATGAGGCCAGGCTGTACATCTATGACCTGCGCTCTGGTTGGGAGAATCCGGAAACCCTTTTCTCCCCTTTACAGCGAGGAGGAAGAAAGCAAGGCTGAAATACCATTTACCATATTTTTCCCAGCAAATTTTATTCTTCATCAGTTCTTTCACAGTTTGTTTTGGTCACTGTTGATTGATATAAATTGGGTAGACCTAGGACTCCCCTGGGCAGCCTTGTTCAGTGCAGTGTTGCTCTAATGAGCAACAGTCCTACAAAGAAGCAGTAAAGGGACATTCAGAGGAGTAAAGGACTACAAACCACCTTTCTGCTTAAGGGTTTCATGCAAGTTCTGTACAGATGAAAGATTTCACAGTTATGTGATCTGTGTTACCAGCTCTCCTGATTTTGTCATAAGTCAAGACTGTTGGGGTTTTGTGTTTTGGGTTGTGGTTTTTTCTATTTTGTCTTAAAGTCTTAGCTGCTGACTTCAGTCACTATGTCAGAATTTCAACGTTTATATTTTTTTAAAAATAAAGCTCATGATTGCAGACATAAAGATGAAATGTTGTTTCTGCATAACTCCATGTCTAAAAAAGCAGATAAATAAGACAGTACTAAGTGCACCCATCTTGCTACTTCAAACTAGTAACATGCTTTTTTAGGCTTGACTGGTGATATCTGAATACTGTAAGTTCTCAGTAATTTTGAATTAACGTCTGCAGCCTGTAGATTATATACTTCAGTATAATTTTAAATTTACTATCAAAAGCATATCTTATTTTTACTGGTAACTAAGTACCATGTTTTACTCAAATTTCTTTGCATCTAGGAACTCCTAGCAAGCATCTACTCAGTATTAAATGTTTTTATCCTGTTTTGGTAGCAGCTTTTATCTATGAACATCAAAAATAACTTGAATTCCTGCATCTGCTTAACTCGTCTGGATTTCCCTTGACAGATGGTTCACTGCAATGTGTGTGTTTTCCTTCCTCGGCTGCTTTTTATGAAAATACACAGTCTATCCTAGTTTCTATAATACCCAGGGAAATTTGTAAAACTTAAAAGTAAATTTTGTTACTTCAGATTCTTTCACGGTTAAAAGGCACTAGGGGGCCTGACTGGTACCCTTTAATAGCAGCACTGAAGATCCAAGAGCATCTGCTGCCAAGTGTATGGATGTTTTGAATAGGAAATGTTAAAGTTTGGGCATCAAAACAGATGGGAGATGTTTCTGGCAGTTAATAAACATGTTTCTGAGTGCTGATCTAGCCAAAGTGCCCTTCCACCCAAGGGACAAATCATCACCTTCATGGCAAGTGAGCACATGGCATGGCTGGCTTGTGGAGTTAAATCAGAAGTGTGTCTAGATTCTGGCCAAGCATTGCCTACGAAGGGAAGCCTGAGCGAAACTGTGGGCAAAAATAGAAAGGTTAGAAGTAAAAACAAAACTATCCATGCACACAGATGGGAAAAAAAGCGTCAGAGGATTTGTGGCTTAGCTCGGCTGTGAGTGGTCTGTATGTAGCTAACACTAATGCGACAGAAGATATGAAAAATGTTTCAGAGATACCTGAATGTTCTACAAAGGGGTCTGAAAGTTTTTGGACACAAATTGCAATTTAGATGAGAGTCTAAAGTCAACATTTCCTGCACTAGCCTCTGACTGTGGTTGCACAGCATGAGACCACTTGAGTCTAGCCTTAATAAGCAGGATTTTCACATTTCCTCTTGACCCCAGGAGAGATGCTATGGACTAGCTTCTACATGAGATCTCTATTTTTCAGAATACGACCACTCTGTTACAGCGTGGACATACAAAAATAGCAATGCTCCAGAATCAGCAGCTGGTTTGGGATATTTGGACCTGCAGGATCTGCCTCAGTTGCCTGGCAGATCACTTGCATGTAGACTGGATTTGTTGCTGAACCCCTTGCAGGCCTTATCAACCTCTTTAAAATCAATCACTGCCCAAGTATCTTGTTCAGCTGTCAAAAATAGGTGCCTTTCTGGAAAAAGAAAAATCCATACCTCTTTCATCATGAGAAAGCCCCTGGCATTCACACGCAGTGCACTTCTCTTTTTCAGCTTAAGCAGGGAGAGTGTTTCTAAGCAGAGTCACGTTGTCCTGGTTTGAGGCTGGTGTTGAAAGCATGGTCCTAAGATGCAGGTCCAAAATGCCATAAGTGGAGATAGTTCTAGAGTCAAGGTTTCCCATCTGGTGAGTTCTCTAACCATGAGGATACAATCCTCTTCAACAGCCATACCTTCTCTGCAAACAGGGGTCAACTTTTCAACCCCAAATAGTGGTTGTAGGCTAGAAAGCCTAGAAAAGTGCATCACATTCCACATCACAGCCTCACAGAGACACCCAGAATATGCTCTTATCTAGCAATATACCTCCAGTTTTTCTTTTTGGGGATCCTTATTGCACCAAATTTCAGTACTGTACCACATTTCCCAGTATACCAAACCAGATTCCTGTCATATGTAGTATGTAAGAACTTCAGCACTGTGAGCACCAGTCATCAACTGGGTCCTTTTTTAGTGCATGGATGAATGACACAGCCTATTTTATCTTTGGATTTTCTTCATCATCATTTCATTGAAGAATCTGGGTATAATTCTTTGTGGAAATGTTTGACCAGCCTTTCAGTCTTGAGACTCAATCTTGCTACATCCTTCCAATCCAAATTGTGTCTATGAAAAAGCCACCAGCTTCAAGACCTAAATGGTGCCAGGTATATGTCAGTACTCTTGGCCATACACACCACTGGGGTAGAACTAACCCTAGGGTTGGTTCAGTGGTATGATCCTATAGATGGTACTGATCCTACAGAAATTGGTTCAGAGACAAATTAAATTACTTCATAATGTGGAACTCCATTTTCCCTTATCAGTTTTAATCTGTAATGAAATGTGAAGTGCTGTAAAATAAATTATAAATATATCTTTAAGAAAATGAGTAGCTATAGCTTCATAATATGTTTATTTTGACTCTTTGCAAAACTAGAAGCTTGAGCTTGCTTATGTGCAAGATGAGAGGTCCGGAGTGGCTTCTAATTTACCAAGCCTATTTCCTATATAAGCTTGATATATGACTAAAATTTTGCTTTAAAAAGTATTGTTCTGAAATTAAGTTGCAATATACAACCATTTCATATACATAGATTATACACGTGCGATGTTAAAGGTTGGTCAGTATTATAAATCTCAACAATTATTTGTCATGGGGAATTATGCTCAATGGAGTTAAATCCAGCTGGCGGCCGGTCACAAGTGGTGTTCCTCAGGGCTCAGTACTGGGGCCTTTCCTTTTTAATATCTTCATTGACGATGTAGATAAGGACATAGAAAACACTATCAGTAAGTTTGCAGATGACACCAAGTTGGGTGGGAGTGTTGATCTGCTTGAGGACAGGGAAGCTCTACAGAGGGACTTGGACAGACTGGATAGATGGGCCAATGTTAATGGCATGGCCTTCAATGAGGCCAAGTGCCAGGTCCTGCACTTGGGCCACAACAACCCCATGCATCGCTACAGGCTTGGGGCAGTGTGGCTGGAACTGCCTGGCGGAAAAGGACCTGGGGGTGCTGGTCGACAGGCGGCTGAACATGAGCCAGCAGTGTGCCCAGGTGGCCAAGAAGGCCAA
>VZTM01012142.1:108853-140657 GCA_013400555.1 Jacana jacana | reverse complement strand
TGCTCTTTTTGCCTTTGGATACTGCTTTAGGCATCTTTTTTTGTGAGGGGCTGCTGATGTTCAGATTCTTTAGTTCTTCCCCAGAAGCAATGTTGGGCCTTTCTGCAAGGACAGGCAGACACAAGGCGAAGGTCAGTTGTCTGTACCCAACTCTACATATTCAGAGGTGGTAAGAACGTGAGACAGGTGGGCTGAAATTTCACAATTTCAAGAGAAGGAAAAAAGGAAGCAAGAAGGTCTCGAGGGTGGACTGAAAAGCTTAGAGGATGATGTCAGGAGAGGACAGGAGTAGGAAAATTAGTGGCTGTGAAATGGTATCATATTGAGGCTCAGGAGGAATTCAGGTGCAAGAAGACAGCAGAGTTACAATATTTTTCTCCCACCCCTCCAAGGATTGTGAAATGGACAGACATGCAGGTCTCCCCTATGCACTGTCCCATGCAGTATGATTGCTGCTCTTCCCTTTCCTTCTGTCACCCTGGGGTTTGGGGGTTTTTTTTTAAGCTTTGTGTTTATGTCTCAAACTGGTTTTGCTGTGACACTACATACTCTAAAACCTCCCCAAATTGCCAGTCTCTCCTGCGAAGAGGAGAGATATAAGTGCTATACAGAAGTGGTCTAGGATACTTCTGGAAGTATCTAATTTCTCTGAGCACGTGTTTCTTCTGCTTGTTCCTCTTACAGTTTGTGCCTGAATAGTTGTGTGGGAATACAGAACAAGGTAGACTGGTCATTATGCCTTGTTTTTCTGACTGTGGCAGTGCATCTCATTAAGGTGAAATAGAAAACAAATAGCAGCCCTATGATTATATTTTTTTTTCCTTGTTTTGGTGGTTGGGTTTTTTTAACTGTTAGAAGTAAGGATTTAGCTTAAACTGCTTTTAATTAAGGCTTTTTGCCCTTTAATTTTTCACCTTGATGTATTGGAGCCAGCAGCACTCATGTAATAAAGTAAATTGAGAGAAAATGAGAAGATCCAATTGATTTCTCAGATGTAGAGCTAAATCCAGCTTGCATTTAATTACTCCTCTGATAATAAATCAGCCACCACTGTTTTTCTTCTAAAGTTCTTTGGGTAGAGTTGGCTTTATCAAGATGTTTCAGGCAAAATCCAGTTGCTACTACTCCATATACCTCAGAGAGTTGACTAATCACTGGGGCATTTGAGCTACTGTATGGCAAAGGGAAAGCTATAAGCTGATTACTGAGAGTGCAGAAAATGAATGTTTTTGTTAAATTCTGAGCAGAGAGATAAGGCCTTCCTGAAGATATGCTGAGATGTGATGTTCTTTCTTGGCCTTATCAAATTGTTGGTGTAACTGTCCCCTCAGTGCTGAACCATGATGTAATCCTGTTCTGCTGTGAAAGATTTGCACTTTTGACTTGGTTAGTTTTTTTTTCCCCAGTGTTCTGTGACATATAGGTGTTATTGCCACTGAAAATTCAGCAGCTGGTCCCAGGCTGGTAGGCCTTGAGCAGGGTGTCTTAATTATCCCCAGGCAAGAGACAGTTTGGCATTAATAACCTCCTCGTGAAAGCCATATAGGTTAATGGTCTTTAGGGTGTAGCTGTGTAAGTCGCAGCACAAGGAGGTCTTAGACAAGTGCTGTTTCTTGCCATTGTAGAAGCCTCAGCCAACACTGAGTGTCTTGTGAAGGTGTGGTGGTTGTTGGAAAGAGCTTGCAATCAAGAGGGCAGAGGAAGAAAGGAGGGAAGGGGAATGATGTACTCAGGGTTGCAGAGGGCAGTGTCAAATGTTCCCTACTAGACCAACTTTTGCTTCTGGCTTCCATTGTCTCAGAAGATCTCAGAAACAGTAATTGGAAAAATGCATCATTATGATGTAAGCTAGAGTACACAAAACTTTTTTAGGTATCAAATGTTAGCACTAATCCAATAATAATATGGGGAGTTAGCAGACATCCATCATGTAAATTGATTGATGAAAGAAAAATAGTAATAGGACCAAGGCAAAAATTTCCTAGAATTATGTAAGTTCTTTCAACTACAGAAAACATGGGTCTGTAGGGATATCCAGTGCAAAGTTTAACAAGTGGTAATAATTCTAGTTAGCTACTTATGAGGCTCTAAATTTGAGGCTTAACTTAGAAAGTAGAAAAAACTGAGACTTCAGTTGAACATAAGCTCTTTATTGAAGCTAGTTGTGACTTTTTTTTTGGCTGTACCTGTACACACAGGTTCCTTGCCCCTGCAGAGAAGGTGCTGGCCTGCTGACTCTGCATTCCCACTACCTCCTGATGCGGGTAGTGTATGCTGCTGGAGTTATTACTCAGAGCCCTTTACTTCTCTGTCATACAAGTTCCCAGTTCACTTCTTTAAAGGGTTCAAGAATGTTTTCTGGTATCTGGGACCTGGGGCATTTCTCATTCATGTGTCTAAATAATCTATTTACCTTTTTCTGACACTCCTGTATTTTTACCTGTAAAGTAGAAGGACACCGTATGTTTGACTGAAGTCTCATCTAGCTCTGGAGATCTCAGTGCTTGATTACATAGGCAAGGTGGCTTGGATGTCCAAAAATGCTGTAGCCAAAGCCATTCAAGGGCTCCTAGAATTGCTGCCTTGCAAAGGGAGTAGTCTTCCTATAAATAAACATGTAATTAAATAACAGAAAGCAAAGATCAATTTTGTGGCCAGAATGAGGTCATTAGTGAAATAGCACATAATTGTGTTAGTGTCCATTCTTTTTTATTATTTTTTTAAGTACTTTGCTTAAGTGTCCTGGAAAAAGAGATGAGACTGTAGGTGGAAAACCTATTTGGGGTAGTCAAAAAATTTGTCATTGGGATGTCATAGGTGACAAAAGCTTGTAAGAATCATCTGAATCCACTTATACATCTGGGATGATAATCTATCCAGGGTATTCCATGAAATCCCTGAGTCTCAGATTCCAACAGACAGAGAATGCCTAGGGAATTATATATTTTCCCGGTTCCTTCATAGGTGTCTGCAACTGGTTAATGTTGGAGAAAAAGGATTCTATGTGAACAAAGAACTTTCTTTAAACCTGGATGTTTGTTTCTTCATGTTATAGCTAGATTCCTATTTGCTTTTAAATCTGGGACATGAAGTCATAGAAATAACTTGTCAAACATCTTGGCAAATTAGCATTGTAGGACTATATCCATGTACACAGAACCAAATACCCTACCCCGTGTCCTACCAATGCCTTCCACCCCCTAAAACGAGTCAAAAAACCAGACTGCAGGGCAGTGCTGCCTTGTGATACTGACCGTTACAGTTTGGGTGACGTGAGATCTATCACAATCACAACTTGAATTTTAGCCAACCCTAGTACCCACGTCAAAGCTGATGTATCATAATAGCAATTTCAAAAGCTGCCCTGGTAATGTAATTTTTACAAATCACAATTAGTAATATCCACTTTCAAGTACTTGAGAGTAATAAACACTGAAAGGGAAAGGGAATTGTTCAGGACAACCGCAAAGAAACTTTTCTTTATGGAACTGCCAACTGGAATCGTCCCAGAAGTCACACGGCCTTAATGAATTGGTAGGAAGTGAGGGACACTGCAGTGAATTCCTGGCTGGGGATGGTGGGAAGAACTAGCTCTGCTTGCTGCTGAGGTCTAACACCTTCGGCCTCAGGCTGCAGTCTGGGCTCCAACATGTCTACCCTCTAAGCACAAAAGCGATTTGATGGTGTTATTTTGGCAGCTCCCCAACTAATGTATGAAACACAAAAAACCATGCCAGACACTTGATAAATTGAAGCCTACAACTGGGGGACCCCAGAACATGGAGTCTCAGCTCACTCTGAGCTCGCCCAAAACGTGCAGTTCAGTTCTTGTTGCAGTATTCCTCATCTCCTATTTTGAGCCCCTTTAAGGGACATGCAAGTTGTAAAATAGTTTTTGTATTAGTTTGGCCTGAGAAACTTGCATTTGTTCACATGAAATGTATTCATCTGATCAGGCTAACAATATTAACATTTACCTTCCTGTCTCTTTTCTGTGTTCTACAACTTGGGAAGTGTTTTTTTTTTTTTCATGTGACCTTTGGATCATGTGGGACAATTGCAGTAATGAGGATGTGTAGCAATGTACAAGAGAGGCCAGCCTTTGTCACAGGTAATAGTGTGTATACCTGCTGCATCCCACCTCCACCGTTGGGCACGCAGCCCCATAGAGTTCTAAGCGTTAGGTGTTTCACTGCAAAAGCACAGTCATGCATTTGACTAGTGCTTTTTAGAGCTAAAGGCCCTGTCAGCTTCCTGGAGTGTTAGTCTGAGGGAGGTAAGTGTCTGTCACAAGTAGGTATGTGTTATAATGTATAGAACTGACTAGACTGGTATAAGGACTGGAAAGAAAAGATGAGACGCTCTAACTCTTGATCATGTTTTGATTCAAAGAGTAAGTATCCTCAGAATACAGACCTGAGCCTTTAGTAACTTTCAGCTCTGAAATCATGGAGTGGTTTGAATTGGTAGGGATGTTTATCTGTCCTCTTCTCTGGCCCTCAGCTTAAAGCAGATTCAGTAAGATCAGGCCACTCTGCAACTTGTCCAGTGAAATTTTGGATGTTGGTCATACTGCCTTCCTGGGCCCTTGTTTCAACATGCTGTCCCCTTTGGAGTGATTGGTGGTTTTGGACACACTAGGAGTTAATTTATAACTAAGATAACGCCAGAGCTATGAATTGCTATGGATCAATACTCTTGTTGCTTCCTTGAAATTCAGATATTGTGCATTTCTTGTTTGAATACAATAATTCCGCAGAACCTTGAATTTTGGCTATAACTTGGCTAAAAGCAGAGTATTCGGTGCTTTTCCGAGTACGTGAATTGCTGATATAGGACTTACATGTGGAGATCACTGATTTTTGTGCAATGGGTCCTTGATTTTGTTTGGGAACATTAGCCTGTGTGGGTTACTTGACCTTTGCTGATCAATACTGGAACAGGTCACAGATGCTTTTCTGATTTGAAGTTGAATGCCTCACAATCTCAGTTCTGTGCTTCATTAGTGCTGGTTGAAGTAATGGGAATATGAATACTTTGTGTCTAAAGTTAAAGCCACCTCATTTACTGCCAGTCTATTTATAGCAGGGGAAGTTTACAAGGCTCATGAACTCTTACTTTGAATTCTTAAACCAGAACCAGTTCACAGGAGGGGTTGTGGATCCACTGTGCTGGTTGCACATCAGGATGGTCTTGGTGTTGGAAGGCTGTTTTGTTCTGTTTTTTGCCGTTCCATAAAAAAGAAATGGGGATGAAATAGGACATGTGATTTATGTGACCACTTTCACACTGAAGTAAAATAGTAATTTCTTATGTATTTATGCAAATACATAAGAAATCACTATTTCATCAGGGCTCCTTAACTATTTTTTTCCTCCTAATTCAGTTATCCTCTTCAAAGAGACTCTACCATTTACTGCTGCTATTGCAAAAGAGCAGAAAAGTACCGAAAGGGCATGCATTTTCTCTTAGCTTAAAGAGAATTTTTTTTTGAGTAAAAGAGGGCACATGTTCCACCAAAATAGTCTGGCAAAGTAGCCTGAGGACCTGGATAATGTGTAAAAACACTGTGCTCTGCAGTAGCGGAACCAACCTGCAAATTTAGCCCTAAATATCAAAGAAGTGATGGGAGAAGGCATAAATGGGCAGAACTGCCATTGAAGCTTTGCTGGGAGGGAAGGCATTTCCATTAGTCACTGATTTTAAGTGACTCCTCTTGGAGCAAGGGAGCCCAGACTATGCTGCAGGGGTGGGCTGGAGGGCCAGACAGCCCGTGTGTCAGGCTGCATTCAGTGCTCTGCACCTGTGGAGTTGTGGTTGATTGTCTGGCCGCACTCTGATAAGGGTGTAAGTAAGATTCACGTCTTTCTCTTAAAAGCCTGAGTCACTCTGAAGACAAATTTATTGCTTCTGCCCTATGGATTGGGACTGATGAAGTGTTTTAAGCTATTGTATGCATACTCTCTTGTCTGTAACAAAATGTTTCTTTAAAGGATTAAAGCATTTAACATATTTACCATAATGAGGCGTCAATTGTTAGAATAATGAAGCTTGAAGGGTTTGGATTTGGGTGGTTATGAGCTTTCTGCTTCTGAAAAGATAAGGTGCTTCCTTGCTGAGCAGAATTAACTGAATGTTAATTTGCTTTTGATAGTGGTGGGTCACTGACCAGTGACTGCTGGCTTCTAGAGAGGTCACTTAAAGTCAGTGTCACAAAAAATGCTTTTACTTAAGCGTAATAAGAAGCCTATGAAAGTGATGATAGTATAAAGCTTCCCTTCCCCCACCATCTGATTATGCTTTGATGTTTGGCTTAAGCATCAAAGTGTGGTTTGTTAAAACCAGCAGCCTTGTGGCACTGAGCAGAGAGAACAGGAGTCATCTCCCTGTTCTTAACAAGTGCAAGTTTGCTTCACCTGGGGTTTTCGCAGCACTTCTTTAAATCCAGCTTTCGGGGTTTTTCAATGCAAACTAGTTTGTATAGAAGCTGTGGGTAGTTTAACCACGGAGGCCAGAAACTCTAGTACTAGCTGCAGTATATGTTCCAGCTGGCAGCTGAACTACATAAAGACACTAAAAGCTTGTGTATTATCACAAGAAAACTGTTCAGTGATTTCTCTCCCTGCTTTTCTTTTCTCCCTGTTGTCACAAGCAGTAAATAGCTGAACATTATATTAGATAAGCCTGTTGCTTTTGGACTGGCTGGCTAATGTCCCGGCCTGGGGAATAGTTGTGTGTGGTGACTAAAACTTTCCTTAGTGGATAAGCCAGAATTTGGAATAGCTACCACTGAATGGCAGTGATATATCTCAAGTTTAAATCCTGTTTCAAGCAGGTCAAGGCCTAAATCTTTGTTTTTACGTTCAGGGCTATCTCTTCCCTCACACTGTCTAGCCTTTAACCTATTCTCCTGCCTTGGACTCCATCCCAATACTAGATATCTGCTCTCGGTCCAACTTGGCTGTTTCTTTGCCTTTGTGTTAAGCTTTTTTCTACCTTTCCATTTTTTTCAAGAAAATCAGACTGCTTTCTATCATCTTGATTGTGTCTACCTTGTTATGCTCTCCTGCCAGAGACGCTCTAGCAGTTGATGCAGGCCTTTCCTTTTTGGCTCGTGCTTGGCTTGGGCTAAAAATTCTGGTTCCTTCAATTTTTGTTGCTTCTGTTGAACTTCCATTTCACTGGGTGAGCACATCTGCCCTCTTTCTGGAGATTCCTGCCTACACAAGGGCTCATCTGAAATGTAATTTATGGCTCTCTACTGGGGAGGGCTCTCCTGTTCCCTATGAGTGGGTATGGGCCTTTTGCCATGCTTTCTCTGTGTTACTAGCTCATGTGTGTTGGTATAATTAAAATTGGCTTCTAAATATCATGGTGCTCTTGCATGGATTATCTGTCATTATAGAATTGTGTATATGTAAGTGCTGTGTATCAGTGCATGTCATGTGGAAGTGCTATGTCCAGTAAGCTATCTGATGTGAAGTTTCACATGTTGGAAAACAGCAAACTAGTTTTAAAGCTTGTCCCCGGTGTTGGAGGTGGCTCCACATATATAGAGGATGCTGACAAATTGGGACATCGTGGAAGAGGTGACAAGGATGGCAAGAATCCTAGAAGTTGTTTTGGTGAGACTCAAAGCACAGTGCAGTTGCTCCTTGAATGTTAAGATGCCATGAGTGCAGTATGCAAAGTAATAGTAAAATGCTGTTAATACAAATGATCTCTTAATTTTTGTTTCTCCACTTAATGTCAGAGTACTTCCTGTGACCTCAAATAGGCCCTGAAAGTGGGAAGCTGTTGACCAGAACAGGAGCAGCTTACATTCCCATCCTACTGAGACACTTGTCCAAGTGTTTCTGCCAAGCAACTGGCTGTTACAATTCTCTGGTACTGTCCTGAATTTCCAAAGGGAAAGAAATTATTTCTAAGTATTTCTAAGTTGTCCACAAGCCCTCTGCTTGTGTAGTTAGTACCTGGCCAATATATAAATACGTTGCCATCCGTTTCCACCTGTGTGTGTAAGAGCTGTTTGGGTCAATGTCAAGCTGCATTTTTCGCCAACCTGTCTGGGTACCTTGGTATTGAAAAGCTGAGAAGTAATGGTGGAGAAACCATCCTATTCACAATTAGGCAATATTTCCTTATAGGCCTCTCCTCTGTTTTCTTCCTTTTGCTTTATGAATAGATAAATGAGATGGTTACAGGGGGGAAAATGCTTTTAGTTCATGCACTATTATTGTGTGTTGATTTCAAAAGGAAGACAACTCAAATAGCAGGAAGTAGGATTTGGGGCTCTTGTGCAAATACAGTGTGAAGGAAGATGAGGAATAGCAAAGAACTGAAAACTTCTGTTTTTACATATAGATATTATATATATATAATCTTTCATTTGTACAATCAGAGTAAGAGAAGCAAAATAACATATTGCTAATTGTCTTCACCTTAATGCTGTTCTGTCACGTTTTTGTTTGCAGTACTGGGACACTGCTGGTACAACTCCAGTAAGCCATTTAGCCTTTGAGTCATTCCTAAGATAATCCTTCTGAAAATGAAGCAGAAGCCTTTTGTTTGTGTTTTTTTGTTTGGTTGGTTTTGTTTTTTGTTTTTTGTTTTTTTTTTCTTGGTGTTGTAAAACTCTGCTGCTTTGTTTTGGGAGTTGTCTAAGAACTTTTATTAAGTGGAGTATAGTTCTGTCTTGCAAACTTGCTCTAATGTTTAGGTGCAACTGGACTGGCAAGTGATTCCTCTCCCTTTTCCCAATGAGGAGGAACTGATATAGTGTCATGATTCTCTTCATAAGCCACCTATTATCCTTATTTTATCTGCTTGTTGTAAGTCAGGTGAGCAAGATGTTTTGCTTGGAAATTCCTGAACTTGAGTAATCTTTGCTGCTGGAATGTCTCTGGGTGGAGCAGCTGGCCCCAAACATTTACAATGAGGAAAACTCACTCTGTTTTAAAGCTACCTTTTGTTACCACTGGTCTCATATCAGACTTCTGACTGTTCTGAAGCATTGGTCTATCTTTATTCTTGTAGGAGGCTGAGCTTTTTGAATTCATTTAGCAGACCTGAGTTTTCTCTGAGTAAAAATGGAAAACTTTGTTTTCTAGTAATCTGAAGAGCTTGAGAGGCCTTTGGGACACTATCTTGTTTGCTCAACTGCCTTCTTAGTGTTATTCCTATGCTGAAGTTTTTGAGGGATTAAAATGGATCGATTGAGCTGTGATTCGCTCGTGCTCTGATCAGCTTCTTTCATTGTAGAATGTTGTCCAATGTAAAATCGAAGACTATTCCTTTTCCTTCAATTTGTTTGCAGGAGAAAGGTCAGTCAGTAACCAGTAACCAGTCCCCGCTTTAGTAAAACAGCGTGTGAAGAAAGGCACAAGCCAAAAATATTATCTCAAATTTAAATGCATTGATTTTAAGGGAAATGTCTAGGTTCAGTGGACAGCCACTGGAGTTTATAGAAATATGCCTCTTTGAAAGGAAGTCTAATTTCCATATAAATATGATGCTTGGAACACCCTGCGTATTGCTTTGCAATAGTAATGTAGTTTACTCAATGGAGCTATTGTTTTCCAATACATATATATCTCACTGAAAGCAAAATATTTTGAGAAATAGAATAGGCATGATACCAGTGATGTCCTTGCTTTGCTAACCAGAGGACATAAAAATTGATGCTGTAAACTCAGAAAGAAGTGCTCTTGATTGTGATCATTTTTTTTATAAAAGCAGTGTGGGGAAACAGCTGCTGAAGTGGCACCTTCACACTTGTGAGCTCTCTGGGGCACACACTGTCAAGCCATTAGTGCAGCAGAGTCCCTCCGTGGGCCAATAGCTAATAATGCTATCTTTGAGATTATGGAGAAGGAAGCAAAACTGATAGTTCCGTATCTGTATAAGTTTGGAGGTTTTTTGGCTGAAATGATATGCAGTAGCTGCAAATAAAATTGTAGCAGAATGCTTGTCAGGGAAGCGCATTGTGATGCCTCTATCTCAAATGAAATTTAGATCTTACATTGAAGAACTGAAATGTAAGATCTCTCCTGGGATGGCTCCAACTTTTAGTGATTCCTTTATAGTAAGGACTAATGTAAGGCAAAGTATGCATCTTTGACTTCTACAACTACCTGAAAAGAGCGTGTACAGGAGGGGTTTGGCCTCTTCTCCCAAGGTACAGGCAATAGGACAAGAAGAAATGAACTCAAGTTCCACAGGGGAGGTTCAGACTGGGTATTAGGAAAAATGTTTACCCTGAAAGGGTTCTTAAGCCTTGGAAGGGAAGGGTTCTTAAGCCCAGGGAAGGGGCTGAGGCACCATCCTTGGAGGGATTTAAAGACAGGTCGACATAGTGCTCAGTGACATGGGTTAGTGATGGGTTTTATCAGAAGCTGATGGTTGGACTTGATCTTAAAGGTCCCTCCCAACCTAGACAGCAATGATTCTATGATTCTGTGTATCTGGGGACTGTTGGCAACAAGGTATGCAAAAGTATTTTCACTAGGCTAAGAAAAATTTTGGTTAACACTTCAGTCTCAGTCTGTGTTAAAAATGGATCAACTGAAAGAATTCTATCAGATCAATTTTGGCTCAAACTGGTATATAAAGAATGAAAAATACTGTGCATATTACATAAACCGAAAAACAAAGTGGTTGCTCTGGCTTGCAGATATCACATGGAAGGAGTAAAAGGTAAGTAGAAACCAATCAGCTGGTGGTAGACAGCACATGTAGACATTTTTGAATGTCGCCCAGTAACTTGGAATATAATATTACTGAGTATCACATTGGCAAGTCATTGTGGAAATCGGACTTGTTTGTCCTGTGTTGACATACATTGAATCACTGTAATCTTAAGTTGTAATTTCTGTTTTATATTGCTATTAAAAATCATGTAATCGGGTAAATCTAAGCTGAAAAGTGGAACATGCAATGGTGTCTTTGCAGAAAGTTGCTAGTCCTTAGTATTTGGAGCAAGTTGGAAAGCAAGCAATTAAAATATAGTTAGAAGGTTCAGGAACACGCAAGGCAAACTTGTAGTTTCCCTTGTGAGGTGCCCATATATGGTTATATTAACCTTCACATCGAAATAAAATGCTAGATCTCAAGTTACTTATTCTGGGCTTTTCTGAAGAAAACAAGGTTCCCTGTGTTCAAGTACTAACAATTTTAGAACCAACAGAATTGACCAAGGAGAGCAACTTTTAAACAAGCATTTAAGATAATATCTTTAACTTACAAAGAAGTCTACATTGGTGAGATCTGAAGGAAATAGGGCTTCACGGTTTCTGATGTGTCACGTAATTTATATTGACCTCATGCTATTTATGGCACTTTGCTGGGGAGCAGTTGTTTGGCTGAGCTCCCACTACTGCCAGCATGGTGATTTGCACATGTTTTTTTTAAAGGTTTGCACTAAAAACTTTATCTGGAAGTCAGGGCTTATCAAACAAACTCAATACCTTTCTGAAATCAATTATGCTGTAAGTGAAGCAAATCCAATTCCAACATGCATTTTTCTTAAAGCCAAGAGGTCTAATAAAATCAATGCATGTGAAGAAATCTCAAGTTTTCTGTGTTTAACTTATACCCTTGCAGAAACAGCATCTTCTCTAGTGTTGCATTTTCATCAAGAAAAATATAATGGCTAAATCAGATATTTTGGAGTAGACTGTTGTCTAATTGTGTTAGTTTTGCATATATCCTTAACTGCTGGTGGGTGGATACTTATCCACACTATTTTTATTGGACTTCAGTGGAAGGTTGATGAGCAAACCAGCTTTATGCACCACACAGCAAGGGACTTACCTTAAAATCAGATAGTACTCCAAGAACTTTGTCAAAGAAAAAGACAAATGGAATAGAGCCTGAGCCTTAAGCCCATTAGACATCTATGCAAATAGGATAACCAAACAACTGGTGCCATATAATACAATTTTTTACCTCCATTGAAAGACATACTAATTGGTGCTTTATCTGAGGGAGCTGGACACCTTTTCTCCAAACAAGCTTGCTAAGTTCTAAAGTTGGAAAAAAGCTGCCTGAAAAATTTGTATTTAGGAGAAACTCCAGATAGCTCAAGATGCAAATTTGTCAAAGCTAACTTTAAGACTTGCAGTTTTCTTCCAATGCCCTTTGTTTTCACCAAAAGGGTAAAAAAACTATAATGGTGTGTGAAGTCTTTTTAAAGTCTGGCAAAATTGGAAGATCCTTAATGGCTGACTTGAGCAGTGGAAAGTGAGAAGTACGGGTTTTGTAAGTGATCAGATACCGCAGTCCTGCGCCTCAAATGTGCAGGACTTATGTGATGGGAGTTGTGCAGTTCACTGCTTAGATTTGAACTGAGATCCCTGAGATTGATTCTGTGAAAATCGGCAGGCCTCTTAATGGCACTTTTTCCATTACCAGCCGGTGTTGCTCCCTGCTAATGGCTAAAGCACTGGAGATGCCATAATTGTGTACCCAGTTCTGGGGCACGCATGTGTTTTCAGAAGCAGCTGAGGTTAGGAAGTAAAAGAAATTTTTCTCTGCCATGTGTGTTTTCACATTAGCTTAATCATGTGTGTTAGACCTGCTGTTGATATGGAAAAATCTATGTTCTGGAAATAGGATAATTCCAAGTAATCTATGCCACAAAATTCCTGGAGAAGTCTGTTATATGGTAGCTAGGTCAAGTAGCCATTCTGTGTAGGATTTACACAGCAAAAAAGGAAACCTGGAACTTTATAAAAGGTGATCTGTAATGTTATGAGAAAGATTCATTGTTCAAGAAAGCTGTGGGATGTGTCGTGGGTATTCTGAGGAGTTTAGTCAAGTATCCATTGGGAATGTCCTAGTTATAGTGATTATATGTTGGAATGGAAGAAGGGCTGCCTGACCTTGTTTATGAGCACTGTATGATACAGAAATACTCATAGCTGTAAGGAAAAACAGCTCTAGTACTTCTGTTTGTTTGTGTTCCCATTTTTAAGCAATTCTGCTGTGCTGCAAGGTCTACTTTTCGATGCCTGTTGTCAAAAATATCCTTTGATGTCTACTGTCAAAACCTGCCAGAAGACTGGTACTGCTCTTTGAGCTCTGGGCCTGACTGGAGTCCTACTGGTATGTGTAGCAAGGAGATCAAGTTAATTGATGTCAGTTGACCACACTGAAAGATGAACACTGCTCTTAGTTTGTAACATTCAGTTTTCTATCCTGTTTTTCTCTGTAGCTACTATACTTCAGTAAGGCTTTGATGAGGCATGTTGCATATTGTAATTGTATTTTCAGTTACAATTCAAAGGTCAGGGATGGGAGTTGAGGATAATTCTCACTTCAGGCTTTCCACAGTGGAAGCAGAGAACCTGTCAGTGTGCTGGTAGTTGAGGGCCAACAACACAAGTTCTGCTTGTGCATTTGTTTGTTCAGTAAATGTGCTCAAGTGTAGCCCCTGGTCCTTCATGCAGCCTTCTACCATTTTTACATTGTTTTTAATTCCAATGCAAAGCTCACATCAGCTTCTAGCAGAAGCTCTTTCTGCATTGCTTTCCTTGGCACAAGAGCTGGATGGTTTAACAGGTCACTGTCAGGGCTAGTGGGCTAAAATTAGACCTGCCAGCTGTATTTGGGTTTCTGGGCAATTACAAGTTCATACAGCTCCTCCAATATTCTGTCAGAGTTTTGTTCCTGTCAGCAGCAGAACTACTGAAACATAAGCGAGGAATGTATTTTCCGGTGTCAGAGAACAGGTTTCTTGGATCCCTGGCCAGAAGAATGCTGTTTCCATTCGTTTGATGTTCCCTGCCTCGACAGTCATGCTTTGTGTAGGAGGAGGGAGCAAATGTCTCCATCTGGAGACGTGGCAATGATGCACTGATGCTGTGGCACGTTTCTTCCTTGACCCAGCTTCGTGTGTGACAGCCTCAGGACCACGGGGTCAGCGCGCCCTGTGACAGTGAAAGCTGCAGGTATGGCTTGTGTCTTAAGTGCTCGGAAATTAAAATGTGTGAAAAGCATCCACGCTGACAGATGCACAGAATGTTTCCACCCAGCGTGAGACTTAGCATTCAGAAGTAGTTAAGAATCTGTATTTTATCACAAATAGTTTCTACTTAGCAATGCAACATTAGGCACCAGGCTTTGAAGAGGGCTTTGTGTTCGGAACAGCATCTTGGTACATTTCCATCAGTTATAAAGGGAAACGCTTTGGAAGAGTGAAACAGAGGTGAAAGCAACATTAACCCAGCTGCTTAAAGGACGTGTCCATATGCTTGGCTGTTGTGCATTAGAAACAAAAAGCCACAATTACAATTAAGTTGAAGAAATAAAAAGAGGTATAATCATAAGCCACTGCAATGGCCTGCTGATGAGAACTGTTTGATCAAATCCCTAAACAAGGAGGGAGTGTGCCAAGAATTTAAAGATGAATGGCACCTGTGCAGCACCATTCAGGAAGAACCCACATTTTAATGTTTTTAAAGGTTAGGCTGATGCTGAAAGGGTGACATGCTGTCTTGATTTTCAAATCTTTCCAATTTCTGGCTGATGAGAGTTCTGAGTTTTCAACCTGGTACAAGGCTCATCTTCACCAGGTGGAACTGTTTAAGGTACAGTTTGATATGACAATGTTTCCAACAAAGCCAGTGTGAGAGATTCCTTCCTTCCATGCAGCCATTCCTGCCTCTGCTCATCTGTTCATTACCTGCATTGGTAATGAAGCCCAGGAGGCTTTTGTGGGGTTGTGCTGTGCAGTGGCTGGAGGAATGGAGTGGCCTATGATACCCCCACAAGTGGGGACAGTGGTGCAGCAAGAGTCTGGGAACCTGTAGCTGGGAGCTTCTATCTTTTCTTTCAAATTACTTGAATGTACAGTTCATTACTTTCTTAGTATGTAGCCTGGAATAAAAAGAACTCTGTGTCAAGCAGGGATTCAAAAATGGTCTTCTGTCTGCTGCTGTTAAGCCGAAGGAAATACTTTATAGGAAAAAAACTATCCCTGCTTCATATTCAAAGAATGCTGATAAGGTTTGTTGCCAAGGGAACCATTTAATGGCCATCCTTGAATCGGGCAGTGTACCTGTGCAAACAATTATGCAGAATCAATGTCCCTTTACTTCTTAGGGCAGAGGCCACCCAGAGACAGAAGTGGCTTTTATAGGAAGAACTTGTGGTACCTTTTAGCATACGTGGTTGACTGAGAAAATGAGAAAATGAGGACATGTCTCTTGCCACCCTCCCCCTTTTTTTTTTTTTTTTTTTTTCTCTTTCTTGGTATTGGAGAGTATAGTTACATCGCCCTGAACTGCATGTGTTTGGATAAATATCCAGGAATGGNGAGGGGCCCAGAACTGGACACAATATTCCAGATGGGGTCTCAGCAGGGCTGAGTAGAGGGGGAGGAGAACCTCTCTTGACCTACTAACCACCCCCCTTCTAATCCACCCAAGGATGCCATTGGCCGCCTTGGCTGTGAGGGCACAGTGCTGGATCATGGTTGTCCTGCTGCCCACCAGGGCATTTTGTACTGGTTTGTGGTAGTGGAATTTCATATACTGGCTCAATTAGCATTGCTATTTAAAGAGCAGCAAATGAGAAATTAGCTTTCTGTTCCGTAAGGGAAGCTGGCAGGTTGTTATAGGCTACTCCTGGGGTTTGGTGCAGTGTGATGACAACAGGGAAACTAGTGCTGTGACTTTGACTGTGAGGACTCTGCCTAAAAGAAGGGAATGTTTTTCTATGGAGAAGGCTGAAGTTAAAAACAAACCAACAAACAAACAAACAAGCCCTGCACAACAAACACACTTTCCTTGAATTAGAGGGCTTTGCTTCAGTCAAATGTTGCTCATTGAATTAGGTATGCATTTTAAATTGATATTGTGATATTCAGTGGCTAGTTTTCTGACTTTGTGCCTCTCAGATTTGTTCTGACAGCAGGGCTTTCTCTACCTTTTTCGATAAGATATCACCATGGAAGAACAAAACTAGTCTTTTAAATAAGCTTTAGCTTCTCTGGGATTATTCCCATTTTATAGGAGAGGAAGAGGAGTACAAGCTGCAGTTTATTTGAATAAAAGCTGATCTTTTCTCTTAATTATGGTATGGAAGATTTACAATGCAGCATTCCTTGGTGTCAGGCTTCATTTGAGTGCTTTGAGTTTGGCTTTTTTTTAAACTTACTATCAAGTTGCATTTACAAATTAAAACATTTTATATAGATTTGCATATATTAGCAAAAAATGTACTCCACTGGATTACTAGTATAGACTGGGCTTTACCTTCTGGTGTGTAATGGCTGTCAGCTGAATTAGCAGGTCATAATTACCTTCCATCACTGGCTGCACTCTTACTTGTAGAAGACTCAGTGTTTCAAATAGAAGTTGCCAGTCTTTGGTAAAACATGATGCCCAATGTACATACAGTCCTTGGATTGTATTAAGAGTTATAAAACCATCCTTTGCTTTTATATTTAATGACTTCTGGATATGGATGGATGCTTCTGCATTATTTCAATGTATAGTTAAAAGGCCAACAATCAATTTGATGTAAACGAACCAACTCGGAGTTCAGGAACAGGGTGGTTTCCAGTAGGGAAAGCTATAAAATCCAGTGATAGGGGGTTTTATTTCATTTAAAGTGGGCCTCACCGTGACTCAGCTCAGCCAGAGAGGTTATCAAGGAGTGGGGCAGTGCTCTAACATGACATAGTGGAACACATGAAGACTGTTCCCCGGCTTTGGTTCAGATGTGGGAGGCCTGCAAAGAGTGGGGAAGGCAGATGTTGGGAAATGGAAGAAAGTCTGTTGTTCCAACTGCCATGCTGCTCTGTGCAAAGCCAAATTCAGGCCTTGGCAAAATGCTCTCTGCTCACTTTAACAGAATCAGTGCTGCTTCAAAGGTCAGAAATCATGTGCTGCCAGGCATTTTCTGCAGCATCTGTGCAGGGTGAACTGACCTTGACTCTTTCGTCATGAAGACCTGACAAAATTAGCTCACCCTCTCCCATGGCCTGTGTCCTCTGGGAGGAAAAGCTGGAGAGAAGAGTTTGTATTCTTTAGTAAGAATGGGTCTGTTTGTACTTACTGAGGCAAGAAGGCCAGGTTAGGTCACAGCTCTGGTTAGCGTTCATGACAAATGGTGGGAACAAATCTTACTATTTCTAATATTTCTGTGGGAATCGCTCAAATGATTCATTTTTTAATGATTCCAGTTGTGCAGTGGGAGCTGAAGGACTAGTGTCGAAACTGGGTTTTAAAAATAAGCTCTGGAGGAGCTTGGCCTTTGGGTCTTTAATTTGTTTAGATCATAGAACTTTAGGCAATGCTTCACGATGAGGAAACATTGGATGGTCAGACTTGCCTTTTGCTAAGCCTTTTCTTCTCAGATTTTTACAATATTCTTAAGAATATTCTCACTAAGTAACAGTAAATAGCAATTTTAGAAGATGTATAGCAACAATAGCAATTGAAGGTGTATGACATGGAGCATAGCAAGCATTATTATAAACACAATTTCTTTAGCTTTCTTGAGGTATCCATGCGGGTCAATGTTGCTGGTGGTCTCCATGGTACCCTGGCCAAATAGTTTCATGCTCTCCCTTTTATTATGTCTGCAGTGAGAGAAACGAACTAGGGCTGAAGCTGAAGTCGATACCTCGGTTGTCTGATATTTCCGTTCTCAGAGTCATTTTCAAAGCCAGACTAGAGCACGATGACTGTAGTGAGCCATTCCTAATCACTGGCTACTAGAGATTTATTCAAGACCGAAGTATTTACAAACCCAGATGATTGATACTAATTTCATGCTCCCACTAAGTTGGGTAGCAGAATTTTGTTGTTGCAGATTGATCTACTTGGAAGGAAGTTAAGAGGAGATTGAGTGTAACTCTTGGAGCTGCAAAAGCATGTGGCACTGTTTTAATTTAGTGTCTGGTTTGAAGGACACAGGAATTGTGTGCGGACTTAGTTCCAGAGTTTACTTTTGGATCGCACCCATGGGACTCTGCCTCTCCTTGGGAAGGAGCAAGGAACGCCCTTTCTCTGCTTTGCTCTATCTAAAAGTTGCTGCCCTTTTACATGCTGCCTGCAGTGAGGGATGGGAGAGGGACCTGTGGCAGGTATGCTGAATTTTCAAAGAGTTCTTATTAAACCCAAGTTGGCAGCTCTGCAACAGACCTTTCCCTGTTAGTTCAACCTTCTTACACTCTTGGTGAATGTTGATTTCCAGCTTCAGGACTGGTCATTGTGTGGTGTTATGATCAATGGAGAAATGGAACAGTGCAGCTTCCAAGAGCAGTGCATGGCTGTTGTCTGTGTGGGTTTTTGATTGTGTTTTTTGGTTGGGTCAGCTACTTGTTTTCTCCGTGAGGTATGAATAATTAATGAAAATTATTAGCAGGTCATTTTCCTGAGAACTTTTACCCTCCACTTCCTTGAGGTTCTGTATAGCAGGGAATCAGTCACTCATTTGTACTTCAAAAAAGCGCTGTAGCACAACGTTCCTGATGTAGATAAAAAATAATGGCTTTTACAGCTGAAGATACAGGACCGTGTTCAAAGGAGAGCTCCAGGAAGGAGAAAAAAGTGCAGCCAGCATCTTCCTGACTTAGACTTCTGTTATTCAATGGAAATTGGAGCTGGAAATGTATGTAGTAGCTACAGAGAAGCCCATTCAAAGTAGGGCAAGGGAGTGTAACTGGGAACATAACAAATGCTGGCAGTGCTGTAGCAGCCTGTCAAGCAAGGTGGCAGAGACAGAGTGGATCAATGCAGGGAACAATTAATCGCCAGCCTCTGAGGAATAGGTAATAGAAAAGGTGTGGGAGGTGCAATCATTCAAATTCCTTCAATGATCAGGGCTTCAACAGCCATGGTTTAAGACCTTTATAAAGGTGTTTTCCAGCTCTTTATTTAGATCACAAATTCAGCTCTGTCTAGTCAGCTGAAGCAAGATTAAAACCCAGGCATGCTAAAGGTATTGAATTTACAAACTCTGCTTTCAGATGTTCTGTTTATACAGAAAGTTCACTGCCTCCCTGACCCCCTGCTTTGAAGCTGCTCCTCTCAGTGTTCTTGCAGGACTATTACGTGACACTTATTTCCATAGTTAGGTTCAGCTCTGCAAGCTTGTTCTCCGATAAGGTAGTACTGCTGCAGGTGAGACTGTTTAGCCTGGGGGTGGGCACTGAATGAGCCAGAAGGGGGTGGATTGATTCATGACCAAAAAAAAAAGCCCAAACTAGACAGTGGCAATATAATTAGCAAGCCAGGTTTAACATTAAATTTAATGAGCATTTGCGCAAATGCTAAGTTTGAGATCTAAAACCATTAACAAGTCATAAAATTAAATTTTCCTCAGGAACAGCAGCTTTATGGCCTTTTGGGTACCCACAGAGGGCCAGATGGTGAATCCTGTGCTTATTTTCCCATTTTACAGGTCCAGTGCTGAAATCAACAGGGCTGTTGGTGAAGCTGAGGTATTACTGGTTGCCAGAGGCATGCTAGCTGGCAGTAATACCTGATATACATGGAGCTGACTGTTCCTCAAATGTGATGCATGAAGCTGAAGTCCTTCTGAGATGAAGGCACTGACCTGAGGAACAGGAGATTTTCTTTTGATTCCTACCACTGCTACATCTTCCTATGTACCCCTTCCAAAACTCGCGGCACCAGTTCCCTTTTGCAGACTGGTGCTAGTAATTAAGAATCTTAGTACTGTGGTAAAGCTGCTGTGTGTACCAGTAGCATGCCCATACAATCAAATGTGGATTTTTCAGGGTCAGGTGTTTATTGTAACTCTTTGACCTAAACTAAAGATTTTTGTGGGTGGAATTCAGCCATCATGGTCACTTCAGAATGAGCAGTGTGTGAATACAGAGCTGAATGGTGTGAAGACAGATGAAGCAGTGGAAGGAAAGACTGAGTGCTATTCATCTTGCCTGTCCTCAGGAGCAGAAATACAATAGGGTAATTCTAAATCCAAAAGACAGTAAGAATTCAGGAGCCAGTGCAGGCTAATTCGGGTGGGAAGATTGCACTTGCTGTGGTTGACGCCATCAGCTTTTGCATCTTGGACCTGTAATCTAAATTCTTTGAAGTATCGAGGAGTACTTGCTAAACCAGCGTAGCCACATGTCAAAATTTGTGAAAAGCAAGAAGAGAAGTCTGTGTTCACGCTTTTTTCAACTAGTAGCTGTGTGTAAAGGTCCTATCTATTTGGAGCTCATTTGCTTTCAGATGTCTCTTAAATCCCAAAATCTCCCTTCAGCGTTGACACTAAAAAAACCTTTCTGAAAAGAGTGATGTAACTACAGAACGTTATTTCTGTGAGAACATGTACATTTGGAGATGTTCCAACCCCCCTGCCCTGGGCAGGGACGCCTCCCACCAGACCAGGTTGCACAAAGCCCCATCCAGCCTGGTCTTGAACACCTCCAGGGATATAGGGCATCTGCAACTTCTCTGGGCAACCTGAACTAGGGTCTTGCCACCCTCACAGGAAAGAATTTCTTCCTGATATCTAATCCAGATCCTCCCCTCTTTAAATCTAAAACAGTTATCCCTTATCCTGGTGTTCCAGTTCCTCATCAAGATTCTCTCCCCACCTACCTGTAGCCCCTTTTAGGTACTGGAAGGGGCTAGAAGGTCTCCCTGGAGCCTTCTCTTCTCCAGGCTGCTCGACCATGAAGCTCTTCCCTATTGTGCGACCTTCAGGATACACTGCAACACCTCTGCTAGCAGAGCTTGATAATTTGTTTACAGTTTCCTTAGTTTAAACAAGTTTTTGGCTTACTGTTAACTGTATTAACATGCTAATTAAAGTTGCAACTATTGAGACAACTGCAATATTACTTGTTACATTAGCAAGTTTTATAGCCTCCAGTTGTAGGCTGCAGCAATATAATTTTCTCTGAATATTTCATAAAAGGGACATTAGCACTCTGGGTGATAAAGTAATGTAACAATGCACGTAAAGCAAACCCTAAGGTAGCACTATGTTGTTTGTGGAACAAATATAGGAACTACTTTAGAAAATGATACATACTTTAGAGCTCATTTTTCATTTTCCTCCATCTGCTTTCTTCTTCCCTCCTCCTTACTTCCCAAACACTCTTTTTTTTTTTTCCTTCCAAAAATAAGATTTTGCAGAATTACGTAGTTTCTACCCCTAACTTTGAATTTTGAAATGCTGCTGTAGGGAAGAGGTTAGGAATGTATTGTGACTAGGCAAGGTTCTGAGACAAAACAATGAATAGCTGATGCAATCTATTCTGTCTTCAGCGTATTGCCTTACTGGATAACATAAAGCCTTACTGCAGATCTCTTTAAACTTTTCTACCTCTGCCACTCTTCATTCTCTTAATCCTGATTTAAGTACCTTTGTCACTGGTGGTTTTAGCCACAGCATCAGATGACAAGTTACTGAACTCTTACAGATTCTCCTTCATTCCCTCACTTATTCAATTGTAGTGGGAAGAAGGTAGAGTGAAGGCAACATTACACAAAGATTGATAGAAAGCATTTCGTGGTAAGACCTCCGCTTATAGGAGATAGTATTGATAGAGTAATGAAAGCCCATAATGGCATGGATTTTTCAGAAATAGGAAAGAAAAGGTCCAGTCAATAAATTGTGCAGCTAGTGTAAGTGGCTAAAAGACTGAAATCTCACCTGCTAAACATGTAAATCAGTATTTTATACCTTAATTTTGAGTATTCTAAATAAGGTGTTTTTAATTTATAGATGTAAATACACCAATAGTGCTGGAAAGCTTTGTGTTAAAAATATCTTGGATTTTTCAGCCAGTGTATGGATGTATACATGGCATACATGCCTCAATGTGGTCAGGCTCCCTTCTCTTAACAGGAAGATCATATTATATGGGGAGAGGATAGTGTTTAGCTCCCTTGAAAGATGCTCTGGATTGTGGGGTGCTTCAGGAATAATGCTTTTGTTACCAATAGTTTCAGTTGTCTCTGCTGCATTCCCATGAGAAGCAGATGACTCCATGCACTCACTTTTCCCCACCAGCCTATATGTGGGAGCCTCTGCAAACCTTGGGGAAAATTCCACAAGCTCCTTCCCTTCTCTTCCCTCCGAGTTGCACTGAGGGACTGAGAATACTCAGGGACTCCTGCATGCCTCCTGGATGCAAGCTTTCCTAGTAAAAGCTGGGAAGGACTGTCTGGCTCCATCTCTGTTCTCGCTGTTAATGATCACTCCAAGACTAGTGCCAGGTCACGTTACCAGACTCCTCTTCCTGAGTGTCCTGACAGGATGTCTCTTCCATGTGTTATTTTATATGGCACTTCTTGCAAGGTTTCTTCAGTGTTAAAGTAATTCTCTAGGAGTGAACTTCTGAATGCTCTTTTGCAGGCATATAGCAGTGGAAGAAGTGATCTAATGCAATAATGGACATTGCAAAGGGATTTAATATCTTGTTGTAAAGTTTCTTTGTTTCAAGCCTAATGTTTGGCACAGTGTGGATTTAAGCAGCGCCACTGAAAACATGATACTGGCAGGCATCAGTGCGTAAGTGTGTCAACATGATTTGATGGAGATGGTAGATGGCATTTCTGAGCTTCTCTGCTTTTGTGGCAGGTTTGTAAGGAGGAGCTCTGGCAAGCCAGGGAGTAATACTTGGTGGATTATGAGGAATTAACCTGAACATAAATACTTTTGACTTCTGGGGAGTCTGACTTCATCTCTCTGCGTTGGGACTAGATTACAGCAACACAGAGCAGCCAATGTAATTAACTGTTCAAGTTTTTCCTACTGTTTCACGAGGACTCAGGGTACCAGTAAATCTACTTATCTCTTGGGAAATTTATAGTGAAAAATCTAGAGAGAGACTTGGTTGTTTCAGCAGAAATGGATTTGCAGCTGCTGAGGAGAAGTTGGCTATGTGCTACTTTCAAAGAAATGCGATACATCATTCAGCCCTGCACAGAATGTAATTTCTGCAACTGGGGTTTTCAGAGAGCCTAGAACAGCAGGAGAATAGAGCTAACAGCATTTCTTCTTTGCATGCTAATTGTGGTTTTTTTTTTATTTTTAATTTGAAGCATACAGATACTAGGAAGATATTAGTGTACATATATATGAAGTTTTCCAATAATTCAGTAATACTTTAAAAGATAGATTTCTGGCTGAAAAGTCTGTGCTGATTTGAGACAGTGTGTCTCATCTGTCAAAGTACTGGCTTCCTAATCAGCCTGTAACATAATTGCAAGAAGTTAGTTGCTCTGTAGAAATGGACTACAGTTGTGTCTCAGGATGAGTGTTCATTTGAATTTCTGCATGTGCAAAAAACTTGTTCTGCTACAAATAATTGGTTGCCTTACAAAAACTACCTCTGTGTTCCCTCACAGAAACCAAGCAAAGTCAGCAATTGGTTAACTTCGGCTGTAACAGTGAACATGTATTTAAAATGGTGAGTTTGGGCGGTGTCTGCATTGAGTTTTGCATTGTTAGAAACGCTGGTGGAGAACAGCAAGAGGCTGTTTGGTGGAGGAGCTGCACCGTGTCCCAGCATGGTCCCTGTTGAAGTTTTCGACCATTCAGCAGAGCCAGCTGATAAACCGTGGTACTGAGGTAGTTCCTGGGATGTGCATTTCTGTGCAGAGCTTTGCCATTTAAGAAGGTGGTCCCTGGGGAAGCCATACTGACTTCCAGATATTCACATCAACAGCACCACAAAAACAGTGGATTATATTTAACCCACCCTGTGCTCTGCTCAGAAGAGCACCTCCCCACAGATGGTGCTCAGTGCTACAGCATTGGTTTTCAAGGAGGTCATGCAAAGTGCTCCACACTGGAAAGCATGTAAAAGCCAGAACTTTCTGAGCTGGAGCCAAGGAAGTAGAGTTCATGGAATAAAAATGCAATTCCCCAGACTGAAATAGCACAAAATCCTGCAGGCTTCTTTACTGCCATCTGGTTGCTAAGAACACACAGCATAGCCTAAATTACACACCATGCCGTCATGTCAGAAAGAGGCAGCTTGGGTGAGCAACTGTATTACGTCTGCTGTTAATGCTTTCATTTTATCATTCCGTGTTTTCAACTTGGGGAGCCCTTGGGTGCATGATTTTATTATAGGTATGGCTAAAGTTGGGACCACTTCTGCCAGAATTCAGGTTGTTGGGTTTTTTTCCTGTTGTAACAATAGTACCATCACAGACCAATCCTAGAGAAAATGGAGGAAATCCACCATTAATTTTAGCACCAAGGGGAGTTGAGTTTGACTACAGCTTGTCACTGTTTTCAACAACATTTATTCTTGAATTTCACCACCTGGAGGGAAGCAACTGTATGAGACAAATCTATCCAAAAGATGCTGTATGTGGTTGAACCAACTTGCACCTTATATCAGCTTTTACACAACATTTGGCAGAGTGAAAGAAAAGAAAAAGGGTTTTCTCCCTATCCAATTCTAATTTCTAACTTGCTTTAAGGGAAAAAACTAGATTAATTAATGCCAGAAAGTCCTGGTGCTCATGTCATGAGTCCCTTCTGGGAAAGGGAAGAAGCTGAGGCTTTTTCTTGCAAAACTGAGAAACGATAACTGAATTTACTGTGGGTTTTGTTTTATATCACATGGAGAAAGCTTTATGGATAAGTTTATCGTATGTCCTTGTGGCTTTGTTTTGGTGGAGTCATTAGCAGTTGAAGCAGGAATTTGCCAGCACCTCAGTGAACTAGTGTTCAGTGTTATCCGTCAATCCAAAATGCACGGGGCATTGGAATGGGACTGCTCTGCATATGGAACACTCCTTATTGTGCCAGTTATATTACAGTTGAAATAGTCTACCCTTTGAAGGATTGCAGCAAGTTTCCTTCCACCCTGAAATTAATGTGTCATTCAGATGCCTCCTGAGAGATCCTAAAAACTATTAGTTCCTGGTTTGGTGCAGTTCTCACTCGCGTAAGACCTGCCAAGTAGGCACTGGAGTTATTTTATTTCTTGCAAAACGTAAGTGGACGCTATGAAAACATTCAGAGTATCCTTTTAAACATTTTTGTGGATGGATGGGTTAATGTTGATTTTAACTTGCCTTACCTACATAAATCCTGATAGTAGCATCTTGTATAGCTGAAGTGTTCTAATTGTTCCCTGACAAGCAGATTTTAATACCTGCTGTACTCCCTCCCTGGTCCTTCTGCATCTCTGACATTGGTATTTGAAACCAGAGAGCTTTCTGTACAGGCATGAGTCCCTGACTTCGATGTTGGTCTCTGCTCAGGGCTGATTAGTAGTGTGATGGTGCTGTTAAGAAGATCCAGTGTAGGTTATGATGCCTGATGAAGGTCTGGTTGGCTGAGAAATCCACACACTTGTGCTCGGCTCACACCCATTTAGAGTCTGTTCCTGTGTGCTGAAGCTGCTTCATTACTATAAGCTGTGATGTAGCCAGGTTTGCACTGTGACTGATGAGAATCTGCCCCAGGTAACCAGTAGTGCACAGGGAACAATTAGGGTTCACTCCATAGGTTTTGCTAGTCTGTTTCGAGTTTCAAGCCATTTCATGGCCACACTGAGAGGAGGAGAAGGAATATAGATGCCTTAGCAGTGAGAGAAGGCAGGAAAATACACATTAGTTGAATACTAACAGAATTTTAAGTGGTTCCTTTAGCTGTAAAAGCCTTGCCACCCCTCATTTCCTGCACATGCTCACAGTCTCCAGTGTTGCAGAAATACACATCTTGCACCCATTAACAGTTCAGTGATGGCTCTGTGTAACTCCCTTTAGAGACAGGGAAAAGAGTGTGGGAGCAGTTTGGAGTCCCAGCATCCGTTATCCCTTCTGCCAAATTGCTGCAGTATGGCAACCAGATGGGAGTTATGCCATTTCTCCTGAAGAATGAACCACCCTGCGAGCAAGGCTTGTCATTAAGGACAAAATCCTGGGACCTCAGGCACAGCTCTCCCACTGCGTTTGCGTTTTTGTTTTGGGGGTTTTTCGACTGTCAATATATCTTGATTAGAGACACTGTACAGTGGAGAGTTTTTTTAACAGGATTTATGTTTAAAATAAAATTATTTTAATCTTGTAAGACACGAAGGAACAGAAGAAAGGGAGCCTATACAGCAGATGGTGAGCAGTAAACTCAAAACATTCTTTGGTGAAGGTACTGATGTTTCCATTTCTTTTTGGCCACATGCTTTCAGTTTTCCTCATCCATTTCAAGCATTAGCATAGGTGAAAATATTTAATTAGTGTTCACATATTATAGTTGCCTTTGTTCCAAATGTGGTTGAACACTTGGGACACAGTGTTCAAATCTGCATTAGAATGTAAGGTGTGTACAATCTGTGTACAGTAGTGAAATGCAGAAGCATATATGGTCATCTGAACAGAACCTGATCATTCAGCTTGTCCAAGTAACTATGGTAAATGGATGTGTAACCATGGAACTGTCAGAGTTGGAAGGGTCCTCTCCAGATCACCCAGTCCAACTCCCCTGCCAAAGCAGGGTTGCCCAGAGCACATCACTCAAGGCTGCATCCAGGCGGGGCTTGAAGGTCTCCAGAGAAGGGGACTCCACACCCTCCCTGGGCAGACTGTTCCAGGGCTCTGCCACCCTCACCTAAAGAAGCTTTTCCTCATATTTGAATAGAGCTTCCCATGTTCCACCTTGTGCCTGTTGCCCCTCATTCTGTCACTGAGAACCACTAAAAAGAGTCTGTCTACATCTTCCTCCAACCCACCCTTAATAAGGTCTTCCCTCAGCCTTCTCTTCCCCAGCCTGAAGAGTCCCAGCTCTCTCAGCTTTTCCTCTTCAGGGAGATGCTCTAATCCCTCCATCATCTTTGTTGCCCTATGCTGGACTCTCACCAGCAGTTCCCTGTCTCTCTTGAACTGGGGAGCTCAGAACTAGATGGCAAGAAAAAAACCATGGAAGTTATGAACATTGTTCCTTCAGAAGTCTGCATCTAGAAATCTAATATCTAGGTACCATATGAAATGTCAAATCATACAAATCTAATCCAGGTAATGGTCAACTGCTGTTTAAGAATTCTATAAGCATTGGGTAGAGGCATTAACTTGAGAATTATTTGCAGAGAAATATCATATACAGCTTCACATACTTGCAAAACTCTGCCAGCAATGTTCTCTGAGTTATTTCATCCACATCTACATTTGGGCAAGCCATTTGCTTAGGTATTTTATGCCATCTGTGGATGTTCATCTGCAGTTTATATGCCAGATGTGTACTGGCAGCATACATGCTACCAAGAAACGTAATAGTAATCTCAGGGTTGCAAATAGATAAAATCTTTGCAATCTGCACTATTAGAGTTTGCTAAATGAGTGCATTAAATTTACATTTAAACAGCAAAAAAATATGACTTGCTGCCTGCCCTTTAAATGTGTGTCTCGGAAGCCATTTTTACAGGTGCGTGAGCAGCAGCAGATGGAAAGCCACAATTCAGTTGATCCTGGCTGATCTGCCACGGTGACACCATTTAAGTAATTTTCCCATGACTTGAGTATTCTGGTTGTTTTATAGTGAACTTTGCATTCTTTAATCCTGGCTGACTTGTGAGGTGTTTCAAAGCCACCCTTTGATTTCTTGCTGCCACTGAACCAATTCTCTTCTCTTGGTTGATGCAGGGGGTCAGAGGAGAGCAATGTATACCCCTATTTTAGTATGGTTTCCTTTTGAAATAAGGAATAGACGAGTTGCAGTCCCTAGAAGGGAAGCCTTCTCTGATGTGCTCACTAGATGATTACAGAATCTTAGCCTTGAAAGGAAAGTGGGATGGATTTTAAGCAAGTTCTCCCCATTCTGCATTTGTGGCTAGTGTAGTTCAAAAGGGTAACGCTATAATCACTCTTCTGCAGTGGGGAGTCGGTCAGCAACAAACCAGAGGTTGGCCTGGCACAGACACAGAAAGAAAGAACTCTGAAGCAGTGACTGAGTGAGTTAATGCCATGAGATTATATATATATCTATAGGAGAGGGTATGGTGGGAAATTCTTTAAGTGTTCAAGTTGTGTGGGAGGTATGCATACAAATCCACTTAACAGTTGAGTTACTGTGAGGCATGTTCTTCCCACACAGTGTATTGGAAGAGTTGAGGAGGTGTATTTTAAGAGAGCATAAGATCTGCTAATAAAAGCATAACCCACAGGCCTGCTAGGCAAGTTAGCTCATGCAGAGCTCTGTGCTCTTGTGGCTAAACTTGGTACCTTGCTACCAACTGTGCTCTAAATTTAACTTGGATATCTCTATTACCCGTATGTGTGACTGCGGCAGACATTCCCTAAGGCAGCACTTAAACTGGTGAGCCCCCCCCTTCATGAGTAGGCATAAAACTTTGCTAATGAGTCCTGAAGCTTCCCACGTTGCTCCAAGAGTTGCTTGCTATTGTGAGGTGTCAGAGGTCTTACTGAAGTGAGGCCCCAGCTAAAAAGCAAATGCACTGCCCCAAGGATCTAAGTAATGCTTCACATATTCCAGGGACCAGTAGCAGTGCAGTTGTTCTGAGAACACTTAGAAGAAACATCTTAGTTTCTCTCTCCTTGTCCAATACATCTTTCTCTTGTTTTGTGGGTTGGTGTCACGTTTGCTATCTGAACTTTGCCGCTTTTGCACTTAAACTGGTGAGTGTACCCAGCTACCCCTTTGCTTTTGCTCTTAAGAATATATATTTTTTGCTTGCATTGTATTAAGAGAAGCATTTTGATAGATGAGGTGTCCTGATGGGCAGAACTGGGTTTGCTGTGCTAGTCTGAAAGACTATGATGAATATAGTTATGGTAAAATGTGCAAGAGCGTTCTGGGACTTAATTGTCCTGCATTTAGTTAAGAGACTTAAGTGTTACACCTTAAATCCTGATTGAGAATCATCTCTATCTTTTCTTTGGGGTTTTTAAAAGCCTAAGCAGAGGTTAAGGAGGAGCTCAGATAACTGCACAGGGCTCTGTCCTGACTTTTAAAACAAGTCTCCAACACATAGTTCTTGAAGAGCTCTGTGTTTACTGTCTGTAGAGGATTTCAGCTATATGTGTCTGAAAAGGAATGAAAATCTTGCACCATTTTCCCAACTAAGCAACCATATCTTATGCTAAAACTATGCAGGATGAAACACCACCAAGCTCTTCCTTTGACATTGACCCTTTAGCTGGAAAGCACTGAAAGCTTAGACTGCTGCAGGCAAGTTTAAGTGGCTTTACATTTGAAAAGCTTGAGGATAATTTTTATAGACCGCATAACGTTCAAATTTCCTATTTACTTATAAAAGTTGGAGTGTTTCTACTCCATTATGCAACACTGAGAACGGCATCCTTGGAAAGGTGCTTATTGCCAGGCTTACACATGGGTTTATGTGCCAGTACAAGGTCCTGCACCCAGAGCATTGTCGTAGCCATGATCTGTCTGTGTCCTTTCCAGCCTCCTTTGCCTTCAGTGGGAACCATTTGCCATGAGGCTGCTTTTGGTAATGAGCTTCCTCACCACACAGTGTACCAGGTAAAAGCTTGCGAGGGCATGAAATCACCTTTTCTGAGCATGAATTGCTCAGCCCTCCAGAGCAAGGATGTTCCTAAGTATCCATATTTCCTCTGTGCCCAGCAAATGGCTTTGTTAATAACCATTTTCTATCCACAAAAACCTTTCCTGAGCTTGGTGTGGTACCTTTAATCTGGACCATCTGGTATAAGAGCTTTGGTCCTCTTTAGAATCATAGAATCATATAGGTTGGAAGAGACCCTTGGGATCATCAAGTCCAACCATCAGCCCTACTCCAAAAGTTCTCCCCTATCCCATATCCCTCAACACCACATCTAATCTACTCTGAAACACAGTCAGGGATGGGGACTCCACCACCTCCCTGGGCAGCCCATTCCACTGACTGACCACTCTCTCTGTGAAAAACTTTTTCCTAATGTCCAGCCTAACCCTCCCCTGCTGCAGCTTGCAGCCATTCCCTCTTGTCCTGTCGCTAATTGCCCATGGGAAGAGACCAGCACCAACCTCCCTACAATGCCCTTTCAAGCAGTTGTAGAGGGTGATGAGGTCTCCCCTCAGCCTCCTCTTCCTCAAACTAAACAACCCCAACTCCCTCAATCGATCTTCATAAGAATTATTCTCCAGGCCTCTCACCAGCTTTGTTGCCCTCCTCTGTACTCGCTCCAGCCCCTCGATATCTCTCTTGTGCTGAGGTGCCCAGAACTGGACACAAGACTCAAGGTGTGGCCTCACCAGGGCTGAGTACAGGGGGAGGCTACTAACTTACCTACTTCCTCCTTAAGATGAAGAAGAGGTTGTGCAGGTGGTGATAATCTATTGATTTGTATAGTCCCGTCATATGCTCAAAAAGAAGTTCTTTCTCTCTGTTCTCATTCTTTTGGAGGAAAAATCCACAGTTCAAGGTCTTGTAGCACCACCTGTCCTGGAACGTGCCCCTGAAGTTGTGGTGATATGTAGGAGAGCATCTTTTGGAAACCAGTTTTTCCAGCTTGGCTTTGCAAGGTGGTGATACCCGCCACTAGATGGGGTTAATCCATGTGCAAGTCCCCCGAGAGCATGTCTTAGGATTCATGAACACTGTTATTGATGCTTTGAATTAAAATGTATTTCAAAGATGTTCCTATTGCTTATATTTAAAATGACTTTTCAAGTTGGTGTAGTTTAGTCGTGGCTTATAGCCCTTCTTTGCACAGCACCTTTAACCTCTGCTACCCGAGTTTGTAATATGCTTAAAGTCCCCATTAATTCTATTGGACTTCAATAAGGTACTTGTAAAGGTATTTTTGAATTATGACCCTATTCCTTGAAGTCAGCTTACTTGGTATTTTACATGTTGGCTCTAGAACTTCTTTTAGTATTTAAGACACTTTTTCTATTTTGTCACAATTAAAATGCTGAACTTTGTACACGTGCCTGTTAATTATTGGCCTAAAGGGTGGTCTACCTCAAGTTGAATGGGTGATAGGGGAGCATTTTGCAAGCATTGGACATCCCACACACAGTACCAAGGCAGAGGATACCGTGTGTTGCCCTATTTGAGGTACAGCATATGGCTGTGTAGATACAGAATCAGAAAGTTATTTCATAAAGCACAAGTCAAAGTGGAAATCACACGCACAATTGCTGCGGGGGACTCGGTTGCACATTTGCATGTAGAATGTGTTCTGGCCATACTCTGTAAGAGTCAGGCCTCAATGGGTTTTGGGCCCCACTGGGTAGGGAGGCATTAGGTTATCCATTAATGTTTAATTACGTGGAATGTGTGTTCAGTAGATTGTGCAGTTATCACCTGAAATCTGAAGGCTGGAACCTGTGAGCTGCTGATAGCTCCCGATTGCGCAGCTCCATGGGTGCCAGCCTTGCAAAGATGAGATTTCTCATTTGTGGCTTCTTTGCAGTGGACCTTTTCTGTGGCAGTTATCTGTGCAGTCCTGTTGAGATAGATTATGCAGCAGCTTTCTGCATTTATTAATAAACCTGCAAAGCTATTAATAGAACGGAGATTTTCAGGTCTGGATAAAGGTAAACACATAGCCAGCTTGCTTGAGGCTTTTTCCAATGTAATGTGTTTCTTGGCCAGAAATATTTCAATTCTCTGGACTTTTATTGGTCAGTTTTCCAGTTTGTTGTGTTGTTTTGTGTTGTGGTGGGGCAAGGCAATACCTCTTTCCTCTCCCCATAATTTGCAAGTGGAAGGTAGTATAAAATTGGGAATGGGAGCACAGCCTCTGCTCCAGTCTGTACAAGAAGTAAATAGGTGGCGTAAATAGCTGTGTTTAGATGGCTTTGCTCTGGCTGTTTCAAAAAATATTACTATTATATGTCATTAAGTTTTTCATTTCCTGCAAAA
>VZTM01012142.1:0-108811 GCA_013400555.1 Jacana jacana | reverse complement strand
GAGAAGAAAAAAACCCAACAAAAACCCAATGTCCTTTGGAGATGAAATAACACAGAAAAATATAACTTTTTTTTTTTGTAAGGTGGTAGCACGTAACTAGCCCAAAATGCAGCTGCAAGAAGAAAAGACACATTAATAAGTAGCAACTGGAGAGGAAAAAAAGAAGTGAGCTTATCTGGTGATGAGAAAGGAAAGGACAATTCCCTGAAGTCAGGAAGCTGAGAGGAAAAGTAGCAGTACTTTAGGATAAAAATGAGGCGTGTGCAGCAAAAGCAGAGCCAGAACCAAAAGTGGTGTATACAAACAAACCTTAGGCTGAGGGTTATCACACCGAAATGTGTCAGTCTGCCTCTTCTTTTTATCTTCCTGTGTAAGACAAAGAGCCAGGCGGTTTGGGAGGAAGGGATTAAGACTCTCAGTCATTTGTTACTGGTTTCAATCAAGCCAGGTCAGTAGTGACTAGTGTTTGTGATAGCTGTGGTGGCAGCAGCCTTTGGATTTCTCTGAAATTCCTCAGTGATATCCCAGCTATTAGCTGGCAGAAACCTTTTAAATGGTCTCAGTGAAAGGGGAAATTAAATGCTGTGTGCTTTGAAAGCTGAGCTCCAGAATGAGCAAGTACCCTGAATGGCTAATTTTGCCTGTGCAATAGCTCAGAGCAGCATTGGAATCATCTTCAAACAGCCTCCAAGGGTCGGGGCTCTATCCTCTTTCTTGTCTTATGCCAAAATGCCACCTATTCAATGACAGGGCAACACGAAGAGTTTGTGGAAGAGTTCCCATTGTTCAGAATAACTATAGGGATACCGCAGTGGCACAAGCTCCTGACCTTTTCTCCAGAGATGGCTAATAGCAGTGTGGTGTTTCTGTGCTGGGAATCCCAGTTCCCTTGCTAGAGGGGTCTCAATCCAGGGATCTTCACAAACGCTAAACCTGCTTGTGCTGGCAGAATGAATCCATGAAGCACTAGTGGAACAATAGAGTCCCTTCAACCTATTAATATTTTTTGATTAAAACAAAAGGTACAGAACAGACTGACACTGCCTTTTCTGAAGAATGAGTGTTACTGAAGGCAGATCAATACTCAAGGCCCAAATAGGATTTAAAGCAAAATGGCTTTGAACTGGAATGACTGCATAGACAGTGAGATTTGGTGCATTTCTGATCAGCAGTAATTCTGCTTTGGGTTTTGCTTAAGTATAATCCTGCGTTTTATTGCCGGGTCTTACTTCCTCAAACGGTCTCATCTAATTAGACTGATCAGGACCAACTACCTGAACCCAACCTGAAGCATGTTCCAACATAATCCTCTTTTTAGAACCAAGTAGAGGCTTGGGATGGAACCCAAATTTACGTTCAGAGGTGATAATCTCTGGGACAAAATGGTCACATTCAGAAAGAACATGTTTCAAGACCAAAAAAGTATTGTTGTGGGACCTTAATTATCCACATAATTTTTCAATGCCTGACCACGGCTAGACGTGCTTGTGGCTATTAATACTTTTTCTAGGAGGTCATTTTGTTATTTAAAATAATTTTTATTCCAGGCAAGAGTTCCATTTCCCTTCGATCTGTGTAAAACCAATTAGTTAAAAACACAGCATTAGAACAAAACGGGAGCAGGATGTATTTCAGGGGAGCAGTGTGAAGACAGATCTCAGTAATTTTGCTTTCACTGGAAAGGGTTTTTGGGAGAATAATAAATATGTGAGTGAAAGTGCTGATGGAAGATTAGGAAGAATTTAGCATGTCGTTTGGGAGAGAATGAGAGATAAGAACTGTTACAGGGGAAAATCCATTGTGAAGAAAACTGACAGTTAGGTAGAGATAGCAAATTTAGGTTTGTAATATGTAAGTGGGTTTAGAGGAGTAAAAGACAAGGTGAACTTTAGAAAATAGTTCCTGGAAATAAGGGTAGATTTCAGTATGGACAGCAGTTGCATTCCAAACCACAGAAGGAGCACATGCCTGATTTTTCTCTAAATGATCTTGCTACACATCAAAGCTGATCCCCATTAACCATATTAAAGAATCAAATGGAAGTCACTTCCATGGCATATTCTAAATATGCTAACCAACTCATGGAAACCTGTTGATTGGGTCCTTAAATCTGGAAAGCAGTTCTGAAAATCAATTACGTTGAGGAATCTGAGCTTCTGGCTAGCTTATCACTACTCCTGATGTGGGAAAATAGTCATGCCTCCCCTTCTCTCAATGCAGGAAAGGACTCTAGTTTGTTTCTTCAAAGGTGGTGCCTAAAGCGACCTCTACATTAAGTGGTTTTGTCAGACTGGAAGATCTCCCATTGTCCTCACAGTGCCCTTTCTTGTATGTTCCCTAAAGTACCTGGTAGGGGCAGAGAAAACTGCATGGAACGAATTCCCAAACAGGGTATTTGAAAGGATGTGTGAGGGGTGTGTGTTTATCTTTTATCATCTCACTTAAACAGCCCTATTATTCAATGGCTCTTGCAGTCTTTCACTATTCATCGGTTGTCTTTCTCCCAGGTGGATTGCCAGGCAGAGTTGTGATGTGGAACAGCAGCCTTGCTGAGTGTGAAATGGGACAGAAACTAGATTTTTGTTGTGCCAGGGAATTACCTGTTCCGGTAACGGTCTAGTTTTAAGGGCTTCTAGCACAGCTAAGCAGAAAAAATAGGTGCAAATATGGATGTGATCTTATGCCTTAAAAGATTAAGATGTTAATGCCATGAGTAACTCCCTCCTGTAGAACTGAATCTGGGGTAGATTTTGCTAAGACATTCTAACATGGATGAGCTTTCGTCCTAATTTAGAAACTGCCATAACTGCACAGAAAACCAGGAAGTCCAGCCTGTTCCCGCTCCCCCCACAAAGCCGGGGGGCTCTTATAGAACATTCTGACTTGGAGCAGATGCTCTGTCAGATGCTGCCTTTATGTTGTGGGTGAGCCAAATCAGGGGACTTAGAAGAGCCACCTGTTTGTGTTGAAGAAATAGTTTTTCCTTATTCACCCAATAGTGTCAATCTGAAAATGCCTTTTTGGCAAAGAAAATGTGAGTCTTGTGGCTGGATCCTGTGCTTTCATATGTCAAGTAAGCACTTAATGGCTTGGTACAGTGATGAATTTACCTACTTTCCAAAGGTATCCCCATTCAGGGATGCCTGGTAGTCCCCTCTACACCTTTCCAACCCTGGGATGACCAGATTACATTCTGTCTTCCAAAACAAGATACTCTACTTTCTAATTTTCTGCAGAGGCAGCAATGACATTTCAGGACCTCCTGCCACTAATGCTATATCTAGGGCTTTAAACCCAAAACCATAAAAAAAGAAAAGATTGTGTATGCTTGTTACTTACCTTGTCTGCCTCTGGCATCAAATATCACATGTGGTGGATCAGCTGTGGTTCAAGTACTTGATATTCATGCAGGAGACTGAAAGGGTTTTT
Organism: Jacana jacana; assembly: GCA_013400555.1. Lineage (NCBI taxonomy): Eukaryota > Metazoa > Chordata > Aves > Charadriiformes > Jacanidae > Jacana > Jacana jacana. The sequence goes on along the minus strand of VZTM01012142.1, from coordinate 105,382 downwards.
GGATGTACAATGTAATGAAACGAGTTTGACTGAAATAAGGAGTTTTCATCCTTGAAGCAAGAGGTCACCGAGTTTAGAGTTAATTATGAAGTAAAGTGAGTGCTGTCTGTCAAAGTGGGCTTGAAGTCCATGTCACACAGCCTCGTGACATAAACAAAGTGATTGCTATCAAGTATGCTTGATGGCATGAGAACTTCTCCCCACCACTACAAATAATGCAGACCTCTAGTGCAGATATTCATTTGTGTTTGAATGTATGTACTAACACGACCAGTATAAAGTAAAATAGCGAGAACAGAGATGAGCTGTTTAAGGTCTCAGTCTTTCCTTTACCGGGGGTACATTGAGATCTGGCGTAAGAACTGATGACTTCTCTGGTTGAATTTTAAGCAGAATTGAATTTCTGACTATATAATGAACTCTAAGCCTTAAACAGCTGTAACCACCTGCTGAAAAGAGTGCTTTATGAGACTACTACTGCAGAAGGAGACTTAAGAATATATTAAAGAAAGGTTTTCTTTAACCCCTTTTAGCTGACCTGTTAATAATGCTTCTTTTGAACAACCTTTTAGGCAAGCATATCAACAATGGACCTCTTGGTCACCAACAGAGCATCTGGCCCAACCTCCAGGTCAATAGACAAAGAATGCACAAACTAGTGATCAGATTCCCAGCTCTTGCGAGTAGCATATAACTTGTTGTTCTGCTTCTCGACTCTACAGATCCTACCTGGCTGCATGATACTGTGCCAAAAACCATTTAAAAGGCAGCTTGTTTTACATACTTAACATCTGAAGCGGGCACTAGGATGCCACAAAGCCATTTCACAGGGAAGGATGCTCCTTTCTTTTGTGCTGCTTGAACTTCATCACCCTGCTGTGATACTTAATGGAATCAGTGCAAACTGTGAATGCTGGGTTTTTTGAGCCATGTACAACAAACAGTTGCTGTGCTTTTAATCAGCTGTGAAGTCACAGGAACCTTGTAACACTTCATCTTTGGAGGCAGCTAATGGACAATCCAAGCAGGTGTTACTATAACATGTTTATATTCATAAATAGGAATGTGCTGAAATAATCTACTCATTTCAAGGGAACTCATTGCCTGAGGCTGTCTGAATGGGATGCTCTAGCAGCAGCTCAAATTTTTGCCAGGACAAGAAAAATGTTAGGGTACCGACAGCTAAAGGGACTCGTACTCTGACTCAGATGCTTTATTCAAATACTGTGGTCAAAATGTTTTAGGGACAGAAAAACCTCAGGCTGAGCAGCAGGCAAGAAGGATGTGAAACATGAGGACTTCAACGGGGGGTAACGGTGGGAAGAGATGTTATTTTTGCAGATCTGTATGAGGCTGATATCTGTTAACATAATAAACCCTTGCAGCACAAGTTGCACAGTTCTCAGATTGTAGCAGATATGCCCAGAGAGGGTAAAGTGGCAATTGAGAACCGTAGCACCCAAGAAAGGGAAATGCTAGTTACAGGTGGAGGGTACTAGTGGGGTGCCACTCACTGCAAACTCCCCCAAGGAAAATGGTGCTCAGCAGCTAGAGAGCAGAGTGCTTCAAAATGCAGGTCCCAGGGCAGCCTAACGTGAGACAAGGTGCTCTGTCAAATTAGCAGGAGCTGCTAGTTTATGGCCACAAGTGCAGATTTTACAGCAACATATGCCAGGCAAATTTACTTCAAGAAGATGCAAGGAAGCTGTTTGATACCCAGGGATGGTGCCTGCAACCTGAATTTCCCAGGTGAAGGGTGCTCTAAATCAAACCTGCAGCAGAGCACTCGGGAGAAAGTAAATATTTTACTGAAGTAGGAGACCGTTCTGTGATTTAAACCTAGCATAAAGTTCCCAACCAGGTGCACATGCCTTTCAGATCAGAACTCCTGAAGAGCTGATGGGTTTCCCAGCTGTTGGTGTACTAACAACTTATTTACTTAACAAGGTGAGTGTAATTTAAGACCTAGCGACATACCCTCACCCTCTTTGCAATAAAGCTCTCAGTAATTTTGGCAGGTTTTGTGAAGTCTGACAGCCACTTCCCCATGCTGTTCTTTGAAATGCCTTCGCAATGTGTTGTGACAGAGTGCTGTTTAAAGATGGTTAACGTTCTCTAGTTTAGAGTGTGATTCCAAGCCACCTGAAATCAATGGGGATAACCCGGTCTGAGCTTTGGATTGAGCACCCTGTGCTTTTCCATATGTTACAGAGCAGAAGCAGAGGCAAACTGACACTTGGGAGCAGCTTTTCACACTTCTTGCTAGGAAATAATTACAGTCTAAACCAGCTTCTTTTTCTGTTTGATGTGGATTTTAAAATACCTATCCATTAATGCAACCTCTTGTTTAACAGGCAGTGCAGACCTCCTTTTTATTCTGAAGATCTGCCTATCTAAAGCCTGCAGAGGAAAGAGGGGGAGCTCTAGTGATGCCTGTATATCTGAATGGACTGCTCGATTCTCTAGGAGAACGTGAGTCATTTCAGTATTTAATTTATAAATCTAATTTGTCATACACTCTTATCAAAGACTATTTTGAATGTCAGGAGCTAATCTTAGAAGGTTTACATTCTGTTGGATGGCAAAAATGGCAGAACTGCTACTTTCAGTGCATCTGGAAACCCTGCCTACGTGGGAGATACTCTGAGGTTACCATGGTGAAGCCATAAAAATAGGTATAGTATATCCAGGCCAGTAATGGTATGTCTTTCTGGATTTCAAAGTTCAGAAAGTTGAAGTCAAATATTTGAAGTAAGATTTATAGTTTATTTCATCATTATATTTGATCACAGCGAGTGCCCTTTGCAGAATGTCAGAGGAGTTCCTGTGCTTTTTTTTTTAATAGTATGAAAGCAAATGAAAATACAAAAAAGTGAAAATGGAAATATATAAAAATGCGTTTTATTTCAGATATTTTAAACCCACAAATTCAGCTCTTTGTATTACAAATGATTTGCATAAATCTCTTGCAAAAATAATATTTATCAGCATGTTGAATTCAAGTCTAGTTTAGCCACACACATTTTTGTCAGTTATTCCTTTTCCAGAAGCCTGCTTACGCAGTGGTGCCCGGCAGCACCTCTCCTGCTCTCCAACAGCCACAGAAAACGCGGAGCCGCTCTGCAGGGAGGAGTAGCAGTAATTCCACCACGCTGGGGCGGGAGGTCGTTCAGGAATGTTTACCTGGAGTTTGTCTGTAAGTATTAAATATTTAGTATGATGAAGTCACAGTGCAAAAACAATTTGAATTTTTTATAGCCTGCATAACAAAACATCACAGTTCGTGCTTGACTAGTGTTGAATGAGGCATGAACTGAAATCCAGCAGTGACTGTTTTGATTCTGATTCTTATGAAGTTGTATTAGGCCAGCTCAACCAACCCTTCGCTGCGCCTCCGTCTCTCCCATCAATCCCTTGGTGTTACACAAGGTAAACGCTACTTGAGCAAGGGTGGCAGAAGCAGCTCCTCCTTTCGTTGGAATTTGGCTCCAGTAAAGTGCCTGACTTACAGCAAAAAAAACCCCAACCCCACAACCCCGAGAACAGCAGCAGATAGACAGTAATTTGAGTCATTGCAAGCAACTGTCATAACAGGGAGGTGCTAAATGATCTAAGCAAATACTTTAAGCAAGCATTTGTATTTTAAATTTAGCAAGTTAAGAAAGGATCGTGCCATTACACAACTTTGGCTGATGACTGTACAGTTGCCCCTGAAGCTGAGAAAATTTCCAAGTGAAGGAAGGCCAATGTCTATGTTTTAATTTCATGCACTATAAACATAGTCTGCTTGGGGGGAACAGTGCCCTATTTTCCTCCTCTCTGGAAAGGCACACATCAGGAGACTGCGAGGAGCATCTCGCTCTGTCAGTATGGGCTGCAGTTCCTGCTCAGCCATGCAATAAGTTCCTGTTCCCCTAATGTAGGCATCTAGGGGAAACACACTGAAGTTGTGTGAATTAAATATTCAAAGTGCATGTTTATCCTAAAGTGGTTTTACTGTCTGTCCCTCTGTTGTATCTGTAAAGGTTGATGGTAGGTGTCACAGAGGCAGGCTACCACTGGCCTGTTTAGATTTGATTTCTCTCACAAGAGCTGTCTTGCAGGACTTCTTCCATTTGGGAATGAATTTAAGTAGGAAGTCGATTAACAGAAATCAGAATGTTCACAGCTCACAAAGCTCAGGGCTTGGAACTATGTTTGACCAGGAATGTAGAGACTCATCATTTCATTGGCTTGGATGTTGACTTGAAAGCACAGATCAGTTTTCTGTCTTTTGACAAACAGTAAGGACAGAATGTAATCTGCAACTTTTTGTAATCATGCCATTTGTCCTGGAGGATTTGGAAAGACATCTAATTTCTTTCTCTCAGAAATCATGGTTTCTTGTTGACATTACTTTCCTAGGATAACCATCTTGTTGTTTTCTGCTGGTCCTGGTTTGTTTTGCTTTCTCTTGATTTCAGTTCATGATCGGTTAATGTCCCACCTTATGAAACCAGTTTGGCTGAGGAAATTTCAGCCAGCTCTCAGCACCTATATTCTGGATGAGCTCCCGAGTTTGTTTCCTTTTTATAGGCTAATAGGCTGAAGATGCTGTCGTTAACAATCAGCATGTGACAAACTTGAACCTCTTAAAAGAGGCTCTAGGATTTGGTAACTATTGTTTCCTATGAAGAAACCTGGAACAGGGGCTCTACAGCAGCAGAGATCTAGTCCCTGACAGCGCTGATGCTGCAGTCTCTGCCTCCATCAGCTTCTCCAGGTGCTCCCTGTATCTGACTGAAGAAATAACCTGTGGCAGTTGTATTCCTGCCATTGGTGTTAAGCTTCTATTTGCAGAGAAACATACAAGTGTGTCATCGTGGTGTAGTGGGAGGTGTCCCTGCCTGTGTTGGGGGAGGTTGGTCTTCCAACCTAAACCCTTGTATGATTGTATGATCCAAAACAAAGCAGAAGCTTAAACTCCCCTCTGCAAAGCTCTTCAAGATAGGAAACTGTCTTTTGGGCAAATTAACTGATAAACAGAGTGAAGTTCTTTGTATCCCATGAAGTAACTGTTCCTGGAAATCTTCTGCTTACTCAAATGGTCAGGATGAAAGTATGTCTATTGTCAGTAGGGAAGAACTGTCCAAGAGAGCACTAAATGTGTGTGATCTTGCATATAGCGCTGTGATTTCTCAGTGGTGCGACAGTGAAGTTGAGAAGGTGGTGCTGTAGAGATGGATGAAAATGAGGTACCTTCCAACATACATTCTGTGTTATATATAGTGTGTGTGTGCATGTGTATAAATACACAGAGAGACAGAATATTTTTAAATAACACATCAGAATGATTATAAACAGTTTCTTTTTGCAAAACCTTTGATAAATCTTTCAAGTGAGTTTCAGGTTGAAATTTTGTTTGGGTTTTTGCATTTATCACATCACCCAGTTCCTTTTAAACAGTGGAGAGGAAAGCTGCCAAAAAGGAGAGGAAAAATAATCAACCAAACCGAATGCAAATTTAAACAACTTCAGAAAGCAGGATGTTCTTTGAAAAGCATGAAGGTTTTAACCAGATTGTGTGATTAAAAACTGGGTCAATCATTATTTTTTTTCATTAAAAATGCAGATGTTTTGGCTAGTTCTTATTTTAGCATCAAGCATGTAAATGTGTCATTAAGAAATACTTTGTTTAGCATCTGAATTACAGAAAACCAGTGCTTGAAGAATGCTGCTTTCCTGTAATATGTGGTGAAAATCTTGTGACTGAGTTTTTCGCTGGCACTAGTGAGATATTTGTACCAGTGAGTTCTTGAACTGGCAGGTAATGCAGGAACCACAGCGAAGATACTTAGCTGTTGAACAGACACAGTTTCAACCTGTGGCCTTTTCCCAAATCTTTAAGGATTGGAAAAAAAGTTCACAACAAAATTGTAAACAATATTAAAAATATAGTTGGCTACTGCTATTTCTGAGAGCCTGCTTGAGTTGAGGAGGAAGCAGGATAAGGGAAGGAATTTTGAGCAGAGGTCACCAGTATTGCCAGATACTTTACAAATCTGTTTATAAGCCAGGAAAGAAGGCTGCTTCCCTCCAGGCTAAAAGGGATGAATCACTGAAGTGGGAGGTATGGTGTCATCCAAGAAAGGAGAGAATCTGTTCTCCTTTGCACCCCAGCCAGCTGTTTAATACATTAAATGCTACTTTCCAATCCACTGGTGTGCTACAAAGCAAGGCAAACATCCTCAGCTCTTAATGTTCGACCACATCAATCACTGCTGTATTTATACATAGTTTGACTCCCCTGTAATATCTGCATGATAGATGGAGCTACCATTGCGATATATCAAGCAATCATTTAAAACTTCTGCTTGACCAATTGTCTCTAAGAGTTCTTCAGCTCATATTATTCAGGAGTCAGTGCCACATCCCGAAGTCTGTTGGTGACCTCCAGTTATTGAGAAGAAACGATTACAGCTTGATCCTCAGCACCAGCAGTGCAAATCTGTTGAAGCCAGCCATGCTCTCGAATGAAACACGATGTTGTCCAGGGCATGGTTTCTCTTACTGCCTTTCCCAGGATTTGGCAGTTGGTAGTTTTAGTCCTAAAGTATTGGGTTTGTGTTTTGATGTGAAAAAACCCACATTTAAAATCGTAGAATTACAGAATCCCTTAAGATCGAGTCCCAGCCATGAACCTCAACGGATAAAAAACCCATCACTAACCCATGTCACTGAGCACTGCGTCAACCTGTCTTTTGAATCCCTTCAAGGATGGTGCCTCAACCACTTCCTTGGGCAGCCCATTCCAAGGTTTAATAACCCTTTCAGGGTAAAATTTTCCCTAATATCCAATTTGAGCCTCCCCTGGTGCAACTTGAGGCTGTTTCCTCATGTCCCATCACCTGTTCCTTGGAAGAAGAGACTGACCCCCGTGGCTACACCCTCTTTTCAGGGAGTTGGAGAGAGTGAGAAGGTCTCCCCTCAGCCTCCTTTTCTCCAGGCTGAACACCCCCCCAGCTCCCTCATCCACTCCTCATAAGACTTACTCTCTAGGCCCCTCACCAGCTTTGCTCTTTTTTGGACCCGCTCCAGTACCTCGGTGTTTTTTGTGGTAAGGGGCCCTGATATTACTGACGTTCTTCTGTTGGTTCTGGGTTCCAGGCACATGAAGGTATGTGCTACTTGCTGTTTCCATCTCCAAAGTAAGAACATCTCTTAAATGAATTACAATTTCTTGGTTTCACCTTAAACACCCAATAAGCTCTTTAAAAGCTCTAGCAAAATGCTTTTATGCAATCAGAAACCTGTACGAGAGCTAAAAAAAAACAAGCAATTTGGAATTTATCTGATATTAGACTTTTTTCCTATTGCTTGCTTAGGATTTCTCCAAGATTTGTCTTGGACCTTGGAAGTGAAGAGCATGATGTGGTAGTATTTATTTTTTGTTACTGCCTTTCACGGTGGACTTCAGAGCTTTTGTAAGGACGGGCCATCTCATCTGCCCCTTGCTCAGGGCTTCTCTGGGGCTGTATCATTCCCCCTTTAATTAAGGGCAGAAATTCTATTTGTCTCTTCTCTAACTTTATATTTCAAGTTTTCTCTTCACTTTTCCCACTGTTTCTGAGGGTGTGAATTGCAATCTCCAAGGGAGATCGAAATTATTAAGGGTTATGAAAGTACTGAGACTGTTAAACGTTCTGTAAAAGGCAGAAATGTGTTGTGAAAAGAAAAGCTTTGGTACAACTGTGTTCCCAGCAGCAGCTCAGTTCTTTATTTGCACTGGCAAACAGCTATTCCTAGGAAAGCTGAGGGGTTGCCACTAGTGCCGTTTGACTCTATCCCTTGGCCGCTGTGTTTCTAGAAAGACAAATGAGCTGAAGCGAGATCGTGTTTCTGAAGTTGGGAAGAGCAGAACCCGGCTGCTTCCCTCTCCCCTGCTCTCCTGCGTTAGGCTGAGATACCCTTTTGTTTCTCCTACAGTGTTTGTATTTTGTTTCAATTTGCAAACTGTTTCTTGGTTAGAACTCCTGTAGCTTAGCTTTTGTGAAAGGTTAGAAAAGCGTTGTTCATTTATTTGCTGCACATTCAGTTTACTGAGCATGTCTCTCGCTTACCTTTGCTCTTCAGGGAGGCGAGGTGTTGCCTTTGGGCAGGGGACAGACTGGGTAGCAGGGAGCAGCTTTGCCTTTCTCTGACCCTCCCTTTCTAGTTTTGGGGCTGCTCCCTAAATTTGCTCCTGCAAAGCAAGATCTTTGCATCTTTGTAGGTAGATTTGCCAGCACGGGGAAGATATGGGCCTGTTGCCGGAAGCCTGCTTATCTCAGTGTAGTATGTATTTAAGTCCTGTCTCTGCACCTTAAATCTTGGGTATAGAGACTGTAGGTGTGTTTATGGCTTTTTCCTCAGGCTTCTGAATTGGTTACCTAAGTTTCTTAATAGAAAAGCCTTTAAAAATCAGATAGCTCTACTTGGAGGTAAGAAGAAGTATTTTTAGTTCGTCTGCTGGTCATGACTGTTAGTGTTGTCTGTTTCTTAGCCTGAGATCTAAAATCTATATGGAACAGCTGAAATCTGCTCCCTAACTAAGGGCTTTGTTCCTAGCTGCAGTAGTGGTGAACTCATTAGAGCTAATGACATCCTATGTGAAGCTACTTAGTACTGAGGAAATTGTTGGAAAATACAGGTGAAAGAGAAGTTGCAGTTGTCAGTCAATCCCAACTTTTAGAGCATTACCTGACCTGCCTAGTATCTCTGATATGCCTTCCTAAATTTATATTCAGTCCCAGAACTGTATGTTTAGTAGAGGCAGTAAGAGGTATTGGCCATTAGAAAGTGATATTATACTGTACTAAAAAAGGTTGTATGAGGAGCTCCAGATTTAAATGGGAAAAGATAAGCATCTTTTCTTATTCACAGGACTATAATTACAGAAAGCAATCTTTTTTGAAGCAGTTATGGAATTTCTGCTTGTTCTTTTACTATCCTGACCATCTATTTGTCATTGTACTCACGATGTAATTATTATGATATAGTATACAATTGATTGTGATTCCAAGATGGTAGTTGGTAGGCAGATAAATTCTACTAAAAAAAAAAGCCCCTGCTTCATGAAGCTTCCTGATCCACAGATGGAAAGCAGAGGAATAGAAAAGTGCATTCTTAATTTAATAGATTTTAAAGCTCAACTTTTTTTCATCTGTTAAGAGCTCTTTTATCCAGCTCTTTAATAAATTAGTTCTGCAAAACTCTTGCAAGGGGGTCAGTGATGTACTCAGAAGCTGTGCTGTTGGATTAGTGAGTGCTTTTATAACTTCCAGAAATGCTGTTCTTAAAGGCCTGTTTTGAAGCCATGCACGCTGAAGCCTAAATCAGCGTCTGTCAAAGAGTCAAAACAGTTCTCACAAACACTCTTTCCTTTTCCATCTCTGGCCTCCAGAATTTTCTAGGCCCGTTCCACCTCCAGTCTAATTAGAGCGAATAACCATTACAATTTGATCTTTATTCTGATATTTTTACAGGAACAAACTGCTTCCAGATTATTGACCTGGTATAACAGATGACAATATGGTAACGTGCCCTAGGGCTTGCATCACACTGAGGCAACTGCAGTACTAAGTCATTGCAATGTCAAGTCTTTGCACAGTGATGAATAGAAATAATATGTCCTGAACAATATGTGTGTGCTTTGGATTTAGCACAAAGAATGGATGTGGGAAACAGCCATTTTCCTGTTGCTGACAGTTTTGCACCTACTTTAAGGGGTATATATAATTTTTGTGTATGAACTGTGTAACAACTTCAAGAAAAATGACACCGGTGTTTTTTCTTAATATCCAAGCTAATGAGATGACATTTTGGAAATCTTATTTCCTGTTTGGCTTCTCTCCCATGTCATTTCCAAGGAGGGATGTGAGGCAGTCAGTGAAAAAGCGAAAGGATAACTACTGCAATAGACTGTAGTCAGGTGATACCAAAGCATTCTCAGTAATGCTGTTAAAGGGAAGTACTAATCACTTCTGACTTTAGGCATTATCCTGCCAGACACCCCTGAAGGTGCTGTTTCCCGAGTTGTAGTTGTGTATTGAGACTCCTGGTTCTGAGGTCTAAATGCTCTGGTCTGGCTGGTAATCTGAGCTTCTCGCTGGCTCCTCCTCTCTCCTTCGAACTACATCTGGCAGGTAGTATTTGAGTAGTGTACACTTTAACTTCAGCCTATCTAGATTTCTGGGCAGAACACTACTGCTACAAAACCAGAGTAAGCCAGCAGCATTCAGCCCCGTAGCATTGACATGGCCACAGAGGTCAACATCCTAAACCCCAGTTCAGTTCTGCTTTTCCTGGTCTCCAGAGTTCCCTTCCAACCTCAACCGTTCTCTGATTTTGATAGTCTGATAACAGAGACCTGTTATCAGAACTGGGTTTCATTTTTCTCCATGGAAAAAGACATCAAACCTACCCTCCAGCTTCACAGATTCCGGGAAGGCATTTAAAAGAAAGATGTAGGCATTGTTATTTACTTTTTTTAAAACCAACCAAACAGCAAAACAACCTAGTTGCCATCATTCAGCCACAGAGACTCATTTTCTCTCTGACCTCAAGGTTAGGTTATTACCAGTTCAGGAAAGTCATCCTTGATAAGGCTGTCTTTGCTACAGCGTATGCCAAACTCCTAGCAAGGTTTGCCTTGACTTCAGTGGAGTGGGATGGGACCCACAACTGCAAATTGGAGTATATATTCCTTTTCTGGAAGCTTCTGCATCGGTCTGTGCTACCTATGGAGCCCTAAAAACAATATATAAACCCAGTAGCGTGTGTGTAAATAGTCTTGCACAGTTCACTGGAGCTGCTGGTGCCGTTTGTGTTGTATCATGCATTGAACAGATGTTTGAGCCATTTGGTTTGTCCTTAGTTTTCAGCTCAGAGCAATAGGATGAGCTTCTTTTTTGGTACTGCTCAGTGTAAAGAGAGCTAGAGCTCTTCCTGAGTCTGAGTGCCCAGTTTGTTTTTCAGAGCACAATATGATCTCTGCGTTCAGGGAAGTACAGGAATGACTGCACTGCTCCAGTATCTCACTGCAGCCTAAGGAAAACTCCAGTAGCCTTAGTGAGCCAGAGAGAGAAAATAAACTTCGGTCACTCAACTTGTTTGTTCTTTTTCTAATGGCTTGTTGACATGTCAAGGTTCTACAAATTTCTCTGATTTTTCATTTAGATTGATATTAAAAAAAAAAAAAGGTTGGGGTTTTTTGGTTGGTTTTTTTTTTTTTGAGTTTGAGAAGTGAAGATAAAATTTTGAGATGGACGTTACAGACTCAATTCTTGCATGTGTGTACCACCTCTCATCTGGCCTGGGAGAAGTAACTGGTGATGTATCTTCTCTGCATACACCCATCCTGCACACACTGAATATATAATGGTATATGAGTATAGGTTTACAGAAACCATACCTTGTGTTGACTGGATTATTGAGGCTTTAGAAGTTTCTCTGCATTTTACCTGTGGAAGGTGACATCTCTATTTCCCAGATGATAACTAATAAAAAAGACTATATAACACGTGTAGAGGTCTGACTAACAAATGGTTTTGGGGAGGGGAAAGAAATCATAAATAAATGGACATGACATACCTGTAAGACAAAAAGGAGTCTGCTATTGATCCATGTATGGTGATATGCATTGATTGGTAGACCTCAACTCAGAGGATAGCTTGTATATGTAGAATTAATCGAAGATAGAGATAGAATCATAACGTTTTCTAGTTTGGAAGAGACCCTTAAGATCGTTTAGTCCAACCTGATAAAACCTCATCACTAACCCATGTCACTGAGCACTATGTCAACCTGTCTTTTAAATCCCTTCAGGGATGGCGCCTCAGCTCCTTCCCTGGGCAGCCCATCCCAAGGCTTAAGAACCCTTTCAGGGTAAACATTTTTCCTAACATCCAGTCTAATCCTCCCTTGGAGCAACTTGTGGCCGTTTTCTCTTGTCCTATCACTGCCTGTGACATGGGAGCAAGGACCGACTCCCACCTCTCTACACCCCCCTTTCAGAAAGCTCATTTAGCAGCAAATCTTGAAGATGAGTTAGACCAGTTTTTCTGCACTGTGAAGGAGAATATCTTCTAAAGGACAATATCTACTTATAACAGGGATAAAACAATACATGTATGTATATGTATGTATGTTTTCTTATTAAACCACTTAATAGCTTCATCAGCTTAGGAAAGCCAAAGTAGCAAATTTCCATGATCCCACTACTGAGTAGAAAACTAGCTCATCTCTGCAGTAGCCAGGCTCGCTCCCTTCCCATCTGCCATCCCAATCTGAAAGGAAATAATCACTGGTGCTCTTCCTCCCCTTGCCATGGTGGGCAGGGCTTTGGGAGGGGCGTGTGTCTGGCTGTTGGCCAAGGTTAAAATGGAGGAGAATGGCTTTAAGTTTATTTTGTATCTTTTCCAAATAGCAATCCGCATTAGGGAAAACATAGTTTTGAACTGTAAGGGGTAGAATCTTACAATAACATCTGAACGTTACCACTTCTTTGCAGCTGGGTAATTGACAGTCCTGTGCACTCTGTGGCACTCAGTTGCTGGGGTGCTGAATCATTTGGGGTTCCTTTGAGGGTCTGAAGACCTCGGTTGTTAGCCTTCCTCTTCATCACTTACCTTTGCTTAAAAGGACCAGTCCTTGATAAACATCGGGTCACCAGCAGTTTGCAGGAGTTTATAGAGTTTGATGAATGTTGATTTGGGTTTCTTTTACATAAGGTAGGTACATCTGTGCACAGATGCTGATCAAGTACATAGTAATGTTTGTGTCCTTTGGGTACAGAGGAGCTGTAAGTTTGGTGCATAATATAATGGTATGAAAACAGGGCCTTATGATAAGGGCCTGTGAGAACTGATAGGAGGAAAAAAGCTTAGAGAAAATGCTGGCAGAAAGTACAGCAGATAAGTAACATCAAGTAGATCTAGCATTGAGAGGAAATGTTCTGAAATATTACACTGAGACAGCCTATTTCAAGAGTGTAATCCCTTGAGGTGGGCTTAATATAAGGCAGAGTATAAAAACTCCTCTTTAATATTGTATCTGGGAAACCAAGACACAGAAACAGCATCAGTGGCTCAGAGCTGTGTTAGACCTGGACCTTTGTGTGAGCTCTGCCTGGCTGTAGGTGTCCAGGACTTGTTTCCTCTTCAGTTTTGTCTGTGAGTGGAAAAGATCCTGCTCAGCTTAGCCTGTGCTCAGGCTTGTCCAGGACTGATGTTTAGCTGAGGCAGCTGCAGCACACGTGTCCAGAATGTGTCTAGCTGCTCTTAGTGGTTTCCAGTCCCCCTGAAGTCTATTTGCTAGGCATCAGGGCTGTCGCTTGCATTCCTCATAACTCTCCAGTTTGGCCTGGGCCACTGGGAAAACGTCAGAGACGCCTCATTGAGGCAGGGCTTTTTGTGAGTCTGTGCTGGTGTCATTCTTTCCTGTGGGCACAGATAGTCTCCAGGCAGTTCTGGAGCAGCAGTCATGTGAAGGGAGCAGTTAGCAAATGGGAAAAGCCCATTGCTTCGTGGCTGCTGCAAGTAGGTCCTGACTATCTTCAGGTGTGGAAAGACACCTGGAGTAACCGTGTTACTTTAGCCTAAGATCTGTGTGGAGTCTGTGTGCTAACCATCCAACCTTCTGTGATGACTTTTGTCTTGAACTTTTTGCTTTAATTAGATTCTGTACATGTGTCTCTGCCTGGGCCTGTAGCACCATATTTCTGCATCTAACAAGATAAAGCACAGCCTATTTACACTTGTGGACTCTCTTCCTCACTTACTGTCCTCCATAGCTCTTTGGTAGAAGTGGTGATTGGTTCCTAGAGCTTAAAGAGCATGTTGGCTCACTAAAAGCTGTAGGACCTGGTCTACTCTGAGGATTACCTTTGCTCTCTGGTGAATCAGAGTGTTCTCTAGACTTTGCAGATCTTCTAATTTCTTGGAAGCCATAAGTCACAAGGAGCAGGGATTCAGCAACTGCTCCTGTGTTCCACTGGCTCTTAGCTGAGCTCAGCAAGAACACAGTCCTAATTTGCTGCTATTAGGTCTTTTGATTTTTCCTAGGAAATTTTGGCTGTCTTCAAAAATCACTATTCCAAAGGGCATTTTCTGCTTTTTTTATGTAGTAATTAGAAATCTCTTTTAAGTCGGTGAGAAAAGAGTTCAGTCTGAAAACAGATATTCTATCTCTGTTGGAGTGACTTTGCTGTCCTCTTCCAAACACTCCACTGGCATTTGTCTTGCTTTAAAAGCTCCCATGGGTTAAAGAGACAGACACCCTAGGCTGGGGTGCTAGTGACTGCTTGGCAGTGGCATCACAACCCTGCAGAACTCTGATTGTACAGGAAGGCTGTTCAGTGGGGCCTAAACATTTGATAAAATCATAATTCAAATGGTGAGGTGGAAATATTGTGTCCTTGTGATGAGTAGTACTTTGAGCAGTAGGAAGTCAAGAGCTATTTAGTAAGTTGCTGCTTTGAGCAATGGTGGCAGGGTTTGCCTTCAACAAGTACATGTTCAGTAACTGTTACATTAGGAACACACACACATATAAATTTTTATGCCTGTTATAGTCCCATACTATTACCTGAAATAAGGGAATTATTGAAGAAAATTTAAAAAACCAGTGCACATAGTTTAGCACTGTGTGGGAAATGAGCTTGTGTATTCAGTCTTGAGTTTCTGAATACTTAAACTGGAACTGCAGCAAACAGGCTAAGACTATTCTTAAATTCTTAATCCTATTTAAATTCCTCACTTGCCATTGATTTTTGGATGAAGTGTTTTGTTGAATTTGGGCTTCAATTACAGAAATATATTTTTTTTTCTACCTTTTTATTTTTATTTGTTTCTGTACAGCTTAAAGAAAATAGCTGTAAGATTCTGATCACGAAAGTGTTTGGGAACAGTGTTGTTTTCCTGACGGGTGGAGTTCTCCACATCCCTCAAAGCTGGTAGAATGCCACAGTGCACTTCTGATTGCCAGCTGCTGAAGGTCTGGGCCATGTGGTCAGCTTTGTATAAAGTGGAGAGGTCAGCTTACAAGCTTCAAATTA
The DNA here is from genome assembly GCA_013400555.1 of Jacana jacana. Classification (NCBI taxonomy): domain Eukaryota; kingdom Metazoa; phylum Chordata; class Aves; order Charadriiformes; family Jacanidae; genus Jacana; species Jacana jacana. Next base: position 90,309 of record VZTM01012142.1, on the reverse strand, counting down.
TAGTGGCATTAGTAAACTTTCTGTGAAGTACACAACCATGCACTCTTTCAGCTGACTTCAGTAGCTGCTGTATCAGGTAGATGCATATTTTTGAGTTCTTCAACTTTTACACGCTTTTTTAATGTCTGTGCATCCAAACAACATTATTGGCCCCTTGGAACAGTGCACACAGAAATGGAATGCTCCTGTTAATTGTGCAGAGACATAATATTTCTCTGATTATTTTTATTTTTATCTTAACTGCGTGAAGCCTCAGTGAAATGAAACCATCTTGTTGTCAATTAAGTTGAAAAAAGACTAAGCAAAGGTGGAAAAGGTTCCTTTTTCTTATGAGCGGATCTTTCTGAGGGAATGGAAAGGCGATGGACAAATCAGATTTTAACAAGACTGATGGTTAAATGTTTTTTCTTAAAACAAGGGCAAACAGAACTCTCATGCTACCATAATAAAAAAAACATAAAATAACAAGTAGTGAAAATGCCTCTTTTCCCTATTTGAGAGGTTTCCCCTGCTCATAGCAGGGGAACAAAATTCTAAGGGTAGGATCTGCTCTGGGTGTTCCTGCTCCGGCAGGGGGATTGGACTAGATGATCTTTCAAGGTCCCTTCCAATCCCTGAGATTCTGTGATCTGGAAAAGGTTTCTGTATGTTATTTGTTTTCTTATTTTCCATAAAGCCAATAAGAGCTTCTTATTGAGTCTCTTGCAAGGTATCATCACTCCTGTCTCTCTAGGAGCTTGGATTTCTTTGTGTGTGCTCATATTCCGCTGTTGCCGTGGATGTGCCGGGCGGGAGGAATTGCATTCCGTGGCTCTGAGACTTCCTGCAGCTTTGCATTTTTAAGGCTTTCCCCATCACGCCCGGCGACCCAGGCAGCAAGTAAATCTTGGTGGTGGCTTACTGTAGAGAGTGCAGGACATCTGGGGGCTGGGGAGGAATTAGTGTCTGTGCCCTGTGGAAACCAGCTTGTTTCACGAGCCCCAGCGCAGCTCAGTTCTGTACATCTCTCTGTGATCTTACTGACATCTCAGAATTTATCCTTGGGAATACTACGATGTAGTGGGAGGAAAATGAGACTCTGTTAGCAAACTGATAATTGAAAGTAATAAAAGCCTTAAGCAAATGCATAAAACTCTTCCCAATCATGGTATTTATGGCCCCAAACTGTTATAGAGATATTTATAGGTTCAATGGAAATACAAAACATATGGTATCTTTATCCGGAAATATTCTTTCAATTATACCCTGCATGGATCTCATAAACATCCCTCTTTCATCTAAAAATTCTTCAGTACATTAGGTAAGAAACATCATTCCATTTTGTAGGGAAATGTGGTAAACAAACATCTTGTTCTAACAGATGTTGAAGGGTGTTTTACAGTTTTCAATCAGCAAAAGGAATATTCTATAAGGTTTGGCTCTGGCAGCTCCAAGTAGTGCAGCTGTTAGGCCACACAACTTGTATTTTGCTTTTCTATTTGGTAGATTAGAGACTGTTAAGGATCAGCATATTTTTTCCCAATTTTTGTCTGTTAAAATGTTAAGTGTCATAATCTGCTGGTTTGTGTGGTGTGCTAGGACTCCCCTGCTCTGCAAATGTAGCAGGGTCAGACCTTCATCCTTCCTCTAATATTGAGAGCATCTTCTCCAGAAGTCTCTGGAAATTGTGCTTATGGGAACTGGATTGGCCTTTCCATAACACATCATTGTTTCAAAGCAGCCCAGTATCAACTGGGCAAGCGCCTTTAAGAACCTGGGACTGGGGTTTGGCCTAAGCCTAGCAGAAGGGAAGAGGCTCTAGGGCAAGGGTAGTTTTATGCTTCATCTTGAATTTGAGAGGAGCCTGGTCCCGACCTGTGCAGTTTATGCCTCTGTCTCTGCCTTTCCTGAGAGACTGGATTAGCAGTGACTCAGGTCTGTCACTTGGTTGGCAGCAGGGAATATTGTGCTGAGGTGGTTGTTTTCTGAGGTACAAAATTCATAAGCCTTGTGCTGGTTTTCTGTGTGGGTAGAGAGGGAAGCAGACCTGGGGTTTTTCTTTATTACTTTTTTATTTTTAAACGACTTGATCTTGGGAATTGCTACCTTGTCCGAGGTGTCGTGCCTGCAAGAGTTCCCTGGAGATGAGTTTGTCCCTATCTTGATGCTGCAGGAGCTGAATTGTAATGCACTGCACACGCTGTGTCTGGGCTGTTCAGTGGAAGCCTTAATATTACAGCTCTAGGCTGGAATAGGCATTTTTGCTGAGTCCCTTAAGCACGTTGCTGTCAACTCTGTTCTAGATACTGCCATTTCTTAAGAAAAGATCCCTTCCAGCCTTGCTTGCCGTGACTGCAGCTTGATTAAATTAGCCTTTGTCTTGGTAGATCACCTTTTCTGTGCGAAAGTGAGTCTGTTAGACACGTCTCATGTTAAATTTTAAATAAGTGATATCAGTTATCTCCTCTCCAAACTATATGGGACTTGCTGATTGCGGTTACTTGGAAATCTTGGGCATGTGCATTGCAATCTTGAGTGCGTATTCACCTTTGCCTGAGAGTATGTAGGAGGATGTCAGCCCACAGGATGGATAGTGAAAGATCCTTTGGTGTTTGCCCCAGGCTTTAAAGCCCCTTTATAAAACTTTCCTTCCCAAGTCTTCTAGGGTTTTTTTCAGTTTAGTGCTACCAATCCCCCATCTGTCTAGGGGTTTATCTTGCAATATTCATAGAACACCTCCTATTCTGGGATCTGTGAAGTTATGAGTCTTCCCTTCAAATTCTTCTTAGTTTTCTTATTTCTTCATATTCTTCTGTAATGGCTGCAGGCAGCTAAAGCCAGTATCACAAAGTGTAATTTTCTTCCTCAGCTCTTTCTCTTATTTTAGCTTAATGTAGAACATGCTTAAGAGCTGTTGCGTTTAGGCAAAGTCTCTGGTATTTTGGTGGGGTGTTTTTTTGTGGTTTTTTTTGAAACAGCAGGACACTGAAGTGATACCCTAGTGAAAAATACAATTATCCTTATTTTCTTGACATTTTTTTGAATCTTGAAAGTGGAATCTATAGAAATGTCTCATGGGTGCGTCTTTATGGCTAAATCTCAAGTGCAGATCATCTTGCTGCTCCCATGCAAGATGGATATTCAGAATCTTTTGGCATGGTTAATTCTGTTTATTGAAAATGCAAACCACAGAGAAACAATATAATTGGACAGGAAAAGATGTTCTCTGAAAGTCAGGGAACAGTAGTGGAGCTAATTTTGTTGATTTTCTGACACGCGCATCACCGATCGCTGGGTATAAATTATTCAGATGCTCAACAGATCACAGTTGTAAATATGAAAGGAGTTTGTAGCAATAATCACAACAACCCAATGTTACTAAATTACTGAAACAAATTATTCATGTCATCATCCTGCAGTTTTTTCTGTTTGACCTTTAAGCTTTGGCGTATGCTTTCCTGCAGGGCGCTGTGGCAGGAGGGGAGGCCGTGTTAGCCGTGGCTGAGGACGCAGAGCAGCACGGGGAGCAGGTGGCACCAGCAGCCTTAGGGCTCCTTGTTGACCCTGCATGTGGCTGGTTGGGCTTTGGTGCTGTTTGCAGCCTTGCCTGTGGAACTGCTTTGGTGGTGAGAGCGTATCTTACAATGCTGTAAGGCACTCTCAGGCCTTCTGTCCCATTTCCCTGCTCTGGGTTGTATGGACTATGCAGAGGAGACTGTGGACTCTGGAAGGAGAAGGAAATGGTTGATGGAAGGGCTCTGCTGCTGAGCAGGTAGGACTGAGGGTCCTGTAAATATCTTGGAGGGCACTTAGAACTTAATAATGCATGGGATAAAAGTCAAATTTTCTTTCTAGCTTACTTGCTGGGAAGAATAAAATTCTCCTCATAACAGACGAGAGACGTATTTCCTCATTCATAGAATCATAGGATCATCTTGGTTTGAAGAGACCCTTGGGATCATTGAGTCCAACCATCAGCCCTACTCTAAAAGTTCTCCCCTACATCAGATCCCTCCACACCACATCTAATCTACTCTGAAACACAGTCAGAGATGGGGACTCCACCACCTCCCTGGGCAGCCCAGTCCACTGACTGACCACTCTCTCTGTGAAAAACTTTTTCCTCATGTCCAGCCTAACCCTACCCTGCTGCAGCTTGCAGCCATTCCCTCTTGTTCTGTCGCTCATTGCCCGTGAGAAGAGACCAGCACCAACCTCTCTACAATGCCCTTTCAAGCAGTTGTAGAGAGGGATGAGGTCTCCCCTCAGCCTCCTCTTCCTCAAACTAAACAACCCCAACTCCCTCAATCGATCCTCATAAGCCTTATTCTCAAGGCCTCTCACCAGTTTTGTGTCCCTCCTCTGCACTCGCTCCAGCACCTCCAGATCTCTCTTGTGCTGAGGTGCCCAGAACTGGACACAATACTCAAGGTGTGGCCTCACCAGTGCTGAGCACAGGGGGACAATCACCTCCCTACTTCTGCTGGTCACACTATTTCTTATCCAAGCCAGGATGCCCTTGGCCTTCTTGGCCACCTGGGCACACTGCTGGCTCATGTTCAACTGCCTGTCGACCAGCACCCCCAGGTCCTTTTCTGCCAGGCAGCTCCAGCCACACTTCCCCAAGCCTGTAGCATGCTTACCAAGGCCCTACTGCTAAGCAGCAGTGTGTTATTGGACATCTTCAGGGTGAGAAAGTCCCCCACAGAGCCAGGTTTGTGGAGCTGATGTTGATGGGTGCAGCTTCAGCATTTCACCTTTAATGTGTGAATTAGCACTACGGAAAAATGGGGAAGGGTGTTACTGCTCACATTTGGCTGCTGCTGCTGCTGCTGCTGCTTCCAACGGTGCCCTGTTTCCATAAAGCTCATCCAGCCGACGGCTCCTTAGAAGCTGTGGAGCCAGCAGGTGGTACCTGAAAAAGCCTGATGGGATTCTCTTTCAACACTTAGCTGAGTTAGCATTGTCTTGGAGACATGAAACCCCACGGGGAAGCTTGTAAACTTCTGAGTTTTTTGTTGCTGTGTTTGTGGTTCGTCCTATGAATAGCTAAATACAACCATGATATCAGTAGGGTGAGTATCCGCCTTAATTTTAAGCAGCAAATTACTAAGCCAAGTAGATTCTGATTTTCGTTTGGAGAAAGCAAAAGCTTTATACATGAAGAAACTGGAGGAACAACACTAAGCATCAAAATAGCAACTGCCCTTTGAGATGAAGAGACCTTTTTGCATGAAGTTAATTGAGGAGCAGGGGAGCCACTCTAGGCCCTGGAGTATGCTATTATCTAAGGTCACCCACCCTGTCTCCTAGAGGCCATGCAGAACGGTGTGACTGTTTCTGGGAAAAAGAAAGAATGTCTTCAAGGTGTCAACACTTGAAAATCTACTGTGATTTCAACATCTACAGACTGGTCACCAGGTGACTGACAGACAGAGCTCTTGTGCTCCGCAAGAAAGCATCCAGTGCTGTACCTGCTTATGGATCAGGACAGGCTGGCGTTGTCCTGAACAGCAGCAATGTGCAGTCCTGGTTATAAAAACATATCTGGGAAAAAATCTCTTTGGACAGTTTCCACTCAGTTGTTCCTGTGCTGTAATAACATGCAGTTTTGCCTTGAAATCCCACGGCATCCTTTTGGTCAGTTTAAGTGAATTAATGCAGCTATCTCGTGGGTGTACAGCATCTGTTCTGGCTGCTGAACTAAGGGACTAACAAGGTTGTGAGAGCAAATCCTTCCCCGCTCTAATTCCAAAACCCGTAGTGGTGCTGCACCAAGTATTGATTTGGCCCGTTTTCATCTAAGAGCAGAACTCCTGCCAAAATTGTGGATAAGCATGACAACCATTACACTGATTTATCAAAGTAAAAGGGGAGTTGCATTAAGAATTTTGGAATTTAATGTAGTGCATAAATGGCATTTCCATCAGCAAAAAATGAGAAGGTTGATTTATAACAGATAACTCCAATAATTTCTGCATTTCCATATTAATAGGAAAGTGGTACTTCCATTTGTGCTATTATCCCCGTATGTGCCATCTTCTTATAAATATGGAAATTTGGTAATTATCTGTAGAACTACTTTATTTTCAGATTATACCATAGAACTTAATGAATGGATTTCTTTTTTTTGTACTGTTACATTTTTTGAAGTGTTTTATTGGGTCTGGTTTACTGTATTGAATGGTAAATTCTGTGTAGCCATGTTTGGTAGCGTATCTAAAACTAGATGGCTTCTAACTGGTTAATTTTCCTTTAACCCAAAGCATGTACTTATATTAGATGCTACTGGTTTGTTACCTTCTCTGTTTCATGATGTTAAGGACAATGTGCTGAATTTGCTGAACTCGCAAAAGATATGTTGCTCCTGGAAAAGGAATTAATGCAAACACTATGGACACTGAGTAAAACTGGGGTAAAAATGATACCTCAGCTCCATGATGTGGAGATGATGGGGTAAACATTATCCACCTGCATGGATGAGTCCTTCCTTCATGCTGGAGATCTGGTAGGAGTGTAGTAGAGCCAGTCATATGTAGGAACTAATGCTGGGAATATCAGCACTGATGGATAATGTGGTGTCTTGAAAAAGCAGCAGTGTATGGGGCTGAAGGGCTTCAGGATGGAAGCTGTTACAGCCAGGGGTTTGATCACCCTCGATCCATACAACCACGCTGCTTTTAAACTCTGAGCAAGTCCCAATGTCAGAGTAGAGTCTTAATATCTGTAGTTTTGGGCCTCCTAGCCAGGAGAGACTCAGCTGTTTTACATTGCCGTGTCTCCTTTGAATCCATTTCTTTTTAGTACTGATGCAATAAAAAGCAAGATGAAAGCTATGAATATGGGACACTTCTAATGGAAAAGCAACTTTCTTCCCCCCTATTACAAGAGACGTCACAGCAGGTATCTGTTGATGGGGATTTCCACAATGGGGCTCTGAACCAAGTCAGCCAGTGGAAATTGGCCATATGGAAGTTCTTATTCCTGTAAAGGTGCCTACACCTTAGGAGTCATGGTTCTGTGTCTCAAATTGGGTATCTAGGAGCTTTTATATTGAGAAGGTAAAACTTCCTCCCAGGTATCCTATTCTGATGGCTTTTCTAAGCACAGTGTTCAGTTCAGGGGAAACAAATTTCAGAGGGAAGCACCGTTTCCCAGGAGCAGCCTTTTCCCTTGGGAGCAAAACACCTTACACAAACTTGGCTTTGTGTGGTGCTTTCAAATGAGCTTTGTATTCTGTGACACTAACTCACACTTAAACACTTTGTGCTGCTCCATATTTATGTGAATGATTAGGAATCTGTCACAGAATTGTTTCACCTGAAAAGTGGATGTGTACAAGGGTACTGCCTGCCTTTTTCTCCATCTTAATAGCGAGAAATTTACCATGAGGTCCCCGTGCACTTTTCTTGTTGCAAGTGTTGCAGAGGGGTGAAGTGACAGACCACTTGACATTACTCCCGTGTCGTGTGTGAACTGGTAGGAGAAGAGCTGAGGCACTGAGCTTGGTATGTCTCCTGCAAAACAGGGAGCAGGTATCTTGCTGCGCTTGCTGGGGGGCGAGGGAGGAATAGCCGGTGCTGTTGTGAATTTATTGCAGGAAGAAAAGAGTTTGTGTTACAGGTATGGAGAGCAGCCACTGAGTACAGTATGGATTAGCTGTGACTGGGGTGGCCTTTGTGACAGTAAACATAGAGGAGAGAGATTGTCAAACGTAACCATGGTGGTAATAAGGAAAATGGTTTAGTAGAGGAACTGGCATCTCTAAGTATATGAATGTAATAATGGTTCAAAATTACTTATCTAAGTGTTGATTTTTACCTGAATGAAAATGTTGATTGTCCCCCTGTACTCAGCACTGGTGAGGCCACACCTTGAGCCTTGTGTCCAGTTCTGGGCACCGCAACACAAGAGAGATCTGGAGGGGCTGGAGCGAGTGCAGAGGAGGGACACGGAGCTGGTGAAAGGCCTTGAGAATAAATCTCACGAGGAATGTAAGCTCCCAGGGAGCTGGGACTGTTTAGTTTGAGGAAGAGGAGGCTGAGGGGAGACCTCATCCCTCTCTACAACTGCTTGAAAGGACATTGTAGAGAGGTTGGTGCTGGTCTCTTCTCACTGGCAATGAGCGACAGAACAAGAGGGAATGGCTGCAAGCTGCAGCAGGGTAGGGTTAGGCTGGACATGAGGAAAAAGTTTTTCACAGAGAGAGTGGTCAGAGCCTGGAATGGGCTGCCCAGGGAGGTGGTGGAGTCCCCATCCCTGACTGTGTTTCAGAGTAGATTGGATGTGGTGTTGAGGGATCTGGTGTAGGGGAGAACTTGTAGAGTAGGGCTGATGGTTGGACTCAATGATCCCAAGGGTCTCTTCCAACCTGCATGATTCTAGGATTCTAAGATCTGGCTTTCTCAGTATTTTTGTTCTGCACCCACCTCTAAGATTGTACCCTTTGGTTTTCTGTCCTTGTGGAGTTGAAAAATCACACACTCTATGAGCTGTGAGTACTGTTGTGGGATGAAGCCACATTTGTAATGTCAAGGACTGAAACCACACTCATTTACAGCACTAGGCACTCTGATCATCAAAATGATTTCATCAGCCTTACTTCAGAAAACAAACGATGTTTGATTTAGCTGGGCAAAGTGATATTTCACAACTGGCTTCAGCAATCTTTTCTGTAGCTTGACAGTTGGTCTGCAAGTGATGAAACAGACTAAACAGTCCATCATAGTTGAAACTGGAAGCAGGGACCTTGAAGCATGCCTTGAATGTGCTTCTGATACATATGGAATTACCAACACTAAAAAAATAATGCTTCTGTGGCCATCCTGTTAAACTGGTAACTCAGTCTCGGGCACTGGAAAATCAGGAGCCTAGATGCAACGTTGCTTATAAAATTCTCTTGGGTTTGAGTAGCTGCAGCTGATGCCCTGTTTTCAAGGAATCTCTTCCTTTGAAGCTCAGCCACGTTTGTACCCATCAGTTAATACTGCCCATGCACCTGAATAACAGTCCTTGGAAGTAATTTTTTCCATCCTGTTCAATTGTCTTTTTTTGGGGACATCTCTGAGGAGCCGAGTGACTCAGCTGTGAGGCAGATCTTTCGTCTGACATAAATAGAAAGAACAAGTAAATGGGGGAAATGGAAGTAAATGTTGAATGCCTTTGGTTTTCTAGCGTGTTTTCCACTACTATGCACTATTGCTTTTCACTGCCCCCCTCTGGAGATAAGGATGTTTTTAGCCTTTGAGTTTATGAAGTTCAGTTCTGGGTTTTTTTACAGCTGCTCAGCCTACGGACTTGCCCTCTTAACAACTGGCTCTTCAAGTCCAAGTGCTTTGCATGTTTCCTCTGTTTTTATTGTGTGGGTGAAGAATCTATCTGCAGACTGATGTCTCTACCTGAATGTGATTTCTGGCTCCTTGTGGTGCTACTTTGGCTACACAGTAAGTTTTTTCTCCAAGCCAGCATTCACAGCTAGTGAGTATGTTGGTTTCCTTCTTGAACTGCACATTAAGGTGATTGCATGGTGTGGCTTGAAGGCAGTGAGCCATGAGTTCTAGCACTAAGAGTTTTTCCAGCTGGAGAAGTCTCTGATGTCTTAGGCTGAGGAGAAAGAACATTCACTAATTACCTGACAGCTTTGATTTTTCTCACTGATTTTAGTGCCGTTCACATACTGCTCAGTCACTCAGTAAGCAATTGGACATTTTGGGCTGTGGAGTTCCTTCCCTTTGGGAATGATTAAGTGTAGTCATTTGGAGGGAGACAGGAAAGACTAAAGCAGCACTCTTTGGTCTCTTGCACTCTGGATAAATAAAATGGAATTCAAAGGAACTACTCCAGACTCTCAAACTCAAAGTACCCTTCTGCTGAAGATAACTTTTAAGCTGGTAACATGGCAGTGGGTCCCAGTTCACACAGTCTTTGTAGCTCTGGTTTCTCTAAAGCTGTGCTGCCTTTCAGCGTGTGAGGCTGGGGCTCCAGGGGTAAGTCTGCACGGCTGGGCTGAGAGACAGGGCTTGTTGGGAGGCTCTGTGCCAAAGCTGGTGTTGCTGTGCTGCTCCTGGTGGTAGGAATCTCAGGCAGAATTGGCTTGTGTCCCTGCAGTCTGTTGCACAAAGTCACAAGATGGGACAGGCGTTGAGGGAATTGCTTGAGAAGAGGAAAGGTGAAGGGCAGCAGTTGTTTACGTAGGCCGTTTCAACACCTCCGCTGATGGAAATTGGCTGCCTCTGCAGAATTCATTAGAATCGAGCTCTTAGTGCCAGCTGAGAATCTGGTGTGATACACCTGTAGTTGATTTTTCATCTTCAGTTCAAACTAAAGAACGCATGGTTCCTAGGAAAGAGGGACCCTTCCTCCTTATTGCCAGTGGTTCCATACAGTTCTTTGTTTCTTGCTACGAATCGGGAAGAGATTGGGGTAGGATGCATATAATTCCACTGAACATGGCATTCTTTTGCTTTGTCACACGGGCCTGGCTGTTGATACAAAGCTTTCTTTTTTTTGTCCTCACATCTCTGGATTTATGTTGGCTCCTGCTAATGAGATTTAAAAGGAATAAGAACTGACCTCAAATTAAAGCTGGGCTATTCCTGCAGAGCCATCCAAACCGTTTATAATATTGATCAGTTAAGCCCCATGAATTCTTCAACTCAATCAATGATGTGAACTGACAAGTTAAATTATTACAGTGAAAACCCTGCTGTGCTAACTTTATTTATGGTGCACGGTCTCAAACCACATTTTTATCAGTGGAGGTTTTTGGTTTTTTGTTAAGACTGCAGTGAAAATGTTGTTTCTGAAAAATGGTGTTTCTTGTGAGGATACATCCCATCAAGCCAGTTGTCCAGTGGAACTAGAACTAGTGCTGTGTTTATTTTAAATTCAATAATATAGGCATCTGGAGCTATAAAAGCTTTTTACACATTGTGTGGCCCTGGGAAGATAAAGACAACTTGGATTTGTATTCTATTGTATTACCTTACCTGACTCAAGGTATTTAGTTTAAGGGCATCCTTCTATTATGTGAATGATAAATTGGAGAGGAAAGCCACATATGGAAGAGAAACAAAGTGAAACTTGTAGATTCTGATGGTTATAGCCCTGGGAAGGAAGAGAGGAAAATGTCTTCTGCAGTGCTGCAGTCAGGTCCCTGTTCCTCACAGAGCGCATCAGGGCTAGAAGCCATGGAAATAATGCTGGAAACCTGCGCCTGGCCACTCAGACCTGAAGTGTGTGACACATTTGTGTATTGGTGTCATGGCAATGAAGCTGATGGCAGCCTCAAAGAGTAGAAAAATAAATAAATAAGACTTTTGTCTCCTTACTATATAGTCATATAAGCCCTCAAGTGAGGCAGCTTAAGAAAAAATGCTGCTGCCTTACAGGAAGGGAGGAAAAACTCGTTTTGGCAGGCTTCCTTTGCATACAGTTTGCCCAAGTGCGTTACTGCATAATGTCTTCCTGCTGTTGTGTTCCATTTCTTGATCAAAGAAATGACTTTTAAATTGTGCCTGTGAATGTATTTATAGGGAACAACTGTTAAAAATAGCGATAGAAAAAACTCTAAACTGATAGTGGATTCTGGGCATTGGACTTGCTCCATTTGGATGAGGAACAAAGGCTCCATCCATGACACGTGCTTTCCTTGCCATCTCTACATGCAGACTGAGCAGCAATCATCTGAGGCTCTGGGCTGGGTATTAGTGTTTTGGGGTGGCTGGTCCATGGCACACTGGAGGTGGAGGGGATTCCAGCTATTCCAAAGACTAAACAGTCATTTATTTAATAATTAATAGTGCAGCAGAATGAAGTGCTAAATTTCAGCCAGTAGTAGTTGCAACTGACTTTTTTCACTCTTCATTCTGTTTTAGTTTCACTATTTTCATATTAATAAGGTTTTTTTCTCAAAGAATCACAGAATCATTCCGGTTGGAAGAGACCCTTGGGATCATTGAGTCCAACCATCAGCCCCACTCTACAAAGTTCTCCCCTGCACCATATCCCTCAACACCACATCTAATTGACTCAAACACATTCAGGGATGGGGACTCCACCACCTCCCTGGGCAGCCCATACAGAAGAGATCTGTAACTTCACATTTAATTACTTAAATTTTAGAGTCTTGGCAGATGGTCCTTCCCAAAATGCAAATACAGAAAATTTGTCAAAGGGCAAGATTTTTAGGTTAAGATCTGAGTCAGTGACACTGATTTGCAAGAACCCTGGGAATTAAATCCTGGTTCGTCACTTCAAGAAAAGTGAAGATCCCTTAAGTTTTCAAGGAGGCTGTCTGGTGCTGTGACCAGCATCCTCCCAGTCCCCTTCACGTGCATATTTGTAGGTGAAGTGTCCAGCCCTTCAATGAGAAATGCTACCAAACCAAAGTGCAGGGGGAAGGAGCCCACTATACCAGCTGCAAACCCATGCTGTCTGTCAGCAATGATGCTTGAATAGCCTGTCCAAATATCCAAGTCTTTTAAGAAAGGGGATACTTTTCTATTGCAGTCTTCCCATTGTATGTGCCTTATTTTCTTGCATTTTCTTTTTTCTCTCTCACTTGTCCTCCTTACAACACAGAGACAGGACACCTTCCACCAGAGCGGGTTGCTCAAGGCACTGGCAATACATATACTCCATGTATTTTTAGGGGTTGTTTTTATCAAATGGCCCAGAAGTTTTGCTCTGATTTTTACCTCTGCACTCTTGAAGATAGCACTGTATTCATTTTGTTTGAAAGAAATTTATCTGTAGCAGTGATTTTTTTCCCGAGTGCAGTGCTTCCATGGGCTCTTAGGCTGTTTAAGCAAAGGTATAAAACAGTGCAGCACGAGCAAAGCGGTGGGGGAAATAGAGCCATGGCCTTGATGTGACTCGTTGCGGTGAGATGCTGTAATATTTTAGGCCAGTCAGACACCTCATGTACTGCAAAGGTCCCTGCAGTGCCATGGCATTCCATGGCACAAGACAAAGATGCACTAGGGACTTTGGAAAGGATGTGTGCCAGCATCTCCCAAACTCCTGAGTATGGACTCTATGGGAGAGGAGGGAGAGTGTATGTGCACCAAGGGCAGTGTGTCTGTCTACTTTATTTGTGTCTTTAAGCAAGACTTCCTGCAGAGGCATCTTAGTGTGTATTGGGGCAACTTTCACTGCAGCTCAAAAACGTAGTGAGCAGCGTAAATAAACCTATCCCCGTTAATAGTGAGCCATTGGCACTAAGTTTAGAGCACTTATTTTACTGCTTGTGGCTGATGCTGAGCTAAGTTTGGAAGACAGAATAGACCATTCCAAGTCTTACCCAAAAAGAGCACGGACTCATGTTATCTGAACCACCACATTGCCCTTTTGTTTGGAAACTGGCTTTTGTGTCGTCCTAGTTGAGTTTTCTTCTTCTTTGCCCAGTCATTTCAGCATCACTGGCTGCCAGACACCTGCCTGGTGTCACTGCTTTTGAGTCACTGGCAGCAACTACTCTTCTCTCCTCCTTTTGAAAATGTTACCTGTTGCCCACAACCTCCCGAGTCACTGAGATAAAGATTTCAGGAAGTGTTTACCTGACTTGGGTACCTCATTGACTCTGGGTTTTTCCTCCCATTTTTTTTCATGTTCTGGGTGCTGAACTCACGTATCTGACTATTCAGGCCATCATCAGGGTGTCCCAGAAGACGTTTTTCAGTGATCTCTCCAGAGAGGAATTCTTCCACACAGAAGACTTCCTGATACCTACAAAGGCTCTTGCTCACCAAAAATCACTTGAATGAATCCCTGAAGGGGATGAATTTACTAGCATGAATTTACTTCAGCTGGTGATTAAAGGTATGTTCAGCCTGGAGAAGGCTCACAGGGGACCTTATAGCTGCCTTCCAGTACTTGAAGGGGCCAACGGGAAAGCTGGGGAGGGACTCTTGATCAGGGAGTGTAGCCATAGCATGAGGGATAATGGTTTTAAAGTGTAAGAGGAGAGATTTGGATTAGATATTAGGAAGAAATTATTTACTGTGAGGCTGGTGAGACACTGGAACAGGTTGCCCAGAGAAGCTGTGGCTGCCCCATCCCTGGAGGGGTTCAAGGCCAGGCTGGATGGGGCTTTGAGCAACCTGGTCTGGTGGGAGGTGTCCCTGCCCAAGGCAGGAGGGTTGGAACTCGATGGTCTTGAAGGTCCCTTCACACTCTAACCATTCTAAGATTCTATATTATTTTAAAAATATGTTTTTGTTTCATATGCTGCTCTCATCCCAACTGCATTCAGATACCTTCATATTTCAAATACCGTCTCTGGTCCTGTCACTTAACTCTCACATTGGGCTTCACTAAGCCCTGATGAAAATGAGAGTGGTCTTGCCATTGAGTAAAATGTAGGGGAAATTGGGGAAAACATGCTTTAAAGTAAAGATGCTTTCCTCTGCATTTTAATAGTTTCTGTGAACATGGCCCTCAGTGACTGCAGGTCTCAATCAAGAAGGAGGTACCTTCTGCCTCTCAGTTCCTTGCATGTGGCAGGAGCTATGAGAATACGCTTTTGTAGCAGCTGTACCAGAACACCTAACAATGTCTCAGATACCTGAGGCACCTCCAAGTCTAAGGTATCAAACCTGAGCATTGATAGGACAAGTGGCTCAGTGGGTATCACAGCTTTTACTGTCATCTGTTACTTTCTTGCCCAGAAAGGATGTTTGACAAAGGTTCTGCTATGCAGTTATCCTCTTTTCCTAAGTATTCCCCTTTTGAAACAAATGGTAACTGATTAAACTGAGAACAAATACACTCCTGCTCCTTCAATGCCTAATTCAACTAAAGTTGGTCCCAAGCATTTTGTAAAATGGCTACAAACTCTTATCAAAACCATACCTTCCCAGAAATAGTGGGTTGGTTTGGTTTCTCTGACCGCATCTGATTGATTAAAAATTGTCTCTTTACAAAAAGAAATGAAAAAGAAGAGTGAGACAGTGCAGCAAACCCCCTGTGAGCTGACGGGACCCATTTGTGTTGGGGCTTGCAGGGAGCATCTGTGTTGATGAAAGGTAGAACACGGCCGGTTGCTTCAGTCTCACTTGTCATCGCTGCATCGTACCTTTTCTCTCTGAAGACTTCCTGGAAACAAACCACCTCTCCTGACTTTCCAAAGGGTCACTGCTAGATAATGCTGTGAGACTTTCCTGCTGTGACAACTGCCTTCAACAGACCTTTCAGAAAACTGAAAGAGCATGTTTTAACTGCTGCTTTTGAAAAGTTTTTAAATGTTGCAGTTAGTGTTTAGCTTCCTAAGGTCAACTTGTCTGTCTTTCTCTTCCTTTGGAGAAAGAACGGATCAAGTAAGGAGAACAGGCTATATAAAACTGGATATGGGTCTTGGCCACTGCTCATTTGATGGCATAACTCACAGGTGGATGGATAAATGCTTCCCACCAACAGTCTCTGAACTCTCTGAGCTCCAGCATTTATCATTAAGCTTTCTCACCAGTTTCTGCTGCCCTTATACTGGTTATGCTGCGAGCACTTGATAGCCCCTCTCTAGGCATTCATTTCCAGGTATTTCTACACTTTTTTCTTAAGGCATCTGCCACCTTAGAGAAGTGTCATTTTGGTTATACCTCATGCCAGCTCCTATCTATCCATCCTCGGTGGGTGACTATAAGATTGTTTCCCATGGTATCCTTCTTAGTGACATTTTACATGCATACTATTTTCCCCAAACGAGTTTGCTGCATGCTAAATTTCATGGTAGAATGGATCTCTGCAGCTGAGCTGGTACATTAAGCGGGGAAAGCGGTGTGTTATAAGGCAAATGCTTTTAGGGACACTCCTAACAGATGATTTTAACTGGTGCTATGACTGAGTGCTGCTCTCTTTCTGTTCAATTCACAATACAAATGTCATTTGGCCCTGCAATGCTTAAGCACGTAGGAGAGAGACAGCTAATTTGCATTGGTAATCTTAGGAAAGCCACCTTTGTAATTAAGTGCAAACTATGATTGAATCCACTGCCAGTATATTATGCCACTATGATAAACTTTCATTTCATTATTGAAAGTCAGGATTCCCTTATTAAACTTTTCTATTAAAGCAAGATGTGAAGAAGCTTCCAAAATCCACATGGCTTCTGCTATGTCACTTTTAGTCTAATGTAATATAAATAGACAAATAAGATACCCCGTTGCGTTAGCCTAAGGATGTTAAACATGCCCTTGAAACCAAAGACAAAACAAACCATAATTAAAAATCTCATAGCCAGGCAGCCCCATGGCCCAGCTTCCATTCCTGGCAATGTGGAGCAAGGTGCTGAAGACTGAAGGGCTATTAGGAGGCTGGGAACATCTTTAGCAAAGTGCCTATGGCTATAATACATTCCTGGGCTGTGAGCTGGGCTTAGCTCACAGGGAGATAGTCTAATAGACAGCAAATCTCTCTCTACAGCTGAGCAGGTTGCTATCAGCCATAACCTTGAGACAGGACTGCAGCACGCTAGGTTGCCTAGGAAGCTTTATCCTAAGGCTTTCTGTACCTTGACAAGTTAAGTGGGAGGAGGTATTTCAGTGGGACTGTGCTTATCAGCTGGAACAGAGAGGGACTTCAGGGTGAGCTGGTCTTTGCCTGAGGTGGTGTGCTGAACAGTCCTGGTGCTCTTCTGGAACGTTTGAGAGAAAATTTGGAATGGTTTCATGCAACAGCATGTCAGACAGCCCCCTCCACCTGTCTTCACCGGGGACTGCTGGCTCTCCAGGCAGACCGCTTCTAAGTTGGAGAGCAGTGAGAGAATATCTGCAGTGCAGGAGAACACAGGTCTAACTCACTTGAGACTTGTTTACCAGATCTAAGGGATCCTTTAGGGATGCAGTGCTAAACAGAGGGGCAACCTCAGTTGCTGGAGGTGTTACGGTTGTGTGAGTGAAATGCTACGGAGGGTTTAACTTTGCCTCCTTACGTGTCCTCTCTGTCTTAATTTACTTCAGGTGTCAAACTTGCTAGTGCTTGCAGGAGCAGAATGAGCTCAGTGCACACGAGGATACTGCCCTGGTGTCACATGTGGGCCCTGCCAGCGGCGTGTGGGGTCTGCACTGGGACCAACAGATGTGTGCCAGGCACAGATTTGAAAGCAGGTTAACGAGCGTATTCAGCTGGTAGCTTGTGTCAGTGACTTTATTCACACTGTCCTCTGCAGACACGGCTTCCCTTCCCCTGCTTTGCTGCTGTCATTTTCCTCCACTGAACAGCTTCGACCTAGTGCTTGGTGTGTTGCTGTAGTCAAGGTCTCGATGTACTTCTTGTCAGGTTCCTTGTGGTGGTTTTGGTAAGCTGTGAGTATTCCAGTGTAGCACTTCACATAGCTTATTTACTCTCACCCCAAACTTTTGTCCCGTCTTGATGCTTTTTTTAATCTTTCAGACAGACTCGTCCTTTCGACCATGGAATCATAATCTTTGGGTTATACTAATCACTTAGAGGTCTGAGTTTGCCTTGTGCTTGTATGTTCTCTTCTTGTCTTTGCACTAATATTGTTCTTTTCTTTCAGCTTGGAGAAGTGCACCTTTGAAATAATGAGCAGATGTATTGGGACCAGTCCATGTTGAATGACACGCTATCCTCATTTTTCCTTAGGAAATGACCAGTTTGTCTAATTTCTATGAAACAGTTCCAAATACTTGGCATATCTTATTGTGAAAGTGAACGTTTTCTATTTGTTATTTTTGTGATCTTTAGGGGCCTGTGCATTTTCTCTGGAATTAGACTTCTCACATTAAGGGGTTGTTGGGGGTTTTTTGCACATTAGCAAACCAATTAAGGAGGAATTTCAACTAAGTGGATTCATTAGTTATTCTGAATTTCACTAGTATTTTAAATTTTTTGTGGCCTTTGATAATTCTTTTACTGGCACGTTGTTTCTCTGTAGAACTATGTGGATAAGAACAGTCCTGTGCCAGATACTGGTTTTACAAAATCTCTGAAGTTGGAAATGACGTGCAGAAGATTTGAAGTGCTGTCTGAAGGAGGATGGGGTCTCCCATAACTGAGACTTACGTTGTACCTGGAAGCGTGTGAATCGGTGCCCTTCAGCCTGGTGGGCTCTGGCAGAGATGTAGATCCTTGCAGCACTGACACTGATTAACTAGTCTTGGTTGACAACTGCTGTTTAGGACTCATCAGGTGTTTTCCCTGTCTTTCATATCTCTAAAAGAAGAGAGACACTGCATTCTTTTTTCTTGTGTTGTTTTGACTCCCCCCGTATTGGTTCCGCTTAGTAAAACTAGCGCAGTTGAAGGATGCTGGATCCTGGTGGAGAATCTCTGCTGTGCTGTATGTCCTTGTGGCTGCAGGGAAAGACCAGCCTGAGGTGACTGGCAGCTGGGCAGAGCTGAGGACACACTATTGGAGAGAACCTGCTGTGGGTGTTGGTTTGAGGCCTGAGATGGAATTGGAATTTTCTCCTAATGTAAAATGGAAGCACAGTGATTTCCAAGGATGACAGAACAGTTCCTCGGGCCTCTTTAAACTATGTGTAGGCCAAGTGGACCTGCTGTCTTCTGAGGAGTTGGCTGAAAGAATAACTCATATTATATCTTAGAAATAAAAAAAATATTCTGCTTAAAGCCTGTTTGTTGGCCCAACTTGTAAAAGCAGCAATTAAAATTAGTGTAAGATGGTGGGGGAAAGCCCCAGAGCTGCTGCTCGTGACCAAGCTTTAATTCATCCTTGCCTGTATTGAGGAGGTGGGACCTTTCCCAGATTGATTGTTTCCATTCTAAACATTATGGAATTATTAAGCAACTCTTCAGAGTGCACTGAATTTATGGCCATTATTTTCTAATGAATCCTGGTTGAACTGACAACTTTAATCAATTCTACCTTTTAGAAGTATAAATAGGAAGGAGAAATAAATAATGTTTTGGCCACAAGGCAGCACAATGTTTGGAAACAAAGCTTGAAATGTCCAACTGAGTTGCATTAATGAAATATTAGGTCTCAAGTTTGTAACCCTGGCTGGGATGTCATGGAACCCGGTGCTGGCATGTGGAGATTGTCTTGGAGATTTCCTTTAATCTTCTGAGCTGGCAGGGTATGAGAGATTAAAATGCACTGGATCTATCAGACTTGCCACCTCTAGTTCAGGCTAGTTATTAATGTGCTATGTGGACAGCAATACTTTATTAATTGTATCGCTGGCCAGTGATCAATGTGACAAGCTTAGCAAAGAGCACAGTTATTCATCAGAGAGTTGTCAAGAAGTAATTGCCCTCATATGCATTAGAATAAGCTTGTGTGAGAGGCAGAATGGATGTGCTTTTATCATTTTTAGGTGCAGATCTGTCGGTGTCAACGAAATTAAAATCTGCTAAGGTACTAGTAAATAAATAAATTGGAGAGGAATTAATTTGCTCTGACACACTCATGCCACTACCAAGTAAGACAAAGGGTCATACTTTCATAGCATTTTTATTTTCAAGTATTTTAAAAGTGTTTTCAACAAATTCTTTTCTGTATACTGTATTTGTTATGAGCTATGCAGGCACATGGTCTGCAGCTCTCCCCTTGCAAAGAAAAACGGAATAGTTGAGATGTAATTCTGCTGAAAACTGTTCTTTAAATTATAAAACGTTACAATGGCGCAACTATTGTATTAAATGCAGAATATATTTAGATCTACCGTGACATTCTTTCACCTTGTGAGGGAAAGCACACCAGTAATGACATATCGATGCTTTTCTTTCTGTGGAGTTGAAGACTTACACTTTGCACCAAAGGCTGCTATTTTAAGGATGTTCAGAAGCGCTGGGGAAGTGACAAAGGTAAGGCTGAATTTGTAATCTCTGTCCTGATCCCTGCTGTACCTGACAATGTTAAGCTTTCACACGTGATGGCTTTTCCCCATCATCCAGATAACCTCGTAGTGCAGCTGTGGTGCTGACACAGAGCCATGTCTGGTGGATGTGGTGCTGCTTTGCACATGTGCGTGCAAGTGGTTATCACTGACCCCAGTGGGGGTGGAAGGTGCTCATCTCCATTGGGTTTAAGAGGGTGAAGGAATTGTGCAGCCTACAGATAGAACTTAAACCAGCCGAACGCACTAACAGTGTGTGCCTAAGGTAATGCCTAGTTGGAGTCCCCTTTTGGCTCGGTGCTGGCCTGGAACCCAAATGAAGACGTAGAATCCTAACCAGGAGTGCTGTGGTTTCTATACTTTACATTGAGTCTGACCTTAGGTTTTGGGTCTTGTCTTGTAAGTGCCATGCTCTTTAACATCAATTTTAATGGAATGTTGTGTTTCAAGGTGTATTTGATACATGCACAAACTAGACTCAAACTATAGACTGCACACTTTGCTTTACTCTTTACGTAGTTTCTGTGAGTTTCTGAGAATCCATTGAACTGAAGGCCTGTAGAGAACCTATCCTGGAAGACAATGTTTCAGAAGATAGCTGAGGCTATCTTCTGATCTGATCTTAGTCTAAGGTTAAACCTGACTGTAATGATTGTTTATTTATCATGCACTTAAATAATGGTTAATTAAGCTGATTCTCCAGGACTGTCAGTCTAACCCATTTCAGATTGCTGAACTCACTAAAAGGAATAATGAATTAAGGGCAGAGATGGGCAGAATTCTGGGATAAGGTAGGATTTCCCTGGAAAGTAGAGCACTTTAGTAAGAGAGGATGTGGAAAGGGACAAGTCAGTATGTAGGTTATTGAAAGAAAGCTGGCAGTGTATAAAGTTTGCTGATGATAGTCCATAGCCTGTGTGATAATGAGCCCTGTTTAGAATAGATTTCCTCGGCATTCAACAGCACCGTTCTTAATGATCTCATCTGAAAGTCCTGCTTCTGCCTTCCCAGTCAAAATGATCTCATCTAAATATTAAGGAAAGTGCTGATAGTTGAGAATATTTTATCACACTCCTAATCCACGCTACTAAGATAAGAGAAAGAAAATATTCTTTAAAGTAGGTATGAGAAATTTTTTGTCCCATTTCCAACCCACGCAAACAGACAAGGGCGAAGAACACGATAGGACTTTCAACATCATTAGCGTGATCAGCTTAGAAAGAAAATGAGCAGGGAATGTAAAGTGGGAGGAAGGGGAATTCAGTTATGGAACACACTGAAGCAGTGGGTGAAGGACTCCTTAAGCCTTTTCTCTGGTGTCTAGTAAGATGAAGCCCTGACTCTGATGGAAACTCTCTCATGCTTTACAGTAAAAGTGCGTAGCTTTATTGTACACGGTACAAGGAAGCCAGCGTTTTATTACTGGCTCACAGAACAAACTCAGCCTTTGACAAAAATCTTTATCTGCTCGAGGGGAGGAGGAGATTGTCCAGAACAAATATTCTGAATGGAAGAGTCTTGCAAAGACTGAAGTTACTGCATACAATTAGTTAAAGCCTCACCTCTGCTTCCTCAGGAGTAGTGTGAGGAGTCCTCAAGTCACGCAGTCACGGCAAAGCCCTTGCTGCATCCTCCAGCAAGACTGAACTTCACAAAAGGTTCTCTGCAAAACAGATGTTCTGGTAACTCATCCAGGTGGGCCTTCATTTAGCTGCTTCCTCATTTCTGGCCTTGACACACTTTGCCTCAATACCTAAAAAAAGATTGTTGCCAATGCTTTGGCATATAGTTTACTTTGATAGGTGGCAGCCTGGCTGCTCTAGTTTCTCTCATTCCTTGATTTCTCTGTCTTGGTGTTTGCCTACAAATTTTAACCTTCTGATCAGTGTTTGTGTGGTCTGTAGAATTAGAATCTAATCCTGAGTAGATCCTGGCGTTTGTATGTCACGGGAAGTTAGAGTTTTTCAATCAGTGCAGTTGGTTTTAAAAATAAGTGTTCCAGTGTTCTGAAATAGGACAGTGAATTAATTTTAGCACTTACATTTTCTGTAGATTGGTTTTATTCTGCTCTTGATTGGGTTAAATTGTAGCCTTTGACCCGTGAAAAATGGAGCAGTCATCTAGGGGAGAATAATTTTAAGGAATAATCATGGTAGACAGTTAAAGCTTTCATAGAATCATATAGGTTGGAACAGACCCTTGGGATCATCAAGTCCAACCATCAGCCCTACTCTACAAAGTTCTCCCCTACACCAGATCCCTCAACACCACATCCAATCTACTCTGAAACACAGTCAGGGATGGTGACTCCACCACCTCCCTGGGCAGCCCATTCCACTGACTGACCACTCTCTCTGTGAAAAACTTTTTCCTAATGTCCAGCCTAACCCTCCCCTGCTGCAGCTTGCAGCCATTCCCTCTCCTTCTATCGCTCATTGCCCGTGAGAAGAGACCAGCACCAACCTCCCTACAATGCCCTTTCAAGCAGTTGTAGAGAGTGATGAGGTCTCCCCTCAGCCTCCTCTTCCTCAAACTAAACAATCCCAGCTCCCTCAATCGATCCTCATANCATGGGGTTGTTGTGGCCCAAGTGCAGGACCTGGCACTTGGCCTCGTTGAAGGCCATGCCATTAACATTGGCCCATCTATCCAGTCTATCCAAGTCCCTCTGTAGGGCATCCCTGCCCTCAAGCAGATCAACACTCCCACCCAACTTAGTGTCATCTGCAAACTCACTGATAGTGTTTTCTATATCCCTATCAAATCAACTGATGCTGTCATCTGTTCATGGAATGAGTGGGAGCTTTCTGCACCCTGTGGACACAGGCAGACACTGTCATATTACTTTCTGCTTGTGTTGTGCATGTATGTAACCAGGGGCATGGCTAGTGTGTATGCATGTACGTCACATGAGGAGCTGTTAGGGCTGTATTCAAGGTGTACAGCGTGTTCCAAACATGACAAAGTCCTGTGCCGAATACTGAAGATGGACAAGTTGAGACTAAGTAGGTTTATAAGAGTTGCTCTTTGTCAGTTATGTGGTGGCTGTAGTATCTGCATTGGGAAGCTCATTTTCAGTCAACCCACTGGCTGCAGGAGGTGCTCTGAAGTTATACAGAAGGTCATATTGAATTTATCATCCCTTTGCTTTGCTCTTTTGATCCTTAGATTTTCTTTAACTAAAGGTTATGACTTTTAACGATAAGTAATTCTGTAATACCTAGCTAGAGGCACCAAGCAGTCAGAGCCCTGAACACATACATGGGGATTGCTATGTAATTTTATTTATTTATTTATTAATTTCCTGAAGACACTCATGACTGTGTTTTTCGTCCTGGCATGGAGAATGAAAATTCTCCAGGCACAGTTCTCTCCCTGGATGTCAAAAATAGGTAATGTGACGTGTGGATAGTGAACCCCATCAAACTTCATCTGAAGTTGAGAAGTATTCTAGGAGAATACTTAAAAGAATTTAACCATCTGAATTAAAGGAGTTTGTTGTGGCAGAGCCAAAGCCCTGAAAACAACATCTGTGTTGTTTCTTTCCGTTCCACACAGGTTACAGCTATTTCAGTTTTCAGCGTCATGCCTGACTGTTGCAGCGTCTGACAAGAGGTGGAACCTTCAAACCCAGCTGGAAAATGCTAGCTGGTACTTTCCATCAGTAGGCAGAGATGGTCAGAGGTGGCTTGCTAGGCCACCTGAGCAACTCTGAGGGACTGAGGAGGACTCTCTGAGGAGAGGACAAGAGAAGATGAAAAGCTGTGTGCTCTCAGAAGTGCTGTATGTCAGGCAAGACCCTGAACAAGCTGCCAATGTGTCAGCTCTAGAAGGACAGATTCTGATCTGTTCATCTGCTGTGACTTGGAGTTACTCTAAACTTCAACTGTTTCAAAAATATGACTCTGTGTTAACTACGTGGGCTCCAGAGTATATGTAGTACATATTGCTGAAGCAGGCTCTGCTTGATCAGATAGGCTTGGTTATAACAGCTTGTCAGTTAGAGTTAAAACCTTTCCCCTGACAGGCTACCTCAACTGTCTTTCCCAGTCTGTAGGCTTACAGTGTGACTGACCCTGGAGCGTGACACCAACACATGGCGTGACCGTCCACAGTAATTCAGTCAGACGTTCCCTCTTGCCTTCTCCCCTGTTGAACTTCTTCATCTGTTGTTACTAAGAGTTTCAGGCTCAGAAACAGGAGGAATGTGGGTTCATTCTGTCTCTACAGTACTACAGACACATACATCTGTATGTACTATACATACATGTGTGTGTAGATTTTACATATATATATATATAAAAATATATTTATATATAAGAATTCCTGATACACCAAGTTTTGTATTTCCCCTTTGGAACGTTTCTTCCTGTATTGCACTGTCATAGTGTGTAGATGTGACAGCTGAGCTCAGGATCTGTCTGCACTGGATATTGTACAGAAATTCCCAGTATGTCTTGAGTTTACTCCAGGTGAGAGGAAGTCTGCAGTAAGAGAAGTATAACCCCTCTTTAGGAGAGCAAAGGTTGTGTCAGGGAGAAAAAAAAATGCTCCATCCAGACTTAAAAATAATAATCAAACAAATGTCACATGTATTTTTTTTCATCCCCACACCCAAACCACAGAAGACGACTTCTTGAAAGTCTTGTATGCAGTCCTGCTTGGTGTCATTATTGTCACTCTGAGATTAGCATTTTCCTGAAGGAATGTTTAAATTCCGTATCATAGACAATTAATATTAAAGTCCTCTTAGTGGTGCCTTTCATCCCAAGAGGATGAGGTTTTTCAGTTTTGAAAAATGAAAATGAAAAATGTTCTCTTTTCTGGTCTTTTTATGCTTTGCTTTATTAAAGAGCTCTTGTGGTCGGCATCACACCATTAAAAAGCTAGAAGCTGATAGCCACGATATTTTATGTGTGGTAGTCTTTACAACAAATTACAACACTGACTGCTGAGACTATCTAAGTTGCTGGAAAAATGGGTTTAATTGTCCATTCTGAAACTATTTCCAGGATCAAATAGAATTTCTTTAACTACTCATGCTCTTTATAACCCTGGTTCAATTCCATTGCAGTAAATCTGATGGGAAAGCAGCACGGCAAGTTAAAAACAGCACTGATATTTTATAGCACCGACATTAAACTATATGTCATCTTCAAATTAAAGTACTGGGCTGAAAGGTTTTCTAGTTGTAATGATTTGTCACTATCTGGAGATCTAATTTGCATTTAAAAAACTCTTCTTAACCAGCGGTTAGGGGCAGTGTGTGTGGAGGAGTGGGTTTCTTTACAACCTCTATTCAGTTCACTAGCCTGTTGGCATTTCTCCTGGCTCAAGTTTGAAGTGGAGGTTGCTCCCATTTATTGAGAGCTCTGGTGTGTGGCTATCACTCGTTACGCTGGCATCTAAATGACAGATGGAGACAAAATGAGCTTTGAGCACGATGTATTGTTCAGACTAATCATCACTGTCTCACAGTCCTTACTGTACTGTGTATTTATATTCATGTATGAAGTTAGTGTAGATACTTCCATGTGTTGGGTCTAATTAGCTTTCAGCTTGCTTCTGCCCTGCACAGTAGTGCAAGAGACTAAAGCAGGATCTTGTTCTCCCTTGTCATTTGCTAAGGCTTGTGCCATCCCTGACAACACTTGTACGAGGGAGGCCTCGAGTCTGTCAGTCAGTGGGAGTGGGCAGTTGTGCACACAGCAGCTCTCAGCAGCAGGCACCAAAGTTGCTTTTTCTTGAAGTAGCTCCATGTGAAGTGCCTGGGGGTGTGATTTCTGGTTTTTTTTTCAGCTTTAATATTATCAAGGATACAGGGATGTATCACAGAGTACTTCAGGTTGGAAGGGAGGTTGTCTTATCCCCCAACAAGGGGGGGCTCAAGCAGGGTCATAAAGAGCAAGCTACCCAGAACCACGTCCAGATTATTTTTAAGTATGTCCGAGGGTAGAGACTGTGACCTCCTTGGACAACCTGTGCTGGTCACTCACAGGAAAAAATGTTCAGCACCTTCTGTGTTTTCAGTTTGTGCCCATTGACTCTTGTCCTTTCACTGGACACCACTGAAAAGAGCCTGACTCCATCTTCTCAACACCTTCCATTCAGGTATTTATATATGTTTGTAAAATCCCCTTGACCTTCTCTACTCAAGACAGAACAGTCCTAGCTTTCTCAGCCTTTCCTCACATGTGAGGTGCTCCAGTCCTTTAATCACCTTACTGGCCCTTTGTTGAACTCTCTCCAGTATGATCATGTCTCAGCCCAGAATACTCTTGGCCTTTTTTTTGTGGCAAGGCCCCATTGCTGGCTCATGTTCAACCTGAAGTTCACCATGACCTACAGGGTCAGGGAAGAAAGAAACAAGCTTTGAACCCTGAGGATGGTCAGTCTTGGCTTCAGACATTAGCTATGCCTTACTAGGACTGACCTTCAGGGACCACTGTGATTTCTGTGTGCTCTCCTGCTCTTCTTGTAGAGGAAAAGGGAAAGGCTGTGTGTGGGCATCTCCTTTCATCAGTCCCGCTTGTAGCTGTGGTAGACCAAGGTGAGTTGCCTGCCCTGGAGGTCCCCTTCAGGATTCCACTTGCTGAGAGTGGTGGTTACACGTCTGAGCCCCGGGCTTGTACTTGCCATGAAGGGTATTGAATCTCGGTAAGTGAAGCTGATGGGAGTCAGAGATGAGAGTCAGAGATGGGTTGTGCATTCTTGGCTGGCAGTTTAGAGCTGTGCAGTGATTTATCAGTGTAAGGGGGTGAATCTGGTGATACCATTTTATTTTTGGTTTTTTTTTTTGCTAATTTTATGAGCAGAATCATTGCAAAAACCATGCTCATTTTATAGCATACTTGTATTTTTGTTTGCTTAGTTTCAAGGGCCTTCTATTTCCATGTTTATGCCCTGGGGACTTTACAAACTGATCTAGTTTGTTGAAAGTGTGTGCGATTCCTTCTGAGAATATTTACTGTGCCAAAGTTTCCTTTCTTTTTAAATAATGAGCAGTGCTCAAATTGGATAATTCCAGATTTTGAAACAGGGGGGGAAGGAGGGGTCATACTGGGAAGCATATTCAGTGTTTTTTGTTTGAAGGGAGTAGCCCATAAAAGCCCTCTGAAGTGTTTTTAAAAATCTGTATTTGTGTATTTGCCAACGTGTTTCCTGAAAATCCACTAGTGAAGGAGCTCTCAGGAGATTTGCCTTGTTTCCTTGGCTCTGTTCTGAAAGCTCCCATAGCCTCAGACAAATCCTGCTTTTCTTTGTGCTCATATTTCTTGCCTGTGAAAAGAGTAACTGGAGTGCTGAGAAAACTACACCCCCTGTGTCCTTTTCCAAAGATTGTGAACTTTTGAGAGGGGAGCATTCTAGCAGTGCATTTGGATGGCACTTAACACACTCTGTATGTAGTGAATTGCACTGATTGCAGAATAAAACTTTCCGACTTTCACTCCTGAGTAGAAGTGATGCTGGCCAAAGCAGAACAAAAACCATACAAATAGGGGGAAAAAACCCACCTATGTTGGCTAATGAAATAAAGGTACTTCTTAATATCAGCCAGGTTACTACTTTTCTGCAAGAGTTGAGGGGAGGATACCTTTTAAATGAACAGAAACTGAACACCAGGGCTCATAATACTCTCAAATAAATAAATAAATGAATGTGCAAGTGCAGCTCTGCCAAAATCTTAGTCCTCATCTCTTGTATTTGAACAAGGGACTTCTCAGCATCCTTGGGACCAGATTGAGAAGTTCTTTTTCCATCCCCCTGTTCTTGCAGTGCACATTTTGTGGCAGTGGTTCTTATTGCCTAGGAAGAAGGTGCTTTGAAGCAGTGGGAACTGAGACTGGAATGAGGGGAAAACTGTTGAGTTGAAAGAGTGTAGCGAGAGAGTACTTTGGGGTTGCTCACCTTGTGTTTCCAATGCAGATGAATTGCTGATAAACTTCTCATCAGTGTTTCTTGGGAAAAAAAAAAAAAGCTGTATTGGAAGCTGAGGGTTCTGAGCAGAGCAGTAGATCCCAGTATAGTGTGCAAGGAGAAGCTTTAGCAGAGGGCTCCACTTTGATTCCAGGTGGGAGAAGGGAGATCAACGCATTCATGAGCAGGTTTTACTACTATAAGTCACAAATGACATGAATCGAAATGTGGGTTTATTTTAAATATATTAACAAGTTTCTTTTGCAACAAATTAACTTAAAACACCGAGGAGAGTATTGCTCTGCTGTACTTCTGGACCATTTCTTTTTAAGCCATGTGCTTCTCTCAATTCCTGGAATGCATGAAGAGCAGACCTTTTATTTGGAGCTGTGGGGACTTCAGCGGCAGGAAAGTGAGTAACTTTATAGAAGCATCACTTGGTTGCATTAGGCTTG
This sequence comes from Jacana jacana, assembly GCA_013400555.1. Taxonomy (NCBI): domain Eukaryota; kingdom Metazoa; phylum Chordata; class Aves; order Charadriiformes; family Jacanidae; genus Jacana; species Jacana jacana. The sequence continues at coordinate 62,139 of VZTM01012142.1, read as the reverse complement.
AGTAAGCCAGTTGTGATAAATGTAAAACTGATGTTAATCAAACCTGAATCACACAGAGTCACAGAATCTCAGGGATTGGAAGGGACCTTGAAAGCTCATCCAGTCCAATCCCCCTGCCGGAGCAGGAACAACCAGAGCAGGTCACACAGGAACGTGTCCAGATGAGCTCTGAATCTCTCCAGAGAAGGAGACTCCATAACCTCCCTGGGCAGCCCCTTCCAGTGTTCAGTCACCCTCACTGGGAAGAAGTTTTTCCTAATCTTTGTAGGCTATTGCTGCTTTTGCCTTTTTTTTTTTTTAATATTTTTTAGTACAATCTGTTTGAGATGGAGCTAGTACTGAAAAAGCCAAAGCACTGTAAGAATGTGACTGTTGTTTCATCATGAAGCATGACAGCGTACTTGTGAGGCAGCCTGAGGAACCTGGTAATTTGAAGAACCAAAAGATTTGGATAGTTTACCTACCTGTCACAATTTTTCAGGCTTTTCAGCCAAGGTTGCTACTGTGTGCCAGATCCTGCAGGGGCTTCGTTTGAGATCCAGCACCAGTTCCACAAAGCCACATCTGTCCAAAGCAGAACGGAAGGTGATAAGATGAAGTGAATGGCTAGCCCGTTTCCAGGGTAATCAAATGCAGTAATTAGTAGTTCAGTAATCTTGGTTCTTTTACGCCGTCCCTCAGTGTTATAATTAATTCAGTATTCAGTTTGTGGATTATGTTTGGATTATCACTGAGATGTGTGCCAGCTGGACTTCATTGCACCTGAAGGCCTTTAATTTGAAGATTATCTGGAACCTTGATCCTAATGCTGGTGACCCCTGTTATCTCTGGTCTTCAGAAAGTGTTTCTTTAATGGTACATTTGCACTGAGGAGCGTGGCAGGCAATCATCCACGCTGTTTGTGCAGGCTCTGCTAATGAGTTGGGATCAGCACCTACCTTCCAATTACATTTTACTAATCTAGAAACTAACAGCTGCTGAGATTTCTCTGTGGTTTTGCAGAAATCTGATATTTCTGTTCTGTATCTAAATGAAGAACTGTGGAATGGTTTTGATTAGGAGTTGGAAGAGCTACAGGGACAGTGGTGCTCTCTGCCTGTATAACTAAGTCTGAGCCTTTAACGTAACTGGGTTTAGAAGTCAGTCAGACTGGGAATTAAACAGGGACGTGTTTTTGGAGCAATCTGTGAGCAGAAAATAGAAAAGATCCTTCCAAAAACTAACCTCAGCTGCTTACTGTTTACAGGTCGGTCTCCTTGATGTAGCATGAAGTTGTTGCTTCCCTTCTGCTCAAGGGAATTAAGATTAAAAGCTTTTTAAAGAATTTCAAATAGCTCCATGTGTAAATGCAGGTTCCTCAGGTACAGAACAAAAGCCATTAAAAAGACACTTTCAAAAAAAACAGGTATTAGAAACCCTTGTTAAAGTACTGCTGTTCCTACGAACTTATCTTCCCACAATATCATGTTGAATTGATAACAGCCCAATTCTCCTCACACGGAGGTACTCTGGGGGAGTTAGGCACTAGAGACACCGGCTGTAGTTCAGCTCTTAGTTGTACCACACTCAAACTTTACCCCTATTTTTGACTGGTATGAATGAAAGTTGTGTTACCAGCTGTTGGCATTCATTTCTTTCTGCTCTGTGCAACGTCCTAGAGACTGGAAAGAAATGCTCAAAGCAAAGTGGTATTATTGCCAACAAATACTTGAAGACCTAAACCGCAAGGGAACAGTGCCAAGAGACTGTGTGGCACTAGCTTTGAACTGTGGCACGAGCCTGACCCTGGGCCAGGAACAGCCCTTTTCTTTGCTGCTGCTGTGTGTACTGTCATCTGCAGAATTTGTTTGCAACTGGCAGATTGGAGGTTTTGGTTCAAACTGGGCCGTCCTGCACACCCAGGACCAGCCTCTCTGCAGTAGCAGAAATGTTGTCTGTGATGTGCTATCCCCATAGCTCACCTTACTGTTGGTGGGAACTTCACAATTAAATCCCACAGCAAACACAGCACTGAATTTAATTCAGACTTGTGAATAACTTGACCTAATTTCCTGCCCCCCCTCGCTTTTTTAGCTACCTTGAGCAGAGGCATGCCTCAAGCTTTAAGGTGACTAAAAGTTTTAGGAAGAGAATATATTTTTGCAACTGATACAGTCATAATAAATCAAACAGCCCTTGGGGAACACACTGCTTATATCTAAAGACATTTCCAGTTACCAGGAGTATGTTTTAAAGAGGATTTGTGTGTTCAGCACAAGATCTGGATTTACAGAGTTTAACTTGCAAGGTTCAGTCAATGGGCTCTGTGCCTGAAACATCTAAAATACTTTTCCAAACCACAAAACCCACAAGACTCCTAGATCAACTCTCAGACTTTATTTCCATCACCTCTTTACTATGAGCCTTTTAAATCAGTCTGTCAGTGCTGCTAGAAAGTTACCAAAATGGGGTACTGTTGTCGGAGCCACCAAGAAAAAATAAAAATCTGTTCTGTGATGGGAAACTTCTTGCTCAAAATGTCCAGAAAATTCCTCATCCTCTGGGATTCCGTCAGTGCAGTGACTTCCTCTGCTCAAAACCCGAGTGCCACAAAGTGTTAGTCATAGGGGGCCCGTGAAGACAGCCTGCCAGTCTGTGACAGTGGTGATGGACAGGTTGCCATGGCTATTTGTGGGTTGACTTGTAGGTAGCTCTCCTGCAGCTTTTCTCATAACGTGGTTCCAAAGATTACAAAGTGTTATACACAATCTGTCTTTCTAATCCACATTCTTTAGAGCTATTGAAATAGCAGGGGGGGGTTGGCTATGAAAGTGGTGGATAGTCCTTTCTAGTTAATCCAAAATGTTCTAACATTAAAGAAATATTTTTTTAAAAAATGAAACCATTTTCTGTTCTTTTTAAGGTAAAAATGGCTTTGGGAATAATATCCAAAATGCTGTATTTAGAAGTTTAAAACATCAAACTTCTGAAGTGTACTCTTCCTCAAATTTCGTGTTCAGTCCAAATACCTGAATAATTTAGATATCGAACTATGGATTTTTAAAGCAACTGTAATAAGGAAAAAATCTTGGCAAGCTCTACTTGTCTTATTTTCCTTTGAGCATAGCAGAGAAAATTTGGACAAAAGGTGTGCTAAACTTTTGTTCCTTCCAGTACTGTCTGTGCCTCCTGACCCTCCCACATCCCACAGCACAGAAGTGCCCTCTGCAGCACCAAATGGAGGTTTGGGAGAGCCTTGCGGTGCTGCTCTTGCTCCCAAAACGTGGCTTGGAGGAGCCATCTGTCCCTTAAAAATTTCAAGAATGACTTTCTGATGCAGATGAGGTCCCGTGTTCAGCGTGTGAGGCCAAGGATGAAAGCGCTACATTACAGGACCCAGCTCGTCTTCTGCGGCTGCTTAAGTTCCGCTCTCCTCCGTGAAGTTCTGCAGGTTCACGGCAGCAGGGTTTGGTTTCTGAGTGAAGAGGACTCCTTGGCAACTCAAGAATAACTCACAGCTATGAAATTTGATAGCATCCTTTCAGCCTTTTACGAAGTGATCCGTGGTGCCTCTAGGCATGTGATAGGTGGGAGGATGTTTCATCAATACTAATCTGATACCCTGTCAAAGCTTTTGTAAACTTATCTGCAATACCTCTTCATTACAGGTAGTCAGGTAGTCAACAGCTAAAGGCTTTGGGCTTCATCTTTGCTGTTGCTCTATGTGACTTAAAATCTGACGAGCGTTTGAGCCTTTTTTGAAGTGGGAGATTGTGCAAGTGGGATTTAAGTTGTGGGAATGTCTCTTTGAAGGAGTTTTCTGCTGAAGGGGGTAATAGCTTTTCACCCAGATCAATTTGTGAGGCAGGGGAGGGGAGCTGATAGATGTGACCACTTACAAGTAGCTTCCTGATGCAGATAAATTAATGCAGATTCAAAATGTTGTAATGCACACCCAAATGAGCAGTTAGGCTCTTGTGTAGTGAGAGACACCCCAGAACTTCACTCCGCTCTGAAAATGTTGCTATATGTCTGTCTACAGGGAGGAGTTCAAACAATTTTACTTCTTGAACAAAGCTGTAGATGGGAAAACATCAGCTCTGTGCAGTTAGCTGTGTTGTTTGTAATTGATCTTCCAGAGCATCATCAACTCTGAACTCGATTTCCATGGCATTCTGGAATTTACTGGATAGTATAAATAACTTGGAACAACTTGTGAAACTTGAATTTAAGGGGGTCGTTATTTGGCACCTGCATCTAGAGATGCTGTTTGTAGCACACTGCTGAGGAGAGAATGTTTCTGCAATGGCAGCACATGGAGAAAAGTTCAGCAGCATTAACACTTAAGTCCCCTGGAACATCTTTGGGATGTAGGATCATGTGTCATTGATGTAAAACAGTAAAGTATCTAGAATATATCATTTACTGTCTGATATATAATGAGGCCAGAAGGGCGAGAGCTTTGTCTGATTCATTGCTTACCTCAAATTCTTAGTATTTTCTGCATCTCTAATTTAAGGCTGATTAGCTTTACAGACAAAAATGTTTATATTTTTATGTCATACTATAGTTTTGTAGTCTGAAGAGCTCATTCTCTTGTGTAGACAGCCCTGGAAGCTTTCTGTTTGGTTCTCAAGATTCCTTCCCAAAATGCTGTTGGCCTTTCCTTCTAAATTTTTATTTTTTTTTATTACTATTAGTATTTTTGGAAGCTTATTCTTTTGGGGAAAGCCATTTCTGCTTTGAAGATGTCAGGTTCCTGGCATCTGAATTTCTCAAAACCCAATTTATTTTCCCATTCAAAGCACCTCTTTGGAGTTAGGGCTCTTTGTTTTTAAAGGGATATTGCCAATTAAAATTGGCCACTGAGGGTAGATATATCAGCTTCAGACCTCTAAATTCTCATGGAAGTATTTCTTATGAAAATAAATACTGCAAGGGGAATATTTAGAACCTAAACATTTTAGCATCAAAAACCTTGTGGTGAGATTGATAAACAGAAAGCCCTTATTTCCCTACCCTTCTCCAGGCCCCTCAGTTTTGGGATGCCAGCAAATGGCTGTACAAAAATATTTGCTTAAACTAACTCTTACTTAATTTGAAATTTTCAGACCAAAACCTAAATGAACCATTAAAGGAAACCACGCTAATGAGATGCACTAAAAAGCAAAATACGCCCAGGGCAAAAAAGCAGACTTTTAATTTGTTCATCTTAAATCTCTAACATCTGGCTGTGATGGATGATGTCACTTTAAGCACATTAAGAATATCAGAAATAGACTTTTGTAATCAGTGCCTCCACTGTTTGCCTTTCTGCATTTACTCGCTCGTTTTCTTGGCACATGGTGATACGGGAGAATACTGGCAAGGGCAAAGATTCCAAGCCCTGAGGTGAACTTTGGTTTGGATGTGCACTGCTGGGCCTGGGTGGCCAACCGCTGGGCCTGATGGCCAACTGCTCGCCCAGTCAGTTGCTCACCCTTCGGGATGGGTAGGAGCATCACTGAGAACAAGGATCTCAAGAAGCTGGGGCGATGAGGACTTAGAGCAGCAGTAAGTCAGAGCACTTTTATGCTTCTCCTTCCGTGTTCCGAGGCCTGGTGTGATTCCTGGCGGGCCTAGGTCTGAGAGGTAGGCCTAGGAGCTGGGCCGGGCCTGCTCTGTAGTCTGAGCTGCAGAGATAAAAACCTCAGAGCACAGCAGGTCTCACACTGGTGAATTCTGCCGCTCACCACAGACCTGAACAGCTTCCCCTTGAGAAGACTGCCTTGTGGCAAGTCCCTCACAGCAAAAATGTGGCTAGCACCTGACAGACAGCACTTGGCAAAAACTACCAGCACAGGCACAGCCAGCCGGGCTGCCGCCTTCACCTTCTTAGGGCAGTTTTCCCTTTTCTCTTTTGCTACCAAAAGCAACAAAGCTGTTCGTGCCTGTTTAGCTTGCTCACAGATAAAAAATGCTGTGTGTTACCCCTACTGTGGAAAGCGTTGCCTCGTTATGCTTATGTTTACGCAGTTAACTGGATACCCAACCTAAAATTGCCCAGCTGGGAGAGATAGCTTTGTTGACTACCAGTCATTGCAGGCAGGCTAACATGAGATCTGATGGACCCTGTAATCAGTTATTGTCTATAAAACTATTCTTGGGTGCCTCCAGCCAAGTTGTTTCCAGATAAGGTGAACTGTGAGCTCTGAACCCCTCCACTGCTTCATGAAAAGTGGTGGAATCAACCCAGTTTGCCCTTGCAGGAGCAGTGTGTTGGGTCACTCCCCTGTCATGTCAAGTGCATAAAGTTGCAATCTGCTGAAAGAAGGCTGTAGTAGGAATTTTGTCTGTGAAGTCACCCTTTATTGTGGATTTCCTTGTAAAGTACTGGAGGTTTTATTTTCTTGCAGCAGCAGCAGTTTTTCTTCCCTGCCTGGAGTAGGGATTGCTCTTTCTGGGGCCCACTGCCTGGTGGAGAGTCCTCTGTCCTCTGCAGGTAACTCCTGTGCAGAGCTGGATTTGTAGTTGTAAAGTAGCCTGATTCCACCAGCTTCCTTTTCTGTATGTTTTCTTAAAAGAAGCAAATCTAAGTTGAAAAGGGCAATTGTTTTGTCTCATAGAAATACAGGTCATTCTGTTTTGCTGAGCTTTAATTTTTCAAGGACCCTAGAAAACTTGGGCAATTCTTTCACAAGAGTGTTTTAAAACTAGATATTGTCATAATTCACAGCTTCTTTTCTGTGGATCTTTCATACTTCATTGTCCTTTGAACATTTTAGTGCAATCTAAAACTGGCCTCTTTCTGCTTTGAATGTACTTGAAATTGTATCTGTGTAGTCATGCTTTTCCCATTTGCGAAATGTAGCAAATGTCATTCCACCGTTTCCGTTTGCCAGGAGACTCGTATGTAGCTTACAATAAAAATAGGGTCTCGTGTAGAAACTTCTCTGTGAAGGATAAAATGTAATGACAGGAGAACCAGTCTAATACATGCACAGAATTAGCATGCTGTATTGACTGAGAAGGAAAACGTGTGTCTTACCTTGTTCCTGGCTGTGCAGACTCAGGGCACAAACTCAAATAGCCTGAGCTGGGACTGCCACTCCTTTTACAGGTTCCTTCTAATACAAGGGCACTCTGCCAAGCAGAGTTGTCCCACCTCTGTCGAATCATGCCTAAATTCCAAGTAACATGAATTCCCAGCTTCTTCATTCTTTGATTCCAACAGAATTATAAAGAACAAAAATACCAAGCTTCCTTCTGGTCATTACAGTTCAAGAAAAATAAAATTGGCAAAAAAACACCAAAAAGTAATAATACGGGTGACTGTCAGGAGTACTTGAAATAGGGGTTGGGTTTTATTTATGCCTGGGAAGCACTGGTGGTGACACCTCTGGTCTAAGAGCAGTGGGGGGCCTTGTCAAGTCTTTTTCATTGGAGGACCTAATCCATCTCTCTTAGGAGGTTCACAGAAGACATAATCAGGTTGCCTAGTCTGATACACTTGGTGTCACAGGTCACTGAATTTCATGCAGATTGCTCTGTAATGAGTTTTATCCTGACATTCCCGGGCATTGACAACATCCAAAGGGTCACAGCAATGTGACAGTGGAGCCAAGGCCACAGAAAACTTTCCTCTTGAGTGGTTTTAGCTTCTGCATTGTCTTAATTCATGTCTAAAATTTAACCCCAGTTTCACTGCAGTATTTAAATATGCAACTCCATCAGTTCCATTATTTCCCATCCTTCGAAATATGTCTTGACACCTGGGTCGTAGTGTGTACAGCAGGATTTTTAGGTTTTACAGTGTAACAATGGCATGAGTGTGTTTGGCAACTGAAGAACATGTTGGGGAAGTTATCTGTAAAATGAACCTGAAGTTGCAAATGGTAATCTGAAGTACAGGCAGCCTCTCTTTCTCATTCCAGATGTACTTTTATGCCATATTGTTTAGAAATGTCTACAGTACTTACAAATGTGGGATTAAAAGGTTCATTTGTATTTTCTTTCCAAGCACAAATACAGGTTGGGTGGAAAATGTCTTGAGTACAGCTCTGAGAAGAAGGACTTGGGGGCGTTGGTTGATGAGTAGCTCAACATGAGCTGGCAATGTGTGCTCTTGGTCCAGAAAGCCCCCCATGTCCTTGGCTAAATCAAAAGAAGCCCAGCCAGTGGGGTGAGGGAGGGGATTCTGCCCCTCTGACCTGCTCTGGCCAGACCTTAATGGTCTTGCACTAGTACAATTAGGTGAAAGCCCAAAAACGAATAGTTGAGAGGTTGGACGAACGTAATCCTTACCTGAGATGGATTGCATGTTGGCTGAATATTCCCCTCCTTTGGTTAATGAAACTGTAGCATGTAACTTCCTTTGATGGTCCCCATCTCTTGCACTGGGAGGGACTGTGAACAGTCAATCCCTATTCTTTTAAACTATTTTGTCATAGCACTCTAAATGTATTTTTTTTTAATTTGGAAATGAATTTCTTTTGTCTTTGTATATGCAATTATATGCAAACAGAGAAAAAACACAGCAGCTGAATCTGCTTTAAAATGTGTATGTTCATCCTGTTTTCCTGTTGGCAACCATGGTGCAGCCTTTTTTTTTGCAGTTGGCTCTTGTCCCCCTGCCACTGGCCACTTCAGAACATCTACACTCTCATTCGGGCTGACTTCAGGTTCAGAGCGCTCTGAAGTGGCTGAGGTGACGTGTGGTTTGGGTAAGCAAGTGATAGATATTTTGATAGAGGTGCCGGATGTTTTATTTGAAAATTTGATATGCCTGGAGATGTCAGTCTGCTGGGTCAAAATTTGCTGGCCCTTGGGGAGTTGTGCAAAAGCATAACAATCTGTTTTTAAGATACTGTGCCTTTTTTATTAGGTTATTTATTGTTGCCAAGGAGAAAAAGGAGCTCGTTTCAGTGCGTACGGAAGCCCTGGGTCAGTGCAGCATGTGCATTCCCAGCCCGGGCTGTGCTTTTGAGCTGTACAAAGCTAAAAGCCATCAGAGGACTGCAGGCTGCAGATTTGTAATCTGACAGTCTTGGAGCTTTTGTGATCTTTCTGCCACAACTCAACAGAAAACAAGCTTTTCATTAGGCAGAAGTGCTAAGAATAGCAAAGCCCGCACTCAGACTCTGTGAATGGAAGACCAAACTTGTGAAACTGAACCATATGGCAGAAAGTGAGCTGAAGTGCATCAGTCTCAGCTTTGAGCTTGCAAATGAGAGAGATTTTTTGGCCAGCTGGTTGTAGAAAAACGTGAAACCGAAGGCCCAGTAGGTAACCGGGTTCAGAGGAATGTAGAAAGCTCAGTTACTTCCCCCTGCACAAATACATGTACACAATCTTGAATTATATTAGATGATTCGGGTTCAGTTGCTGTTGTTCTGTATTGTTCTTAGTCAGTCAGCCTCCCAGTTCAGCTGGGGGGCAGTTCTGCAGTACTATTTTCTTATTTTGAACTTTTTTCTTAGTTTTAGCTCCATGTGATTCTCTGAACCTTGTAGTTCTCTGAAGTAGTGAGAGAGCCTCAAGATGTCTTGAGGCAGCAAAATTAATGGAAAGTTGATTTTGGTAGGCATGATCCTTGCCAGATAGGAAATGAGGGGGGCAGAAGCATTCTTCTGAGTTGAAGAACACTTGGTTTTTCTATTCAGAAAAAGTGAGATGAGGTTATTACCCTGATATGTGGTTAAGGGTGCTAAAATATGTTTATTTGGTAAGGGAATAATGCTGGAATATAAGATATTTGAGATGAACCAAGAATGGCAGTCCAGCTCTTCTCTCCTGAGAAACATTTTGCATCCAAGTATAGAGATCATTTATTTGTTCTTTTGGACGTTGTAAGTGCTGGACATCCTTCAATCTTCAGTATGTTTATGTAGCATTTAATTGGGCGCAACTGGAACACGATGTATTTCCAGTAGTGAAAATATATAAGGTTTTAAGGACATCTAATCCAAAACTGGAGACAGTTTGCCAGTTGTAGATGTCCCATGCGCTCTTCTACTGGCTTCTGTGGTGATACTGACAGCAGTAGGACAAAGGAAAAAGGATCCAGTAAATCTTTACAGGATGATTAAAAGAGCGAGGCTGACTGCAGTGCCTGGGTCAGGCCTTGCTTCTCGAGTGAGAGCGTCAGCGGGAACTTGCAGTAATGCATTTTCATGTGTTGTTCTGAAAGTACAAATTCCGATGCTGGGAGACGTGGGGAACCATTTTCTTGTCTGCTGGGACTCTCTCAAACTGAAAGCTATTTGCTATGCTGAGAAATCAATGCAAGAGCTATTTCAAGGGTGTATCCTGCAGATCCCATTATTCGGTAGACCTGGAATTCATATCCCAATTTGACACTAAAAATAGAAAGTTTAGCATCCAAGTGCAACGAAGTGCTTCGGGGTTCTGGTAAGAACATGCTGTACTGACTGCTTGTTACTGACCAGCGGGCAAGCAGTGGTAATGTGTCATTCTTTGTCTTTACAAGAGAGTGAACTCTACTGGAAGAAGGTAACTGTGCAAAGAGTGGAAGGTGTGTTTGTGCTGCGACAGATCATACAGGGTTTAGGAACCAGATGACACAGGCTCCTAACTAAAGACAGGAGACATTGAGAGGAGAAGTGAGAATGTCCAGTTCACTGAATCATGTGTTGTTTCACGGGGAGGATAATCCATCACCAGTTCTGGGACTGTGGCCAGGACTGCTGCAAGCCCCCAGTACCAGTTTCTTGTTCTGTGCTGCGAAAAGAGAGAATCTCCATTAGGAGATTTAGGTCCTGCCCTTGGGCCACACCAACCCCATGGATGNAGAGAGGTTGGTGCTGGTCTCTTCTCACGGGCAATGAGCGACAGGACAAGAGGGAATGGCTGCAAGCTGCAGCAGGGTAGGGTTAGGCTGGACATTAGGAAAAAGTTTTTCACAGAGAGAGTGGTCAGTCGGTGGAATCAGCTGCCCAGGGAGGTGGTGGAGTCACCATCCCTGACTGTGTTTCAGAGTAGATTAGATGTGGTGTTGAGGGATCTGGTGTAGGGGAGAACTTGTAGAGTAGGGCTGATGGTTGGACTTGATGATCCCAAGGGTCTCTTCCAACCTAAATGATTCTATGAAACATAGATTAGCTTTTCCACACAAGCCAGCCCTTGCTGTAGTTCTGCAGACCTCTTGTAGCCTTTTATAGGGGCAAATAAATACAGAAAATAGCTAACAATGCTGAAGAGCAGCCCTGTTATCCAGGGCACTTTCTTTCTAGGTATTTTTTCAGTTCCTACTGACTTACCCATGGGGAGACCTTCCCAGCCACAGGACTTCTGTTTTCCCCAGGACTGTACTCCGGGCTGACAGACGACCTGAAATGTTACAGAACCTGACAGGAATCATTTGAACAAAATGCTTTTTACAAAAATAGGAGTTTGGTTCTCCTCTAGTAAGTACCTCAAAGCTTTATCAGCAGTGCTGTATTCTACTAATTCATATTAAGATGAATTACAATTAGGCTGAGACTTCTTATTGTTACATTGTACTGCAAAAAAATAAAATTGGAAGACAATTAATATGTCTTAAACATTGGCACATTATATTAATTTCTGGCAGCTGTGAAATGCAGAATCTAACAATGTATTTATATTTAAGCAAAAAGTAATTTGGACAAGTCCTGTGGTTTCTGTCTTGCATCAGCTCAGGGAAGATGATCCCAAGCAGTGGTCTAGGATTGCCTCTGAGCAGGAGGCAAAAGGCCAGGTCTTTCAGTATTTCTTACCTTCCCTATCAATAGAAGGATAAAAAGACTCTACAGAACAGGGAGGTGGTGATCCCTGCCTACAAACTAAACACATCCTTTCCCTATCCTGCAGCAAATACACTGTAACCTAAATCTAGTGTTCTCACGTCTTGAATTAATGCACGCTTGGCTGTTATTTCTACTGAGTGTCAACTGCCCTGATTTTTCTTGCCTTGGGGCATTGTGGACATCTCTTGGAGTGGAAGCTGATCATATTTCTTTCTTCGATGGACCGAGGCTTCCAAGTAAACAGGCGCACTAAGCTTCTTCACTCAGGGCTTTTTTGAAATTTGCTTCTCCTCCTCTTCATATATTTCCAGTGTAGTCTGTGTGTTCTCAACTGTTGCTTTGTTTCTGTACTTGCATAAAATGCCATAGGAGGGCATGCCCTCAAAATACATAGCTGCTAGATTTTGCACATTTTTTTTCCTAGTAGATGCTATCTGTGTTTTATAAGTGTAGCGGACCTGATGATTTCTTGAGCTGAAATAAATCAGCTCTCTGCACTTTAGCTCAACTTAATCACAATCATATGTTATTCTGATGCACATGGCTCGATTTAAGCTTGTGACATTGAATTTTTGTCCATTTATCCAAATAAGGTAGTGTTTCTTTCAGAATATCAGATAATCGTCGTTCAAAATCTGGCCACTAGAGTATGCACTCCTCTGTACAGCCTCAAATACTGTCAGTCTTTTTCCCCCCTCTATATAACAAATGGAATGTGTCAAATATGTACATGCACCTCAGTTTCCTATTAATTCCCACAGTGTTTAATTTCTTATTTGAGGTTATGATTTGCGTGATGCTTAGTGTAATTCTTCCAGAGATGGTAAAAAAAATAAATGGAGGGGGGGGAGCAAATGATTTTGCCCCTCTGTTTTTTTCCCTATGTGGAGATTCCAGCTTTAGGATGTTGCAAGCTTTTGTTTTGAACAGCTTGCAGGTTACTCCAGGAAGTGCCTGCGATGCCATCTGCCGAGGGAAGTGTAGTACCTGGGGTGGGAGCATGTTGCCAACGATCACCTGGGGCTACTCACCCTACAAACGGGCCACTTGCTCCCAAGTATTGCTGTGTTGCTGTTTCAAGTGTTTGAAAGGTGGAAGAGACTTGGTTGAGGTTAAAACTCCTGTTCTGGTGTTGTTTTAACCAAGAGGTGGTAAAGAGGGACTGCCAGGGTGGGTCATCAAAGCAAAGAGTAAGCATGGTTTCAATAAAAAGAAAGCTATTTTTCGCTATTCTGAGGCAGGGTATTTCTCGTCCTGTTGGGAGCATTGTCCAGGAGCTCTATATAGGAAGTTCCCAAAGGCAGACAAAAAGCTAGGAATTCCCATTAGTTTTACATGAAACAGGAAAAAAAATATTATGAGAGTTTGCTGACTTGAGGTGATATTTATCAGCAGCAAAATGTTGTTTGCTGCTGGAAACCTTTGCTTCACACAGTGACCTGGCCACCCACTCACCATCAGCCGAACATGATGCTGCTTAATTTAAAAAAAGAAAAAAAAAAAGAAAGAAAAAAGAACATGGTGTTTTATGGAGAAAGTATTTCGGGTTTTGTGTGTATTTAAGTGTTGATATCTCAACTGATGGTCCCCCAGGTCCTGTTCTGCACTTCTGTTTCCTAGCCAGCCCGTCCCTAACCTGTGGCGGTCAATGGGTCTGTGTTAAGTTCAGCATTTTGCATTTGACTTTGCTGAAGTGTGTGATGCTCATCAGCCCATTTCTCTCCTCTCCAGAGGTCCCTCTCTGGCCCACTGCTGAGTTTTGACACTGGTGGACAATAGAGTGAGGGATGCGTCACTTCTTCAGGACCCCGAGCAGTGGCTGGATGGTACGTAGTTGTGCTGATGGACTGCCCAGCAATTACCTGCGTATGGCTGTGCAGATCTGCTTGTATGACCCTGCTCTGGTCCCAGTGGCCCAGCCCCTTTTCACAAGCAGCCCATGGTGCTGCTAGGTCTTGGTTTTGGCTCTCCTTGCTCTTTTTCTTGGCAGGTATCTTGTATTTTCAGGGCCCAACAGATACAAGTGTATTCTTGAAGGTGGTCTAGAAGGATTTTACGACGGTTTGGTAAGAACTGTGAAGTGTTTGACAAAACTCTAAAACGCTAAATTTGAGGTTGGCACCATGGGCAGGTCCATGGGTACCGTGGGTAACACAGCAGCTTACTTAATTCTGATCTGAAAAGGAGCAACTTATCACTGAAGTTATGAGAAGGTAAATTGTGGGCAAGCAGCATCTGGCTAAATACCTTCAAATGTATGGAGTGTTTTTATGTACCCCTGTAACGTGCATCACAGTTTGGAACCTCGCTAGTAAAGCTCTTCTTGGCCGTTGCCTCAGTTTTGGGGTGGATCATTTCATCATTAATGATGATTTCTACCTTAGTTCTTGTCTAGTCCACGTGACTAAGGAAGCAAATCCTATAGAGATTATGTGAAAAGCTTTTATCTTGGTTAAAGGAATGGAATCATGATCTACTTGACCAAGCTGCTGTCTTGAGTTTATAGTTTTCCATTGTCCTTCCACTATTCCACTAGATTACTGGGGGTAATAGTCATTGACAGGTAGGATGTAAAACAGAACTGATGACTAATATCTGCTATTAAATGTCCTATTTTGGGCTTATAAAAGTGTGTGTCAAAAGTTTTTTCATGAGTGGCTGATCTGTGAATCTTATCACACAGATATACAGAATGACCCCAGTTCATTCCTGTACCCTGGAGGTTGGTTAAAGAACAAGGCTTATCTTGGGAGAGGAGAAAAACCATAGAAACAAGCACTCCTGAATTTGCAATAATGCAATGCAAATGCAAAGTAGCAAGAACAAATTGTGTTGTAGCAGAAGGGAAAACAAACTCTACAGAGAGAGTAGTAACTGCCATGTCTGACACCTGCCATAAGTATTTTTGTGTGTAATTTGGTAGAGTCATAAACAATTGCATTTCCAGCTGTGACCACTGATTTTTTTTTTTTTTTCTCAGTTGACATACATAGCTATAGAGGCCACAGTTTTAGAAAACTTGGGCCTGATCGTTTGGAAACCACTTGGTCACAATCATCTTGTATGTGCCAGTGCTCTTAAACGTGGAGCTAATGTTATTGCAAATGTCTCCTGTACAATCAGGTTCTGAATTAGCAGCTGCTTTTGAAAATAGTTGTAAAATTCCTTCTGCTTCCTTATTGCTCAGGTGGGAGATGTCCAAGTTGGCAGGAATAGTATAGGACTTAATTTATTAAGGTTGTAAAGCAGCTTCAGATCTTCCTCAAGTTTCTATGTACGAAATCTTAACAGAAAACTTTGTGCTTGATCTTCGGTTTGTTTGAAGTTAATGGTGAATTTCCCATTGATTTCATTAGCGTGGCATGAAGCTCCTGGGGCAAAAGTCTTAGATCCATGGAGTGTATTTTGGTCTATTTTTGGAGTCACGTTTGCATGAGGAGTGGAATAAGCTCAGGCATCTCATGAGTCAGAGGAGAGAATTCTCTAGTAGGCATAGCTGTAATAAATTTAGCTCCAGTTCTTCTTCAGCTGAGAATTAGAAGTAAGGCGGGGAGGAAATGGTGACTACCATAATTCTTGACCTCTTCCAATAAGTTTGAAGTCCTATGCTAAAAATAGAAATATTTTTAAAATAACTGGGATGAGTGTAGTGATTTCTGCCTGATCTGTTTCTTTACTAATGAACACGGTAACATCTGCCGCAACTAGCTCTGACAATTGGAGCTGGGAGTTGTAGTTCATTGCAAGCGGATGCTCTCTGTTATGCTCAGTATATTGTTAATTTTACTTATGGTGGAGTGTTTTGGGTTGTTGTTTTTTTACTAAAATTGTTTGGATCTGCTAAATCTGCTTAGATTACAAGGTAACTATATAGTTAAAATGTATTTCTATATTTGATTAAACATGACCAGCTTGATTGTACAGTTAGTATTGCTATGATCAGGGTAGAGCTGAGAAAAGCTGCACTGTTTGCCAAGTAATAGCTTTTAATTAATAAGCCTAGTGTCCTTAATGGTCTCACCCTGAAGCACAGTCAGGTAACGCTGTTGGTGGCTCTGGTACATGCTGTGAAGGATCCATGATGTAGTCAACTCTGTTCTGGCAAGAACATCTTGGACAGCAAAGGGTCCTCAGCTTGGAGGAAGTACTTGTGCCCTGTGGATTTGAATATTGTATGGAAGCTCTTTTGACTCTGCTGGAACGTCTGGCACAGATAAGCTCCTGAGATGAAGATGCAAGCTCGGGGTGGGAGGCTCATTGTCTACAGAGTCCAAGTCACTGCGTTTATGGACACTTTCTGGGCTCCAACATGCTGCTTTCCTGTCCAATATGGTGCCGATGCAAGAGAGGCCAGACTTGTGCTACTGCTCGTCTGCTTCACATTTGGAAAATTTCTTCTGTTTTTAGAGAGTAACAGTTTTGCTACAGGGAGTCAGGAGTGTAAAGGCCAAACCACAAAGCTATTTAGATGCTCTGCTCTTGATATCTTTGACTTGAGGACTGTGTGGTGTCTTGCTTTCCAAGTGCCGGTGGTGGGATTTTGGGGTGGATTGGTATTTTTTTCTTCAGATATTCAAGTTTCTAAAGTGGCTCTTGGTCACATTTAGAGGTCAGATTTGATGCATGTTGCAGCTAAATGGGGTATTTACCCATCCTGTCTTCACTCCATCTGGGGAGAGGATCTTTGCTATAAGCTCTGTTCCAATAAAGGTCATCAGACTCCCTGTCCCCCTAGTGTCTATGAACTGTGGGAAGCCCTTGAGCAAGAAAAGTTAAGTGAGGGTTCCCGTATACCACCAAGACTATTATTATGGTTTGCAAAAGGGCAGACAGCATTAGCCAGCAACTGGGCCCAATTTGATTTGGCCTTTACTGATTTCATCCTTGGTCCCAGTAGACTACTTTATTTCTCTGTCAATTTATTTTCCATGTAGCTTAAAAACTTTTATACGCATTAAGATTTACAGTGTTCCCAACTTATTCTCCTTAATATAGTTTTTACATCTTTCTTTCTCTCTTTGCTGGGTGTATTCTCTCTAATGGTCAGGAAGGTGCACGTTTCTGGAATTGCTTGAAGAGGACTTGCATTAGAGAATATTTTAAATAGAGAGTAAAGTCTCTTGGAATTAAAAAAGAAGTGAAAAAGCATGTCTCATGAGAAAAACAAAATATGGCCAAAGCAAGAGAGATTTTTTTGAAGTTAAGCCTGTTGACTCCCCATAGGAATTGTGTTGTGTGACAGCATGGACAGTTTTTGTAGCAAATTCTGAAGTTCTTTTACATTTATAATAGTTACTGTACAAAAGTGATGCAATCATAATTCATGTAATTGAAACTAATAAGTCTGTCCAGCTGTAATGGGTTTTATTTAATTTTTTTTTAAATTACTGTGGTAGAACTTGAAATCCTGCACCTTGGCTTTAAAGCTCCCAAAGCCAGTTCCCACCAGTATAGTCTCTCAGTGAATGAATGAGTCTTAATGGTCTCGCAGACCTACCCAGGCAAAAGCTGTTTACGTGAAGCATCTGCTTGACATTGAAACATTGCCCTTCCAAGAGTCTTTCAAGCTGTCTTGTGAGGCATGAAGAGGTCAAATGACTTACCCAAGGCTTGCAAAATGCCAGCTGAAATTAGGATCTGATGTGCTTTTGGCCTGACTCAGGTTGTTACTCAGGGTGGTAGAACCCGAAGCCATTGAGACGAGCTGGGAGGGAGCCCGGGTGCAGACGGCGTCGCGCTGAGGGATTGCAATTGCAAGTGCTTAGGGATTCACTCGTGTTTCCAAATCCCACATGAAAGCATAGTTCCTTTTGAGAGGGGCAGAAAGATGTTTCTTGTTCTTAACAAACAATCCTCGTAAAATGCTAATTAAATGATAAGTATAATAGGGGAATTGTTAATTGCTTAGTTGCATTTCTTATTATCTATGAAAGTTTTTAATTATGAAGCAGAATGGTTTCATGAAGCCTGTAATGACAAGGGGAAAGTGAGTATGAATTTGCTGGTGCTCAGCTGGATTCTCTTTGTTGCTTTAAAAACAAAGCAGCCTGTGTGACCACTGATTTTTTGCTTCCTGAGCAGGCCACGGTGCTTCCTCCCTGGGGAAGCAGAGGCTGTAGAGGAACCAGCAGCCCCTCTGGGCTCTGGGATCAGGAGAATTCCAATGGTGTCAGCTCCCGGGTGCTGGGTTTATTCAGGAGTTGAATGGGAAGTTTCTATACAAGAAAAAAATACTGTCATTGAACAACTGAGGAACATAAATCCTCAATGACAGACTGAGGGTCAGGCTTCGGTTTCAGCAGGAAAAATGTGCATTAGCCTTGCTGATATTTAAGATTAAGGGCGGGTGGGGGGAGTAGCATTATAAAAGAACTACTCTTCCTTGAATTCTTCCTTGAGTCTTGTGTCCAGTTCTGGGCAACTCAACACAAGAGAGATCTGGAGGGGCTGGAGCGAGTGCAGAGGAGGGACACGGAGCTGGTGAAGAGCGATTGAGGGAGCTGGGACTGTTCGGTTAGCGGAAGAGGAGGCTGAGGGGAGACCTCATCACTCCCTACAACTGCTTGAAAGGACATTGTAGAGAGGTTGGTGCTGGTCTCTTCTCACAGGGAATTAGCGATAGAAGGAGAGGGAATGGCTGCAAGCTGCAGCAGGGTAGGGTTAGGCTTGACATTAGCAAAGAACTTTTCCCAGAAAGAGTGGTCAGTCAGTGGAATGGGCTGCCCAGGGCGGTGGTTGAGTCCCCATCCCTGATGTGTTTCAGGGTGGTTGAGATGTGGTGTTGAGGGATCTGGTGTAGGGGAGAAGTTTGTAGGGTGGGGCTGATGGTTGGACTCGATGATCCCAAGGGTCTCTTCCAACCAAAATGATTCTGTGATTCTATGTCTCCTGATGGCTTTGTGCCCACATTGTTATACACATGCAGTTCTATACCTAGAAGGTACATGGTATAGGGGACAACTTTGTAAAGTGTGGTTAATGGCTGGACTCAATGATCACAGGCAAATCCCAAGGGTCTTTTCCGACCTGAATAATTCGATGATTCTTACATTTTTACTCCATTGTTCTACTAAGGATATTACTTGAGCTTTCCTCTGGAAATTGGCCTGTGAACCCTGTGCAGGTTTTGTGGAGGCTTATTGCTGGCTCATTTACCTTTTGAAACAAGTGAGATTTACTTTTTTTTTTCAATTGCAATTTTCACTTTGTCCTTGCTTGCAGCTTCTGATGGCCAAAGTTTAGACCAAATGTTACAGCTTTTGAAACGGTTAAGCCTTCCTGATTTGTTGTTAAATTGAGGCTTATACTTGATCCTTAAATAGGTAGTGATTTTGGCATATAGAATAGAAGGCTACTTTTGCAACATTATGCTAAAATACCACACAAAAGCACTGAAAACTTTCCTTTTTGTGATTTCCCATTCAGAAGTGTTATCTTCTATCAACATATAATTGAACACGCTTTCAGGTTTGTCAAGAGAGTGACTTACATTCAGTATGGCAATAAAAATACACATTAATACTAAAAGGGAAAGCCATCTTTTGAAACACTTGAAATATTCTTGATAATTTTTTCTGGTCTTCTGTGTAAGTGAAATCCTATCAGTTTTTTCAGTTCTCTGGGAAAACATTTCATTGTGCTCAAAGACTTAGCAAGTTGCTCTTTTACCCACGCAATAAATGGTTTTGCTTTGCTTCATGACTGAACGTTAATTTAGATGGGAAGAGCCTGGATTGGCTTCCCTTGGAATGATAACTGATTGGGTTCAAAATGATTGCTAAAATGCTGGCATGTTCTATGAGAAGTGAAATCTGAAACAAATGTCATGGTTCTCTGCTATCAAAAATTACAAAAAAGCCAAAAATTAATTTCCCTTTATTTTTTTGTTTGTTTGTTTAATAGCTTTTTTTTAAACTGCTGCTGTACTTCAGTACCTGTATAGAATCTCTTAGGTGCTTCTTCAGTGGAAGTAATTTTACATTTAACTCCCTTATTTTAACCTGTTACTAAAACCAGCTTTTCCTGTCTGAGGAATTGTATTGGTACAGCAAAGAGGTGTGCCCAGGGTGTGAAACCATCTGCTTGGTTGGCAGCGTGATACCTCCTGCACGCTGCTTTCTTTACGTCGAGTGCTGGAAGGGAGAAGGACACATCTTTTAGCTGTGGACTTCAGGAGCAGAGTCCTTGCATGCTGACATGGCACCGAAAAATAAAGTTGCAACAACAAAGGGTCAGGTTTGAAGGTGGCCTGTTCTGGGATGCCAGCACAGATATAACGTGGCTGCAGAAGTGGGTGAAAATAAATTGATATGGAGTTGCCATCATTGCACCTAATTTTTTCATAGCCTTGTTCCCTGCTCGGTTGAGGAGGCATAATACAGCGTTAACCCCTTCTTACCTGTGTTTATGTAGTGCTGTTTCCATAGGAGAACTTCAGCTTAAGTCCTTGATTATGTGCTGGTTTTCTCCATTTTACAGGCAGGATCAGGCAAAAGCCCAAATATGCGAGATTCTTCTAATTTTGGATGCCCAATTCAAAATTTCAGGCAGTGTGAGGTGGAGGAAATGGAAGTAATTATCCTAGTTTAAAAGGCATGAGCTTGGTTCAGCCCTTAACCCAGGTGATCTGTGAGGTACATTGAAAATAGGAGACAAATCCTGTGATCAAACGTCCAGTCTTTTATATGATCTTGTCAAAGCGTCCAAGATGAAATAATTCTTTAATAACAATATTTCTACCTTTGAAAACTCAGGTCTTTAACCCTGTGAGTAATGGATTTGGGTTTGTGTGTGATTGTTGCAAGTTACAGTCTTGCTCTGTGCTGTACTGTTGGCTTGGGATGGTAGATCCCATGGATCCTGGCTTGGTGGAGCCTGGTAGATCCCAGACAACGTTACCAATATTCTCTAGTGTGGGGTTTGTTGGTTGGTTGGAGGGGTTTTATGGTTGGGTTTCTTCGTTTCATTGGGGTTTATTTTGTTTACGTGTGTTCTTTTTTGCTTTTTCCTTTTTCTTATGTAAAAATACAGTGGAATCTGTTTGATCTTGGAGGATTCATCCCAGTTTTTCCTCTTCGAAACCTATTTTGGTACTTTGATAACAACAGAATATCAAACATCTAAGGTAATCCAATCTACATGAGACAGGATTACCTGCAGAGGCCATCAAATGCAAGTGTTACCAACTGAAGTCGCTTTATGCTGTGGAGCTCTCATGCAAATTGTGATGTATCTAAATGGGGAGCCAGAATATTTCAGATGGTTCTTCAGTTGGAATTGCAGAAATGCTGTAATGAGTTACAAAACCAGCAAAGTAGTGAATTTCCAGTCTCACTCATATAAAATGAAAAGTGTGATTCTGTAACCTACTTGTAGCCAACTATCTCCAAACCATTTTATTTCTAAAAGAAGCTATTTTTCTGTAGTGGCCTATTTTCTAGTTGCATGACTTTGAATAAATGCTTCTAGTGTCACAGCACTGGAGTGTCACAAATGTTCCCCTTTGTTTTTGCAGTACAGATTTGAAAAGAATTCCCTGCTTTTAGTTGTGGGATAAAAAGAAAATAATCACTTTCAACTGTTTCCAAGTTCAGAATTATCTGTCTTGCGTTACTCAAAAGCGTCATTTAAATGCAAGTATTGAAATGACATTCTCAGTTGTTTTGCTTCAAAGCTTCTATAGATGTCTGGTGTCGGTTCTCTTCTCAGGTGCACAGGCAGGATGGGATTGGTGAGACAAAACAGAGTGATTTCTGTTTAATTCTGACAGTAGCACTGCCAAGATCACTGGCTCCAAGTGCTTTCTGTGGCGGTTCTTCTCGGGGAGGTGTTGCTCTGATTGGAGATCTAGCGTGGTGAAATTCCACTGTAACTTTCTGATTACTCATATGTGTACTACACAGCTTGTCACTTCATCAAAAATGTGGAGTTTTCCCATTTCTCTTATTCATAATAATTACTGCACTTACTCATCCCTAGCTTACCTACAAGATTTAGTGCATATTGAATATATAGCTCACGTATCAGTGGTGGGATGATTTTACTCTGTATTCCCCTGTTTGTCTGTGAAACATTCCTACTTTCAGAAATGAGGCTGAAATTTGGAAATACTCAGATAATTCTGAACAACTTGACTTCCAGTGTGATAGCTGATATTTCTGAGTGTGGATGGATAATAATACCGTACTAAATACAGTTGCATACTTTGCATGAGGAGCAGAACTGCCTGCGCATCACTTGTTCGCTTTGACTCAATTTAATAAATACTACACTTGATCCCTGTTCAGTGGTAGCCAGGTAAAATGGTACATAGCTGGTTAAAAATCAGCTACAGGTATTTCATAAGTGCAGTATCAATTTTTAAAGTTTTTTTTTTTGGAAAAATATTGCTTCTGCACAGGCACTTCATCCCATATTTGCAGTAGTAAATGAGCAGTCTCATTTTTCAGATGTGGTGGTTTCATTGCAGATTTGTTGGCATTTTTGCTCTTCCTGGCAGGGCAGGTTATTTTATGGCTGCTTTACCTTCTTAGGATGATTTAGCTCATTTCTGCTCCTGGTCTAGAGTAACACTGGTCACAAGTTACAAATACGATTTTCTCCTGTATGATGAAAGGCTGAGGGAGCTGGGTCTCTAGCTTGGAGAAGAGAAGACTGAGGGGTGACCTCATTAATATTTATAAATATGTAAAGGGTGAGTGTCAGGAGGATGGAGCCAGGCTCTTCTCAGTAGCATCCAATGGTAGGACAAGGGGCAACAGATGCAAGTGGAACATAGGAGGTTCCACTTAACTATGAGAAAAAACTTCTTCAGGGTGAGGGTGAGGGAACCCTGGAAGGGGCTGCCCAGAGAGGTTGTGGAGTCTCCTTCTCTGGAGACATTCAAAACCTGCCTGGATGTGTTTCTGTGTGACCTGCTCTAGGTGTTCCTGCTCCAGCAGGGGGATTGGACTAGATGATCTTTCAAGGTCCCTTCCAATCCCTGATATTCTGTGATTCTGTGAAATTGGGAGAGGAGTGGCTGGAGAGCAGCCCTGCAGAAAGAGATCTGGAGGTGCTGGTCATCACCAGGCTCAGTGAGCCAGCAGTGGGCTGGCAGCCCAGAGGGCAAACCACATCCAAGCACAGCAGAACCCAGTCTGTCTGAAGAAGGAAATGTCCTGGTGTATTCAGTATGGATGCAGCCTCACCTTGAGCTCTGTATGCAGTTCTGGGCCCCACTATTTAAGAAGGATGTGAAAGTCCTTGAATGTGTCCTAGAGGAGGGCAATCAAGCTGGTGAAAGGGCTGGAAGGAATGTCCTATGAGGAGCATCTGAGGACTTGAAACTTGTCTAGTTTGGAGAAAAAGAGGTTGAGAGGTAACCTCATTGCTCTTTGCAGCTTCCTGAGGAGGGGATGTGGAGAGGGAGGTGTTGATCTCTTCTCCTAGGTTATTCAGTGGTAGAATGCATGGGAATGGTTCAAAGTTGCACCACAGGGGAGGTTTAGACCACCCTGAAGGGTGGTCAAACCCTGGAACAGGCTTCCTAGAAAAGCACTTGATGCCCAAAGCCTTACAGTGTTTAAGAAGCATTTGGATGATGCCTGTAATATGCTTTGATTTTTGGTCAGCCCTGAAGTGGGAAGGCAGTTGGATCATTATAGGTGCCTTCCAACTGAAGTACTCTGTCCTACTTCTACACTTTGAATATATTCCAGTATCTGCTATTCTAAGGAGGTAGCAGTAGCAAGCAGAATTCCCTAAGAACTGTGTCTTACTTAACTTTCCCAGTGGATTTAAAATATGCTTCTACCTCCAACATTTCAGGAGTTCAGATTGAATATCAGGAAAAATGTTTACACTGGAAGGGTTATTAAGCCTTGGAATGGGCTGCCCAGGGAAGTGATTGAGGCGCCATCCCTGGAGGCATTGACGGGTTGACATAGTGCTCAGTGACATGGTTTAGTGATGGCTTGTTGGTTTTTTATCAGTTGGGTTGATGATTGGACTAGATGATTTCAAAGATCCCTTTCAACCGAGACAATTCTATGATTTCAGTTTAGTGCCATTCCTGAACTGAGTAAGGATTTTTGGGGGTGTGCAGTGTAATCTGCACAGTATTATATCTCATACTGCAATTGGGACTTCTGTCCTCGTTTGAGGACACAAGCTGAAATTAGCTGTAACAGATGGTGATCACTGCTGACTGTGGAGTAACTGTGAGAGCTTTCATCACTATGGATGGTGACGTGCATCCACCTCACACATTCTTTTTCATCAGCTGGAAATGAGTATATTCCTTTGCAACATCCCCATCTTGCTTCCAAGGCAGGCTCAGGGCACCAGGAGCAGTGCTCTGGGGCATATCGCATTGAGAAAACAGCCAATAAGTTGGTTTAAAAATCACTGACTGCTCAGAAACTGGTTGTGACAATAAGGGTAAGAGGCTGGAGAAGTTTGGGGTTGAGTGTAGATCTCCCAGCAGTGATCACTGGGAAGGTGGACTGGCTGACCTGAAATTCCACCCATTGCTCTTCCTAAAAATGTCAATACGTGATGTTTGTGACAACCGGTGTATCACTGGGAGGAAATGCTAGTCCACATCTGGCAAACCTCTGCAGCCTAAAATACAGCCTTATGTACAGAAACAAACTATAAGATAGAATTCTGTGTCAATGTGAGAGTACACCCTTTGAATAAATTTCTTCCCGTGTGTGTGTACTTATGTGTGTATTTAATGCACAATGGCATGCCCAGTTTGGGGAGAGACAACTAAAATTGGCCTTTCTTGTTTATAAACACGACTTCCCTTCCAAAGTCAGGTTGTAAGACTGGACTTTACTACTGGGAGACCATGTATAAAGGTGTTGATCTCACAACTTTGCCTAAAATAGTTTTTCTGTGTTTAGCAATAACTTACTCCTCAGGTCAGTTTCAGGACTCTCCAGCAGATCTTGTCTTTAGCAGGAAATTAGGGTTTGGGTGTATTTTAAAATGTTTTCATTTTTCTTACAGGTGATGTATACGTCTCTGTATTTTACTACTGAACCAATACTGCCCAGTATCACAGCATGGGCACAAATTTCTGCCAAATTTTCCCATCACCTATTTTAGAATATAATTTCAGACAGATTCTAGAGAGTGCAGCGTTCCAGCTCTGTGTTCCTTGCTGAGCCTTCCTCTTTGGGGTGTCAGTCCCTTTTACCTTGCTAGTGCTGCAGCAGGTAAAAACTGAGAATTGGGACTGCTGGATGGATGGGTGGATTGGACTATTTCATTAATCTGCAGAAGGCCTGTTTTACTTTTGAACTGCCCTGCTGCATCTCTATCCCTGGCCTCCTCTGAGCCTGGCATTTAGGTCCAATTGTTTGAAACAATCTCTTGTTGTAGCTGGTTGGGGTGAAATGGAGCTATCTGTCAATTTGAAAAGGTCACTGGCTGTGTCAGAATGACAGTGATTCCAAATTATCCATTAATCTCCCAATTTAAAATTGTCATCCTTCTGATTACGGCCGGGCAGCCACACAGGCTAAAATAGACCTCTTCTCTTACACCCATGACCAAGCAGCTTTTTTATTAGCTGGCAGATAAAATTGGCACTGCGCTCCAACATTAAATATTCATTGACTGCTCTCTGAAAAGAAATGGCTGCTAACAGGTTGAGAATATATGAGAAAACAGCCAAAGAAATTACAATTGATTTTCTTGTCTTATCTGCTAAGGTTTGGGCTATATGATTAGTGTAACGCACTTAGCATATTCCTGTATTGGTTTGAGTCAAAGGGTAATAAATGCAAGAGCTTCTTGCCCCTTTTACATTTTTGCCTCGTCTTGGTATTGTTGATGCGCTCGGTGTGTTAAATGGAGGGTAAATTAGTGCAGCGAAAGCGTAACTCTCTATGGAAAATAAGGTTTAATAGCTTTTGCATTGTCAAAGGAATGGCTCTGGAAGATGAAGAAAGTCCCAGATAAGGACTTCAGGCCTAAAAGGTGTTTATTTTTCTTGCATGGTACAGAACTGTGGTGCTGCTGAGGCTTAAGACAATAGGGGCGAGCTGTTTCCATCTGCTTCTCCAGAGGGGAAGGGCTCTGACTCTGCTTCTCCGGGTCTATCACCCATCACTTGAGTCCCACCCTCACTGTTGGTCCTGTTTGAAACACAGTAATTGTAACTCGGGGGCTTTCCCGAGTGGTTGAAGGACTCGGGAACAGGGCAGTGCCAGAGCTGGCAGCGCCCACTTTAGGAGTGGGCATCTGTCCTGGCAGGGAGAAGCCAGACAACTTCTGGAGGCTTTATGATGTGGTGCCTGTTCATATAGTAATAGCCATAAGCCAGAGAAGTGTAAAGAAATTGAAGGCATAGAATGGCCAGAAGGCAAATCTTCACTTCTTATTCCCAGGAACAAGAGTCTGCCTGAACACTGATATCTGGGCAGAACTGTTAGATTGCAAACAGTGATGGATTTTCTAGGTTTACCTCAATCCTCATCTGTGCAAAATGTTCATGTAAAGAACTGATTAAAATATTTTAGTTCTATCAGATATTTTTTTAAAAAATGCTGCTCTGTTTGCCAAATTCTTTTTTGAATTTAGTCGGTGCTGTAACTGCCCAGTATTTGCTAATGGACAAGGCTTATTTGTCTAACACTTTTCCTATATTTCAGCATGTCTGTCTAAGCATGATGCAATCGTGAGTCAGTGCTAAATGAGATCAGAAATAGTCACAAAATTGTAGCCAGGAAGAAGTGCAAGGAAAGGATCTGACTGTTCATCTCGAAACCTGTTGAGTTATTACATAGACTATGCAGGAATATTTTTGTGTTCTTAGGAATATGGCTTTAGAGCGTTTACTGAAGATACTGTGCTGAGATTTTTAGAATGGACTGGCTGTTTATTTGCTTGTGTGATGTAGTTTGTCATAGATTGGACTTTTGAATATGTCCAGAGCCAAACAGTGGCCACAGATGACTCTTGAGGGTTTTTTTTCCCCCACTTCTTTGCAAAGGCCAGGTTGTATTAACCCATGGCAGACAGCGTGGCAGTGGTTCCCTGTGTACAAACAAGTACCTTACACCAAGAAACTGGTAAGACTTTCCCTTCAGGTGTATCAAAGAAAGGAATTGGTTATTTTTCACCACAAGCTGTACAGATTGACTGCACCTTTACCAGTTAAACTTTCTTTTCCAGTGAGCATTTGTGTTGTGTTGCAGGTGCCAGCTCTGCTCACCTCCCCTCTGACTGCTCTTTTGTGCCATTTGTTGAGACTGAGGGAAGCAGGATGACTGTTATATCACATATTTTGTCTTTTTGCACTTATTTCAGGTATTTGACTTCCAGGGGAGCATGTGTGTGTATTTTTTGTCTTTAGATTTTTTTTCCCCTTCTGTCTTTTGCAAGTTTAATTGCTCATTAAAAGGCACAGAGAACCACACACAGGCTCAGTGTTCTGATGAAACACCTAATGACTTTCAGCGTTTGATTTATGGACACAGCTTAAGTTACACAGGGGCTCGTGTCAAAACAGGCCAGAGATAAGCTTACATTTATCTATAGAAGTTAAGGGATAATTATGTAAAAGCATTACATTTTAAAGGAAACAAAGACAGACCTGTGGGAAGTGCATTTTCACAGCATGTATTAGCAAAGCCCAATCAACCTCCTTGTGGGAGGACAATTAACAGAATTAAAAGTTGGAATTTTAATTATCATACAAATTAGAGGGAAATTAATCAGCTCGTATTTTATGACTTGACTTGGCTTTGAGCATTGCTGCTTGAATTTTATAGCAAAACTTTGATTAATTGAGACACTGCATGAAAGCAGACAATCCTGATTTAGGTAGTGTTTTAATGTCCGGCTCGCTTTCCATCTGCTGCCTCCAACATGGGAAGTGGCAAAACCGAGACAATGCAGAAGCAAAACCTTTGTTTACCCCAGCAGTAGCCTCCAAACCCATACCCTGAGCTTAGAATGGTTCAGGCCAGAAGGGTCCCCTAGGGTCACCTAGTCTGACCTCCCTGCAGTAAGCAGGGATACGCCCAACTAGAGCAGGTTGCTCAGGACCTCCTCCAGCCTCCCCTGGAATATCTCCAGGGATATGCTGGAAGCAGCTTTCTCTACAGTTCCTATTTTCATTTTCTGACTCTGCAATGTGTTGATTTATAACTAGTGCCCTGATATGAGCCCAATTCAAGAGTTACAGACTTTCACTGACTGACTGGAAGTGTCATTTCAATATCAGTCAAAACCCAGCTTTTACCTTTTTTTCTTTTTTTTAATTTTTTCTTCCCTGCAGAGCTGGACAAAAATTTTAAAAGAGTGACCTAAATAACTTTGAGAGGAAACAGGATAAATGTTGATGCTGTGAGGCCTGCATCATGGATCACGGAGAGCAAGCAGCTTCATGTGGGATCTGAAAGCATCTACAAGCTTGTGTGTGACCTTCGGAACCGCTATCCCAGCCTCAGCAGTGCCTCATCTTGGCAAGTGTTTGAACCTTCCTTTTGGATCGTGCTAATCAGAACTTGAAAGCATTTACAGCAGTTTGATGTGGCACTATGGGAGTATGGCAAGTTTCAGCTCAGCTGCTGAAAGTGGGGTTTTGATAAAATATTTATTCTTTTCCTGGGTGTTCTTTTTCAGCCAAATCAAGTATTTGGGGGTTTGGTTCCAGACGCTCATTAGAGAAAGCTCCAAAAGCTTGAGTGCGCCTTTTCTGGAAAAAGGGAGATGTAGGCTCAGACTCCCTACATAGAAAAAGGTGCTGAGGTTTTTTTGCACTTGGTTAATCTTTGCTTCTCTTCCTTCTTCTTCCCCTAATAAATATCTGCTGGCTTTGGTCTGATCATCCTGAAGCATGATGTTGCCATATTTGACAGCGAAATCAAGGAAGGACTAAAGCAGCTCAGTCTAGAATAAAGTGAAACCATACACTTTGATAAGTTTGGGTTGTAAAAATAAAAATTAAAGTCTTGAAAAAAATCAAACCTGTCCTACAGTCAGAGCATAAGACACAGATTGCTGAAATAAAGTAGACCACAATTTTATAGGGTCTCAAGTTGAAAGAGGGAGCTTAATTACAAAGCTGGATTTCGTTCGGAGCTCAAATAATGATCTAGGAAGCCGGAGAGAAGTACTGGAAATGACTGTGTGCTAATGAGGACCCCAGCAGCAGCTTTCTGTGCTAGTTAATTTGCAATCTATGTGGAGATCTGTTGGCAAGCCTATAAAATGAGGTTTTGCAAAAGTAATCACCACTTCAAAGTCTAGAGATACAGCCTTAGGAAGCAGAAGCATGTTGATTATTAAATTTCCATTTTGAATATTGTTTGGAAAGTTGATGTTGTTGCTTCCTATCTGCTGAAGTGAGGAAAGCGTAACACCCTCCCTTGTCAACATATAGGTCTTGGAGTTCAGCATTTCAGAAACAGTAAGCAGGAGAGTCTTTTTTAATATGCCAGATAAGACAGTGCATCCATGCTGTCCATGAACATCCTGCCTGTGGATATTCAGCTTAATTGCAAAGATTCAATCCATTTGTCAAAAAGCTAAGTTTAAAGCATCTTGTTTTCTGTGCCTCAGTATTTTCCTGGATAAAGCCCAATTAGCTCTCGGTATGATCCAAAGTGTGTTTTTAGGGTAAATTCTTTGGCCACCTTTTGGAGGTTGAACAGAACCTCCAAAAGGACTCTTGAGAGCGTGTCTGTGGAATAAACTGGTGAAACAGCTCAGGGCAAGAGTGCTGTGGTCTGTTCTCTGTAGAAAACCTGTTTGGTTTTGAATGTGAAAATAGGGTAGTTAGGACCAACCTGCTATTTTGAGCTCCACTGAATTGAGGGTGAGCCATCTCTGGCTCACGAGTCTGAAGGAATGGGTTCCACAAGGCTGCAGTGTTTGGGGTGAGACAGGAGAAAATCAGCAAACTAGTGAAGGCCAAAGGATTTATTGCAGAGCAGATATTAAGCGAATGAAACTAATTACTTATTAGAACTCTCAGGTGATCTGAATGGATGTGATCGTGTCGTGGTTTAACCCCAGCCAGCAGGTAGGACCACGCAGCCGCTCGCTCATTCCTCCTTTCTCCCCCAAGAAGGGTAGTGAAAAGAGCAAGAAAAGGAGAAGAAAGGAGAAAAAAAAACCCACCCCACCTTATGGCTTGAGATAAAGTCAGTTTAATAGAACAATATCAGAAAAAGAAAAGAACAGAACAACAATAAAAATAACAATAACGACAGAAGTCACTCACAGTACCTGATGACATGGCACTGTCCTGAGCAGTGATGGCAAGTACCCACCACCTGCTAAACCCCGTTGTTAACACTCTGAGCGTGACATCTGTGGTACAGAATCCATCATTCTCTCTGGGCATCTTTGCAGCTTCCGTGGAAAGCTGAAAGAAGTCCTTGAAAACTATAAATATTGCCTGGCAACAACTGAAACAGCATGTAATATTTGCATTCTTTTCATACCGAATCTGAAACAAACCAACCACCAGAAAGACAATTAACTCTGTCCCAGATGAGACCAGTACAGACCACTGGCCCGGGTTGCCCAGGGAAGTAGTGGATGCCACATCTGGAGGGGTTCAAGACCAGACTGGATGGGGCTTTGAGCAAATTGGTCTGGTGGGAGGTGCCCCTGCCCAGGGCAGGGGGGTTAGAACTCGATGATCTTTAAGGTCCCTTCCAACCCTAACTATTCTATGATCTCTCAGCCAGTTTGAGTTCCTTGTGGGGCTCTTGCAGCTTCCTCCCCATGGTGGCCTGAAAGCGCTATCTGGTTGTAAATCTGGAAATTAAATCCAGCATTTGGCGTTGCTAATGGGGCTGTGAATAATTCATCCTTTCAACCTTATACACACTCATAATGTTGGCCATGCAGGGTCATTTGAAACGTTCTCTGAGAACGGGGGCATCTGACTCCTGTGACTTGATTTAACCCGGCTGGCAAACTCTGTTAGAAAGCTGGACCTCTACTTAAAAAATAGATGTAGCATTCAAATATAATTGGTAAATAGAAGTGTTTTAAATATATGTGTGTATATTTGTTTGTTTATTTTAAGTACAGTTCTGCTTTGGACAGCTCTGGACTTTGCTTGAAGCAAGGCACGTGTGTCTAAAAGTCATAATGTTTAAAATGTGCTTAGAAAACAGGAGAAAACAAGCTAAAGCAAATGAGTAGTTTTATAGTTCACCCTCACTAGAGCTCAACTCTAATGTGAGGGTAACTGTAGGGTTGCAAGAATTTCCAAAGCAAAGTATCCGTGTGATGACTCTGCATCCCGACATATGTTTCACGTTAAAGTAAGCCCTCCAATTCTGTACGCTGGATAATGAAGTCTACTTTTCCAGGGGTTGTGAATGTAGTAATTCTCTTATCTAGGAGCATATGTCAGAGTAAAAAGAATTCCATTCGTGGTAAGTAATTACTATTGGTAATTCATTAAGTACAGACTTCCCAGTCTGGACTATCATTTTCTAACATCACGCGTTATTTGACAGATGCAACCCGCTTTAGAGTTGTGTTTTCAAAGCAAATCCTGTGAGGTGTCTGGTTCTGTCCACTCTTGGAATATTATATTAGGTAGACTCTAATTTCACTCGGGATTTAGGGTCTTCAGTTCCTTGGCGGTCTTAGCTGTTACGTGTATCTGAGCTTAAGGCTGTGCTTTCAAGCTTTTTGAGTAACACTGTGCAACTTGAGGTCCTAGACATAGTTTCAGATTGTTTTTAAAATGTGTTTTGACCTCCAAGAGTGTTTAATGGGTTACTCAGCTGGAGCAGACAGCAGGGGGAGAGAATCTGAACTTGAGAAGAGAAGCAATCAAAAGCCCTGGCTGAACAAGAGGTGAAAGCTTGCACAGCACCCGAGTTCTGACAAGTGTTTGCTATAAATGGCAAATTAACTTATTTACTGTGTTTTTAATACAAATCCTGTAGAGTTCAGAGTGACTTGGGGCCATTTGTAACTGTCATGAAAAGTAGACTGTCATTATCACAGGTCTTTTTGACAGTGACACGTCACTGTCACATGTCACTCTCAAGCTGGGGCTCTTTAGCCTGGGCATCTGTGGTCAAAAGCATGCAAGGAAGCTGGCCTGAACGCTGGTAGGTTTGAGAGAGGTCACAAGGTGCTGGAGCGAGTGCAGAGGAGCGCATCAGGGCTGGTGAAGTGCCTGGAGAATCAGACTTATGAAGAACGATTGAGGGAGCTGGGACTGTTTAGTTTGTAGAAGAGGAGGCTGAGGGGAGACCTCATCACCCTCTACAACTGCTTGAAAGGACATTGTAGAGAGGTTGGTGCTGGTCTCTTCTCATGGGCAATGAGCGATAGAAGGAGAGGGAATGGCTGCAAGCTGCAGCAGGGTAGGGTTAGGCTTTTCCCAGAAAGAGTGGTCAACCCCTGGAATGGACTGCCCAGGGAGGGGTTTGAGACCCTATCCCTGAATGTATTTCAGAATTGATTAGATGTGGTGTTGAGGGATCTGGTGTAGGGGAGAACTTTGTAGAGTGGGGCTGATGGTTGGACTTCATGATCCCAAGGGTCTCTTCCAACCAAAATGATTCTATGATTCTTCTCAGCCTGCCCTCAGCTATAGCTATGTTGAGGCTCAGTGTCTGCTGTTAGTGGTGGAGATGTTCATAAGGCAATGGCTGGGCTTCCATGTTCACTCAGAACAGCTTCACTCAGGGAAGGCTAAATGATGATCCTCGTATTTTGGGAGAGTCTGTTACAGAGTCATCCCCTCCAGGTGGATTTGTCTCCATAGGAAGCCCTGTACATCAGGCTATGCTAGAGGCACAGTATATGCTCCTTGCTTTGTTTATTCTAGCTGACTGGTGGAGCACAATTATTTAACTCAGGGAAAAACAGCTTTTGAGGAGATCACTGAATAGTTTTAGCTTTATGAGACATTCTGTCATCATTGGCTGTTGTGTCAGTGTCTCATTTTGCTGAGATTTGAGCAGAACTATCAGTAAGCGAAAAATACAGCTGCTGTTAGTAGATTAGGAACTAGTTCATATTTGTCAAATCTTTAACTAACTTTGCAAGTAAAATTCTAATCTGAAGCAAAACCAAACCATTGCTCTCATGCTTCCAATTGATTATACTCCTTGTATGGAGTATAATAAGCAGGATTCCCTGCTTTGGTATCAGGTAGTGGAGATGCATTGCCAGAGTAATGTAATCAGGTCCAAAAGGTGTAGTTTTGTCTTGATATTTCTTGAAAATATCCAGTTCCTAGTGTGTACTGCAACATCTTCCTGTTAATCAGGACCAACCTGAAGCTTCTTGTATAAATGTTAAACAATTGCAATGAGGTCTTTCTTAAAGTTTGAATTTTTCTAAGGCAGAACAAGCACGGACAAGTGAGCTTCATAATCAGTTAGAAGAGCTCATTATAAGCTTGTGGTATGAAAATTTTGAATCTTCTGAAAATGTGTGGCTTGGTTTTGTAACTTGCTGTATTCAGATCCTGAGATCCATATGCCTTCTACTTGGAGGCTTCTAGCTACGCTTCTGCATGCTTCTTCTGTATAGCAATGAGCGGGAAGAATCTGTACTACAGTCTTATCTAGTACTCTTGAATGCCATGGGTTATGCAGAGAGCTCCATACGGAACTCCCAGCCACCCTGCTTGAGGCATGCCATGAGCAGATTCCAGGTGGAACAGGAGAGAAGTTGGTAATGTCGAGTACTGACCTGGAAGTAATTTTAACTACTGGAGTTCAGCAGCTGAGTGGGAAATGAACTGTGGGCTTGTGCTCACTCTTGCCGCTATAAATGCGAAAGTGAGTAGGTAACACCTCTTTCCCTATTCCCTCCCCAGCACACGCTGTGACCAGAACACACATCTCTTCTGGCTGGGAAAGCTTTGAAGTTCTACCATCTGAGCTGCTGTCCCTAGACTGGGTGTTAGAGGAAATTCAGCAGCTATTGTGCCTTCTGAAACGGCAGAAGTTCTTAGTCTTATGATTCTGTTTTCCCCACATCTTGTTTTTGAATCTCCTTTCCCCAGTCTGGTTTCTCCCACAATGTTTAATCATTGGGAGCTGACTATTACTGTGCAGTTGGGTACCCAAGCTTGCTTTTTGGGAGGTGCATTTGGAAGTAACAAAACAAACAAACAAAAAAGGCAAACCAAACCTGTGGAGTATGTTTTATTCCGTGGTATTTGAGGCTGTAGCTCTCTGTGCTGTGCCAATCAACATATTTACATAGGAACCCGAGTCTGTGTTTTTAATGGAAGAAAACTGTATTGTCTGCAGGCAGATTTCTCAGTCCCATTTAGCTGCTGCTATCAGAATCTATGTTTTAGAGCCCCATCCAGGTGTGAACCTATTTAACTTTTTTTAAGGTGTTCCTGTGCATGTTGTAGATAACCTGGTGTCTCCAAGCATACGGGCAGTATTTATTTGCATCATTTTTTCTTCAAGCTTGCTCTTTGTCCATCTGTAGTGGTTTGCATTTGTAGTGCCTCAGAGCAAAGTGTGCTCAAGGAGGTACGTGGCTTCACTTGACCCTGAAGAGGATTCTTGCTTCCCTGGTTGATATCGATAGGGCTCATCATAACTTCTGTGTAAATTGGAGTGACACTAATTTGTTTTCAGATATATGCTCCTGCCTTAAAGGTTTAGGTCAGTGTGTGCTACTTTTGGCATAGAACATGACTTTCTAAAGCCAATGCTTGTTCCTTATTCTTATGCATTAGAATTCAATGCTTTTTGAGGTCTTCCAAAATCAAACAAGTTATTACTGTGAGCATTGTTGCTTCGAGTTGCATCCTGGTGCCCAGGGCTGTAACCAGGAGAAGCAACTCAATATGATTTGTGAATTCTATTCTGTTCTCTTTATCGTTGAATTCACACGTGACAGCTCAAATGGGAGGCTGGCGACTCCCCTCACTCTTGTTTGCATTGCCTAAAAATATATATTTCTTACTCTACATTTTCCCATAGGCATAAAGTTTCCAATGAATTTTCAAAGTGCTGAAGAGTATGCATTGGAGGCAGGAGCAGACACATGCATGATTTCTGCCACAGTGAAATGATGTGCGTCTCCTCTCGTGTTGCCTTTAATGATGAGAGTAAGAAGACTCCACCTTTTGCAAATTCTATTTGAGCTCCAGCAGTTTTCTGGTGATGGTTTGTTTGGGCTTGTTTTTTTTTAGTTGGTTTTGTGTTTTGGGTTTTTTTTTTGGCTCCCTATCAAATTGAGGACAAGGTAGAAAGGCTTGAATCTCGCTGTGCTGCTTATAAGCTCACTTCAGCATTCATTGAAACCTAGTGAGAATGGATGTGTGGGCCCAAGAACCCTTTATAAAACCACAACCTGATGCCATTAGCATTTACATGGAAAGTCTAGACAGTTGATTTAGTGGTTTTGTTATAAACAGTGCATAGAAATCCCCAAGCCGTGCAGATGAATCTGCTTCTGCCTAAACTAAAGAAGGGATAAATGGCAGGTACCTTGAGCTAGAGGAACCAGAACAGCAAGAGGATTCAGGGAAGAAATTTAAGTCATAGTTGAAACCTTTCATCACTGACCTGCAAGGCCCCTCTGGGTTCTCTCAGTAGAATGAGACAGAATAGCTTACTCATTCGTACATATAGTACTTGAAATAAAAATTAAATTGCCTTTTTTTTTCTAATTCCAGGGAAAGGTCATATATAGTAATTTATATCTTTGAAGAGAAATGTGTGAAAAATACAGCTCTGTTAACTGTTAGTTAAATGTTAGCATGTTAAAATAGGAAGAGAACAGCCAATCTTTCCATGCTGAGAGGTATTTGTCATTTCCATGTGTCACTTTCTTCTGTAAGTTTGAGTAACTTATTCCTTCTCTAAGACAATCTTGCTTCTTTCTCACTTTAGACACTAATACGATGCAGATGGTGAAGGACAGAAAACTTTTCTGGATAGATCATCATGATCTCCAGAGGCTGGCAACTTCCAAGCAGTCTAACCCACAAGTAAGCCCTGATTGTGAAACCTGCCTTGATCTGTCATCTCTCTGGTTTTTGAATGAATCACCATCTTTAAAAGCAAGAGAGAGTTCTGCTTCCAAATTCTATACAGGGCAAATATATTGGATATGGGCTTCTGTACCTGTGCAGAGATTCTATGGATTCTCACTGCAAGCTAAGTGTTCGACTCCCCTCAACAAAAGAGCCTTTGCCAAAACTCCTAGGTAAATACCCCATTGTATTTCAGGATGTGTTTGGTTTCTTCTCTGAAACTGCATGCATGGGATGCAGGTGGTTTTTTCAAGAAAATAAAATTGCTGGAAAGTTTTAGTTATGCTGCTTGCCTGTCTAGAAAAAAAGACATACCTCCCACATTTACTCTTCTAATGAGGTCTTGTAATTTTAACTAGTGAATTTTGAAGAAGAATCCCCAAAACATGTCAGAACAAAGCTGACAACGTGTTGCATTTAGCAAAGCCCATTTTATGCATATTGCCCTGATTTTATTTCAATAATAGTCTCTTTTTTCTTCTTTCTTCCCCTCTGTTAATGTTCCAATAATAACTCATTTTGCTGAATAAAATGACAAGAGAAATATATGCTTAAATTCAAAAATTAGCGTTCATTCTCCAACTGTCATCTGAATTATTGTCTAAACACCTATTGCAGGAGCTGGCAGGATTTTATCTTTTTGGGGGGAGCATGTATTTCAGTGGCTTTTAGCAAAAGACTAATACATGTAGGTTGTGTCAATAGCTGTAAATTGTCTAATGATAAGCTTTCCATCTCTGCATGGGAAACAAAATATTCCTTTCTCAACTGCAGAGCTTAGGGGTTATGTTTGTATGATAAACAGAACATTAGTGTAATTGTCAATTTTGCTTCTGCTAGGATGCCATGGAAAATGGCTATATTTTCAATATGACTGGGAATTGAAATATTTAACTGAGGAAGCCAAGCGTAGCCTTTTCATGATTATGTTATAAGAGCCAGAGACAGAAGATTAGCAGCAGGGAGGTTGATGTTTAAATTAGAAGTGTAGGGGGCTACATGCGCTGAATTGCTGCTCGGTCCTGAGCAGCTGGTTAAAGTGCAGAAAGTATCCATTTCCCATATGTACTGGCTACACACTTCAAGCTGGGCATCCAAAAACTGTATTAATTACTTGGCAGAGATTTTTATGTTGGGCTTATTGACAGGAAATTAGTTGGAAAAAACCCTGGGAAACTTGGGACAAGCACTGAACAATTGGAAAAAGCGGTGTTACTACATGCATCGCTTGTGACCAGTTAGAGTGGCTCCCTTGGCACCAGCCTTCACACCAAGGGTAACCTAATACTGCAGTTAGCTCTGTATTGGAAGCAGCATTCTTTGCAGTGCTTGTGTGAAACGTAGTCTATAGATTTTTGAGGTTCAGACAGGAAAACAGAATGCAAATCCCATTTCTTTGTGTATTTTAAGGCACGTGGATAAGCACAGGAGTTGAAAATCGATGTCTCCGTCTCCCTAGTGGATGTAAAGGGATGTTCCAAGCAGTTCCCTACAAAGCAAGGGACATGAAAAGAGCCGTATGGAAGCACGTGTAATGTGCTCTCTAAATGCTCCCTGCTGTCTGGTGGGTTCCCCCTCGGGAAACCCAGAGTGCACTGTTCCAGGAACAGCTGCCTGGATCGGATCTTCCCTCCCAGAAGAGCAGAGAGCCAGTGGCAGTTTTTGGTGCTCCTGTGTTAATCTCAAATAAGGTAATAAGATGGTTCTCTATTTGTCTTCTTGAAGCTCTGTGCAGGTCACTAGTGCCAGTGTGAGCCAAATTCAGCTCCAAGACAGGAGGCCTTCCAGGTACAGCAAGTGAGGTCATTAGTTATCTCAGGGTTCATTATACTCTAACCTATGAATTTCACATCCTGAACACCAAGAAAAAATGAGCTTCTTAATATGGACCTTAAATGTTGCTTTTAAAGCTCTTTTCATATGAAGAATGAGTGTGACTTGTAGTCGGTATGTAGAAGGGAAGGAGAAAAATATGGCAATGAATTGATCTGATTGCTTTCACAGGAGCATCCCAGGACCAGTTTGACTTCTCTTAAACAGTGGTTTCAATATTTTTTTCCCCTCCCTCTTGGCTTAGTGCACATCAGGCAATCTTCTCAATGCTCACTTGTCTCTCAGGCCTATCAGTTACCTTGGAGATGATAGATGGCTTGAGAGCTATGATTTTTTTTTTTAATACGTTTTTTGGTGTCTACTCTAATGCTGTTTCTCACACATTGTCTCTCATTTCAAGTTGGAGTCCTTCTTTTCCTCTTTCTGTAGGTGCTTTCCCTGAGTTTGATGGTCAAACTGTTTTCTAAGGGGTGTCTCATCAGTGTTTGTCCCATCCCTCCCCTAAGCTACTGCATCAGATGAACATAAAATGATGGATAATTGGTTATTGAATTCCAATTAATGGAGGTCAAGGTGGTCTCTGCCTGGCCTACCCTCTGCTTGTCATACAACCCTGGTATTGCAGGATTTATTCAAGCCTGTAATCGGCCGAGTTTCAACGAGATGGAACCTTCTGCTTCACTGAGTAGGTTTTTTGTTGCAGCGAGGCCAGGCTTTGTCTACCCTTGACAGCAGAGATACAGGGTCCACAGATTTTATATTCTGGACCTGTTGTATTTTTAGTTTTTCTAGATATCATTTAAAACTCTTTAAAGAGGGGGAAAAAAAAGATTAAAAAAAGATAGAGATAATTATTGTATGTTAAGTCCAGTATTTCTCAACAGTCAGTGTCCATAGTATTTCTGGAGAATCCTTTGTCTGTAGACAGAGATCTCCAAAGTCTTATAATGAATTACATCCAATGTTGACCTGTTTCTTGAGTCTCCATGAAATATATAACCATTGGTTAATGAGTTAAACCCCAATCTACCTAACGAACTACAGAAGTGTAGTGCAGGCTGAAGATGACACAGTTGTTGTGTGTTTATGGGTGGGAAGATGATGAGTACTTACTAACAGCATTGTTCTGGCCAGGGTATCTTGGTGCTGCTATCCACACAGTCTGGGGTTTCTATAATAAACTTAGTTGTTATTGGGTAGAAACTGGTTTGAAATGGAACTGCGCTAGAGAATTTCTTGAGGCCTTGGAAGATTCTGTATGTTCTATTAATGAATTTCATAAGCATAAATTATTGAAAGTTGTGTTTAATGTCTGTCTGGCCTTGGCCAAATCAAAGTCAAACCTTACTCTTGCCTGTTTAAGCTAAAAGATCTCTGGGGAAGAGCGTATAAACCACTTTGCATGTGGTTTCAGGCTGCTTGAAAATTCCTTTTCATGCAAGTTTTAGCCTGGTCTCAAGTGTCTGCCTTCTGTGACTAGTTCAAAACCCACTTTTCTGTGTTTTTTTTTGCGGTTTTACAGTAAAGTGGTAGAAAATCTGTCAGATTTTAGGTTAGGAAGGTAGCACCAAGGAACTTGAGAATGTAGTACAAAGGATGGGATCCTTCAAAAGGACAAGAGGGTGGGCTGTCACCAATCTTTCAGACCTTGGCAGTAACAGAGAATTTTCTAGATAAAAGTCTTCTGCTGATTCCTCATACCATGCTATTTGAGGAGTACTGAAATAGGTGGATTAGGTTAGAAATTTTCTAAATAATAGTTTAAGTGCCAAAACGTGGGATACAAAGTCCATGGGAGTTAATGAGAAGTTGGGGTGAGGTTTGATGGGGCTTGCTGTGTGCCTTTGGCTAGTTTAGTCATACCGACTGACAGAGGGCAATGCCTTGCTCTATCCAACTTGAAAGTGCAATTCTCTTTTGAAAAGATTTTTCTTGAGTCTTGGTACTAATGAGGCTTCTACAAGTTGGAGGTGATCAATGTGGAGGAAGTACTTGGTGCTGCTCTTGCTGACATTAGCGGGTTTTGTGCAACAATTCCTGTAATTGGAATTTCAGTCTGCAAATGCAACTTCTACCCACTGATTTCTTGAAAATAGCTCTTCGTAAGCTAGTGCCTTGTGCTGTAGCTTAAAAAAAAAATAAAATTAAAAGAGCTTTTTTAGGAAAGGCATATTCTACATCTGCCCTTCACCCTTCTGTCCCTGAAGCCTGCTGTTCTTTCGTTTTTCCAGTGTCTCAAAGGAATGTGTGATATTCAATGTGCTGCATTGTTCCAAGACTTGTATATTAGAAACTAAAGAAACACTTTACTTGAGCCCTGGAGATGAGAGAAGTGAGGACAAGAACCAAAAACGTTCTCTGTGCTTGCTTAGAACATTTCTTGCTGCGTTAAGAGCTGTCAGATGGAATAAATTAAATAATGCAGGCGTTAGTGAAAGACTGTCTCCAAATACAAAACTCCTCCTTACTTTAATGAGTTCAGAGCCTTCAGCAGTGTGAAAATACTTTGTCAATGTGGAGTGAGTATTTACTTAGCTATGAAGTGATATCAAAGAAGAGAAGTTTAAATATTATTATACCTATGTGCTTAATATGAGCACTCGGGGCTCAAAGATCCATTTGGAGCTATTTTAATGTTGAAAGTTGTTGTCATAGAACAGCTTAGCAAATGCTGGGTGTCTGAACAATACATACTTCTTCACATGTGATGGTCTCTGGAGATGCACTGTTTTGAGAAAGGGAGAGAAATGCAGTCCCTGCTTTACAGCTGGAGCAAGCAACCGTCTCTCTAGATCAAAACAGTGGTTCAAAGCTGAAATTCCTTGAAGATGCTGCCTAATGCTTTGCTAGCCTCCTCTATTTCGGGGCTGTTACACTTGAAAACAAGATGGTCACACTCAAAATAAACCAGGCTCCACGCCTGGCTTTTTTCTTTTGTAAAACTTCTCTCGTTGGTTATGTGAGTGAAGTGCCCGCTGTTATGAAGTTACTGAGGTTTTTTTTATTATTATTTACTCAATTGAGTGTGAAGTGCAAGTCTGTATTTTCTGCTCTCCGTTAGTGAATGAGCTACTTTACATCCTGAACTGGGGTCTGTTGCTGTTGAAGATGCTTTTTGAATGTTTTTTTCTGCACAGAAATAGATGCTACGTAAGCAAGTGGCTTCAGGGTGCTCCTTGCTTGTAAACAGGGTACAGACGGAGGAGTAAACTGCAGCTTTTTGGAGCCGGTGGTATATTTTGTCAAGTTTTTTTATATATAAATTTAGCAAGGGAAGAACCCGGTTTGTAGACTGAGAAGGACTGCTGGATGCCTTGAACTCTTTGAACTCTGCCACAGTGGAGGCAGAGTAGAGGAAATGGATTGGTAATTCAGTACATGAAAGTACAGAGGGTACAGAGCCTTTCCTATAGAGACATCACTCGTGCTCCCTGCATGGGAGAAACTTCTCTATCTCTGCACTGTCAGTGGATTCACTTATTCACGCTTTGGGAGGAGCAGGAGAGGAGGGGAGGGAGTTAAGGCAGTTCAGAGTACACAGAAGTCAATGGAAAGACTCCCATTAACTGAAATGGATTTTGGATTTGGAACTTGAACTCTGCTATATGGGCTCTTCAATAAAAGACCTTCTGTTTTTCTACTTAAATGAAAGTTCTTGAAGACTGAACTGAACTTCCCCCTAAAGGTGCTTGTGCTGTGGATTTATTACAGTTGCGTTAAAGCAGCCATTTCTGTGCTTTTAATGCATTAACAGGCTGCCAGTTGAATAAGATTGTATATTTGGGTGGAAAAGAAATCCAGAGATGTGCTACAGACAGTGCTTGGAATGGTAATGAGAATGGCAGTTCATTAGGATTAGCAATGCAAAAAAGGTTCCAGTTAATGAACAATGAAAACATTTTGGCAGTTGCAGGGTTGATTACTGTGAGGCTGTTCATGCTGCTATAATTTAAGCATCTAACGTTACTGTCCATTATCAGCTCAGATTTTGAGAGGTTTATTATTCCATCAAAACATTAATTCTGTGCTGAGAGTTGGCGTGGAAGACAGGCGAGTAAGTTGCATTATACGTACTATCTGTGTATTTAATAAGGAGAGACTGGAAATGAAGCCAGGAGCAAAGTTTCCTTAGGCCCAAATGAAAATGCCTGCTTATCTTACTCTTATTAGAAGGTCTTGAGAGAGACTGTGTGGGTGTGACCAGATGACACTACTGGAAATGGTCCCATTCCGTTCATTGACAAGCGGAGCTCTGACCTGTCAACATCATCTCAAGGTCTGTCTGTAGAAGATGGGCTTTTTATGAGCAATAGCTGTGCTAAAGCAGGCCTCTGACTGGGCTTGCTTTTCGATGTAGAACTGTCTAGAAGATGAACCCATGGAAGGAAACTCGGAGTAGCATTTTACTGCTACTGACGGTGCTGAGATCTGCCTTCTCCACTGTTCCCATGGAAAACAACAGCTTTTTCCCTGACATTACTGGAAGCACAGTTAGTACTGAGCTAACCTTTATAGGAGAGTTTCTCAGGAGAAAAGGGGGGGGATAACACGAGCCATGTCAGGAGAATGGCTGCGAACTTGTCTTCTGCACAATAGTGCAATAGGTTCAAGGCTGGCTCGGGATCAAAGGCTGCAGAATAAATGCTTTTCTGGGCTTCTTACTACCCATTGAAAGAACCTGCTTTTAATCTGATGTGAAACTGAAAATACTTCTGATTTCCCAGTCAGCTGTAGTCAAAGCTGTTTGCTTACTGTTGGCAATTAGTGTTGGCAATCACCAGCACAGTATAAATGAGCACAAGTGCCCAAAAAGTAACGCTTGGCTAACAAAAGTCAGAGTTTGTTCTGTGGCACTGAAAGATCTTCAATTTGGATTGAAGATTCCTCTCAACTTCTATTTCTCGCTCTGATTGTTTGTTTCAAATTGATTTACTTCCTCCCTCCCATCTGAATTGCACGTCCTGTGTCTCACAGTCCCAAGTGCCCACCACTCCTCCGCAGCAGATGGTGCCAGTAACCTGGCCCCATTTCCACGATGAATGAGCAGCAGAAGATGCTGCCAGGTTGTTGGCTGCTGTGGATGCCTTGTGGTTACGTTTTAGCTGGAGAGAATGATGCTCCCTGACAATTAAGGAGTGTGGTTGGTATTAAGCAAATGTGAATATTATTGTCTAGAAAATGGTGCAGGGATCTAATCTGTGTGATTTTCTTATTGCTGTGAAATTACCTGTGAAAATAACAGCTCAACCTGATGCTTTGGTAAACTGTATGTGTTATTCCACTGGATGGTTAATTCCAGTCAGAGGACCTATTTTCCCTCTGAAGTGGAGGGGTTTGCTTCTTCCCCCAACACTTTTTTCCCCTGTTAATTACTGTCAAGGTGATTATTTTATAATCACACTTTGGGTAAGAGTTGGTTAGAACTTGGAAACTTGTTTTTATTGGTAGCATCGTCACGAGGTGTCGGTCAGGTTTGACGTGGCTTCTGATGTTATGGCCTTAACCAAGGAGCTGGTGCTGGGCTGGGCCAGGTCCCTTCTCAGGCTGACACGTAGCAAGGAGAGGGAGTACCCATGTAAAGTAGATTGGAAACTGTTGGTCTATTGCCCTAAGGAAGAGTTAAAGCTTCCCTCCACTGGAAAAGCCAGGGTGAGTAGCCAGCTTTCCTGCTCGAACTCCCAGTTCAGCGCTCAGTCTGCCACGCAGCGCTGCCTCCCAATTGCACATTATTCTAACGTTTCTCACAGAATCTTCAAAGGAAGGGACCTTGAGAAAAAAAACAACCCCCCAAAAAACTCCACCACCACACACTGACAACCCCACCCCCCAAAAAAACCCCACCATGACCACAACCACAACACCCAGCAATCTCGGGCAGCAGAGCATGCCGTGCAGTGTCATATCTACGTGTGTCTTAAATATCTCCAGGGATGGGGACTCCACCACCTCCCTGGACAGGCTGTTCCACTACCTGACTACCCTCTCAGTAAAGTAATTCTTCCTAATATCTAATCTAAACCTCCCCTGCTGCAACTTCAGACCATTTCCTCTGGTCCTCTGTCATTATTGCCTTGGGAGAAGAGGCCAGCACCCACTTCTCTACAGCCTCCTTTCAGGGAGAGTTGTAGAGGGCAATGAGGTCTCCCCTCAGCCTCCTCTTCTCTAGACTAAATGTACCCAGTTCCCTCAGCCTCTCCCAGGACTTGTTCTCTAGACTCCTCACCAGCTTGGTGGCTCTACTCTGGACATGCTCCAGCACTTCAATGTCTTTCAATTTCAGCAGCTCAAACAATAACGTGAGCTTCAAATGGCTGCCACGCCACCTGAATTACAAACTGCCTGTAGCAGTCGTGACTCCTGGCCTGGTCAAACCCTGGTTTAGCTTCTCCTTTCATTTAATGATCCTGTACCAACTAGAGGAGATCTGGTATGTCATGGCCATAATAAGACGCTTTCTCAGCCTTATGGTATGTACTGGTAGTTGTGTTGCTGTGTGGGTTTTGCTTAGGACTGCTGTGCTTACTAGGGCTGTCAGCTTTGTAGAACGACTTTTGATGTCTCATCAATGTTCAGTGATCAACGCAGAAGGCTTGTCTTGTGGGCGTATCCAGTGATAGAGACCTGGAGCTGAACATCTCCAGCTTACTCAACAAGGGCTGCTGAATAGTTTTACCCCCTGTATTGGAGATGAGGTCAGCAGGACCAGAGAGAGAAAGCTGTGGGGATAAGAGCCTTGCTTTGGGGGGGACAACACAACAGATAGGATTTTTGTGAGTATTTGGGGGGCAAACCTTTAACAAGGCATCAAACTGAACTCTTTCAGGGTGGTTCCCAGCTTGTGCTCTTCCCTGACACACCTTTAGCACTCCCCGTTCCGTAGGGAGCGGTGGATGAGAGTTTTCTTTGTCAGACTTTTCCATTCATGCT
This sequence comes from Jacana jacana, assembly GCA_013400555.1. Taxonomy (NCBI): domain Eukaryota; kingdom Metazoa; phylum Chordata; class Aves; order Charadriiformes; family Jacanidae; genus Jacana; species Jacana jacana. The sequence goes on along the minus strand of VZTM01012142.1, from coordinate 17,634 downwards.
GGACATGTCAACCTTAGAGCTGCAAGGAAGCTATTGTAGCTCCTCTATGCTATGGTTATCATTTGAGTAGTTCTATTGGATTTGTGTTTTGCTGCCAACAGCAAATGCGTTTAGATAAAGTATGATCATTCAAACAATGGCATGTAGTAGATATGCTAATTAATATCTAACAGCTATTTTCTTTAATGAAATTAAATGCAGAAACATCTTAGCTATTTGAATGTGTTTAATCAAGTCACACCTCCGTTTCTTTTGCAAATTATGCTGGGAATAATAGTCAAAATACCAAGCAAATTTTCTGCTATGGAATATGCTGAAATTTAATGAAAATATAACAACTATTCTATTGAAACTAATTTAGAAGCTTATTTCAGACACTCCATTTAATGTGTTAGCAAAATAAATGGTGTGTAATTGTAAACAGCAGCCTCACAGTGTGGGTTACAGAATTAACAAAGGGATGCGGGAAGATGTAAGAAGTTAAAAAGACAAAAGCCTGCTTGTAACTGCTTTAATTTAAGGGGTTTCTGATAACCACGTTGTCCAGCAAGATTCTCTTTCCTGAGCCACTCCTTGTAGCTTGTTGTTCAAATTGCCTTTACATCTTTTGTTTCATTTCTAGGAGAACTGTGTGGTCGTAGAGATAAATCTGTTTAAAATAACAAGATGACATATGTTTGCGAGACATTAAGGATCTGGAGTAACTTCAGGCTGGGAGAGAATGGCTCTCCGCTCTTCTGGGTGAAGCACAAGACAGCTTGCTCATGTCACTGCAGCAGCATGGTGTTCTGCAGATAAGTATGGGTTTGCTTTACTTGGAGCCAGAAGTCAGGTAGCCACATCGGCGGGATGCCAAGCCCAGGCACATACGCCTAACACAGACTGGTGGAGGCTCTGCAGTGGTTCACCGCGTCTGTAGACCTTACCCTTCAGACCTGATTCGTGTCCAGCTGACAGCACATGGACATGGTGAACAAGTCTGCCTGGGAGTGCTGTGATAGACGTACCCCGGGAGATCTGCTTCACTTCTGGGTGCTGACTCTCGACATGGCGAGATGGTTGTGCTTATCTGTCCTCAGAATGGGTCTGGTGTTTGTCAGAAGAGCTGCACACTTGAGCCCCGATGCCTTGTTTACAGTGTAGTTCCTTTTCTATGCATTGTCCTTGTATTCAGAAATACATTCACCAGTATTTCTTGCTGGTTCAGCCAGAGTTCAACGTTGCCAAAAGCCCAAGTAAACCAGCATTAGGTGACAAAATACACCTTACCTCACAGTCAGCCACCCTCAGTTCTGTACGGAACAGCAGTGGGCCTCGACTCTCTTGCCCCTGACATGGCAATGCAGCTTTGGTTACTTTGAAGGACTTTCATGTGTTTATAAATTGATGATTAGGATATGTTAATATTTTTATTGTGTTGTAATACAAGACACAGAAGAATTTTCAAGGGGCACAACTGGCTCTTTACTCCTGTACAGGAGTAAGTTAAGAGGCTGCAGGGATTTCCTGCGATTCTTTGACTTGGTGCTGTCGGGCAAAAGCGCTTGTTTCTTGGAATTGCTCTCTCAGCCGAGAGATGGCTGATTAGACTGGATGACAAACACAAGAGCTAAGTTGGTGCTGTGCAAGTGCCAGGCTTTGAGACGGGGTCTACCCCAACTGGGACAGTAGGTTTAGCATCTCGCAGGTGAGCATTTGGAGTGATCCAAGAGGCAGCAGGCTGCTTGCCAGGGATCCTGGGCTGCTGAGGAGCCACGCTGCTCCGCACCTGTAGCGAGGCGCTTGCGTGTGGGGAATTGCCTGGACCATTTCTTCTTTCATTAGCGCTTGCTCAGCCTGGCCCCACAAGCATAGTCAACACTTCCTGAGCAGCTGCAGCTGGCAGGGTTGAACAAGCAGTTTCAGCACAGATAAACACTTTGCTGCTTTTCATTTAGGTGAGGTGTGGTTTACCAATTCCCAGTGCTTGCGCTACAACAAGGCAGGTACATTTACCTCCTTTACACAAGATTTTTGGCTGCACCTAATGGTGTGCCTTGGGTGAATGCCTTTCTCATTTCTTGGTAGCCTTTCTGACAGGGGGGGCTTTGACAGTACCGCAAGAGACGCTCCTAAAGGGGCTCCTTCTTGCTGCTGCGGTTCCTGTGGAGCTCTTTGATTTTGCAGGTACCATCACAGCCACGTGAGGCTGGAGATTGCTATTAGGAGATAACAAATGAATAAAACTACTTTAGGGGGATCTGATGCATTTTCAGGACTGGGGCAGAGAAATGGCAGCACCTCATTTCTATCTCTCAACAGATGGTGCTCCCTTGTCAGAACTGGGAGATAGTCCTGTTTCTGGTCTTTTTTTGAAATTTATTTACTCTGTGTGTGCCTCACCTTGGGAACTCCAGTGATACCCTTCTGAAGGCACCCATGTTGATTGTGAGGGTTTTGCCCCCATCTTGTGACTTGACAGTTTAGATGGTGCTCAAATGAGTGAAGTAACAGTTAAATCGTTTGGTGCCAGCCCTAGAAGACTCGTGCTTCTGTAGCCAGAGCCTACATAAAAGCTCCTATTTATATAGCAGGACCCCATCCTATATAAATGACAGTGCCTTGGACCATAGTCCAGCTCCTGTTAAATTACCCAGTCTCACTGTTGAAACAGAGGCGGCAGCTTAATGCCCTAAATCTGCCTCAGGTGTAGCACAAGCTGGGAAGAAACTTCATGGAGGGAAAAAAAATCTTTTTGAAGTGTTTACTTCAGGACAAGGAGCAGGTGGGCAGCCTGTTGCCCAAAGCAAACAGGAATGTGTTGAGTCCCAGTCTCGTCTCTGCTGTAGACAGCGGAGCAGCTTTTGAGGTCCAAAGGCAGCCCAGGTTAGGGACCAAGTCGAGATGTGGCTGGGGCTGCTCCAGTACTGTAGTATGTTGTCACCGTCGAGGCAGGTTACCCAGTGGAAGCACCACACCAATTTCATGGTGACAGTACTGCTGCTCTGCAGATAGCTATTGCCACATCTCACTGAGTTGCATTTTTTCCCCCAGATGGCTCACAAAGTTGTTGTGATATCCTGGGTGATTCCCTTCATATCTGCTGTGACAGAACTACACGTTTGCAAACTCTTTGGCAGAAGGTGACATTTGACTCCATCTCAAAGCTTTGCACAGCACTGACAGGAGCAGAAGATAGCTCCCCCCTCAGTTTATTCTCATCCAAAAAATAACTCTGGAACTCTTGACAACCACCTTGTGCAAGAAGGCACTGTTTTTAGAGCTGCTTTCTAAAATTGTACTTGTGCTCAGATTTCCTGAACCAGCATTTAAACTCCTGGTGCTGTTCTAGAAAAACCTTGTATCAGCATCGGGTTTTGCTGACCATTCAGAACACCCTGTACATCTTAAGAACACATTAGGAGTACTTATCTGGAGTCAGAGCACTGCGTGTGGGGATAACTGCATGATAATAACCAAAGCTCAAGGTTACTTGGTTACCTGGGGTACAGGGAAGAAGCGTGACGCACACAGACATATTTTAGATCATATCCTCCCTTGGAACCTTGGTGATTTTTATAGACAAGACAAAGATACACCTTCTTAAAATAGGAGGTTGTCACACAGTGCAAGAAACTCATCCAGTGTCAGATGGGAATTCTGTGGCAGGACTGGAAAAAAAAAAAAGGGCTCTTACAGCTCACTGTCTCAGAAACAAGCCTATTCTCTGTGTTTCCATAACATGATTTTCAAAAGGCCAGTTGCTTTGCTGGGCTTTGAGTGTGTGGATCGTGGTCTGTGAATGAGTGTGCTGCGCAGAGGTATCTACTCCCTCCACCTTGCTTTCCAACCAGGGAAACAGTCCCTGGAATGAGACTTTGCCTTATGGCTGTTTTTTTTAGGCCTGTTACATTAATTCAGGCCTTAAAACTGCATGTGTGTGTGTTTGCTTTATTCCTCTCAAAGCTTGGTTTCTCCTGTCTGAAAGGTATTCCTTCCCATGAAGGAATGGTGAGGACAGGGGGAAGCCTAGGTCTGTAAATGTCCCTTCATGCAACTACTGTACTCGGGCCTGAAAAGTTTCTGATACAGAGAGTTGTTTGGCACTGCCCATAGTCACAATCTTCCAGTTTTACTCCCAGTCCTGAAATAAACCTCTGGGTGATCTGAGTCACTTCAGCCCCTTAGTTTTGGGTTTTGGTTTATTTGTTTTCTTTTAGCTACCTGTGGCAGTTTGCTTAAGTCTGAGGTTTTTCCAGCCATCCTTCACAGAAGCCTGCTGTGAGAGTTGGGTGGATTCTAAAAGGGCTTTGAAGATCGTGATATATTGAAAAATATGTGGGAGAAGTGTTTCATCTTGAAGACCAGAGCTTTCATAATGGTCACATAGGCCTAGTTTTGGGGGGCAGCCATGGCTGCCTGTGTGCTGCTAGCTTTGCAGGGGAGGTGCAGAGATTTAGAAATGTAGTGGTTTCTTCTTCTGTGCCTATGGCATTTCTGTGTTGCTGGGGTTTCTTCTGCGAAGAGATTGCAACCTCCACCAGGAAGGTTTATACTTCCCAGTTCTCAGCTCGTCTGAATTTGCTTCTTCTGATTTATATTGTGTTGGGATTCTGCTTCACTAGTTATGTCTTCTTTTTAGGGATGCCAGTCTCACAGGTTGAAAATAACAGACAAAATACAGTCTGGTACTTTTTTAAGGAACAGTGGGGTGGAGGAACATAGTGGTCAGAGAAGCTGTACTGGAAGCAGAGAAGTTGCAGCACTTTCAGCCAAGGTGGTCTCGGGGCATTCAGGAGCTGTTTTTAACAACTGCAGTCCAGCAGGCTTTGTGTGAGGTTTTTACTACAGTATTTGTGCAGCAAAATTAATTTGAGTTTGCTAATTGTGTTTGCAGAAGCTGCTGAATCTGGAAAAGGGAATAGTGCTCAGGCATCAGTGTATATACCAAACACTTTGTACAATCAGTAGTAGAACTGGGGTTTTATTGAGGAGATTCCTGCTTATATTTACATTTAGATCTGTTTGAAAGTTCCTCAATAGCCTGTCGCTGGGAAATAAATATTCCTATTGAGTCTCTTACTAATTGTGTAAATAGTTTAGTATAACTGTATAGCATGATAAAGTACTCTTCACAAATATGTACTCTGTTTAAAAGGATCCAGCTGTACTTTCTCCATTTCTGCAGAGTATTGCTATACCTTAGAAGGATCCCAATTGATTTCACGGGAGCTACTAATAAATTAATACTTGATGCACAAAATGTAGCATTCATCTTTGAAATTAATTCAGCTTTGATTGTGATCTCAATATATTTTAAAAATGAAAAAGAATTTGCTGGCATAAGTAAGTCTTCATTTAAGCTAATTTAACTTAATCTTGCACTGTCTGTATTAATAAAAAGCAAATTTTGCTTTGTAATTAAGTCTCACTGCAAATCTGACTCTTCATTTGAAGAAATGTGATGTGTGGAGTCAAAGGTATAGTACTCTTGTCTGGTCAGACTCAAATTGCCACCTGGAGCAGCTCAATGTTCTCCATCCTTTACACAGAGAGACCAGGCACTGAGCTGCCTTCTTCAGGATTGATGCTCAAAGTTATGCCCTATATGAATTAGCTCTGACAGAGAACACATGATGGGAGACAATGCCTGGACTGAAGAGATTATTAGAATACAGCATAAAACGGAATAGACAGAAAAACTATAAACTTAAAAAACTTGATCCAGGTTAGTACCTGAAGTGGTCACTTAAAATCTGGTTGCCCCAGAGATTGACATCTCTCCAACATGTAAGGATTGAGCCCGAGCTCAACTCCATGCAATACCTCTATTTGTGAAGTCATTCTTAAGGTGACAGCCTGCTACATAGCAATAGATCCCATTGCAAGCCTTGCACTTGTGTGCTTAACATATGGCTAAGGTATAGCTGTTGTGTTTCTATAATGCAGGTGCAGGAACAGCAGCCAGGACATAAAGGAACCAAGCGAAATGGATTAAGAAATTCCAAATCTGATATATGCTTTAGAGAGAGAACATAAAACCCACTCACCAGACATTGACCTTCTTACCACACCATGTGAGTAGTAGATTTTGCACAGCTCAATCCTATTATAGATGTTATGGGCCCAAACTGAATTGAGACGTAGTGAGATGATACTGGCCCGGCAAGAAAATTGTTCCTTTATTCTCTACAACTGAAAAGTGTTATACTCACTTGCAATTAATAAAGTGCAGCACAGTGTGGAAAAAATGGGCTGGTAGAAACCACATCAAGTGGCAGTTGGAGATGACAGTGCGTCAAGCCAAGGCATCCAGCGAGATTGCTAGAGTTCACCTTTGCCCACTGTGATCTATTTGACTGCAGAGCCAGTCAGGAATTCAGCAAAGCAGTGAATACGACTCCTTTGTGGACTGCAGTGAGGCCAGCAATGTTCCTGGAAGCTCAAAAATGAATCATTATTTTCCATGGTTCCTGCTTTATGGTCCTATGGAGTCTTTCCTTAGTTTTGAAGAAGCGTTTTATATAGGAGTCCTTTACAGTTTATTAGGCGGTTTAAGATGAAATTATGTAATGTCTAAGGTTTAAAAACTGCCTGCGATTCAGGAGGAGTGCTGAGAGCAGGAGGCAGCAGTTTTGGTATGAACTCAATAAAGAGCTTTAATGTAATTAGTAAAGACAACATATTATTGAATTAGCCTATGAAACTTATTACCACAGGGAGCTGTTGAAGCTGGGAGCTCTGGAGATGAGCCAGTGATGGGGATTGCAGAATAGATTCACTATTGCCTTGTTAATATTTTTAAGAGGGCTATTAAGCAGCATACCTGGGATTTTAATAGAGACATGTGAAACAGTAGACATATATGGAGAAAGCAAAAGATTTCTTGTCTTCCAGTTAAAATTTCTTACGTTTTCTTCAGAGGATTCCAGCAGGGGCCTCTGGGATGTTTAGATCTAGTCTACTTGGACAGTGCTGTTCTTAACCAACATGTTATATGACGTGCTTGTCTTGTGAAAAGCTCTTGGTTTTTCTTCAAAATCTTAAGACTTGTGCCATTTCACCTGATTTTCTTCAACTTTATTGACCACCTGCCAGTCTACTGCAGTTTCATCAGAGTGTCACAAGGCGGTGAATGTGACGAGTGCTTTTTCCAGTATCCATAAATATCAGGTTTGGGACCCGAGGAGGTTGTGCAAGCCAGCACTTTGTTCCAACCTCCTGCTAGACTGAATGCCATAATTTAATAATCTTTTCCTTTTTTTTTTCCCTTTGGAAAAGTTACTGCATCTCAAAGCTAGGGGAAATTTGGATCAGCTTTACCGATGACTTCCATGGTTTGTACTGACAGCCTGTGTTCCTTCCAGGAGCAAAAGAATAAGTTTCCCCAAGAGCAATATTTGTTTGCCAGATTGTGTTGTCACCAGCAGTGGCTAGTGTGTTGGGTTTGGTTTTTGGAAATGGGAAAAAGTTAATTCCCTACTACTTACTCATGGTTTTTGAGGATATAGTTTTCTGAGAACCATTAGATTTAATAGGGGCTACTTGGAAAAATTCATTTGTAGGGGCTACATGTGAAAACGCTTGCAGGAAATCACTAAAAAATAGTTAAAACAGAAGATACTTTGCTTTATGTTTGTGAGGCTGCCTTGAACCAGGAGTTTGTGGTAATAGGAATGATGGAGCTTGGATATTAGGGTAATGAGAAAAGCCAACTAGTGTGGAAAGCTTGAGTTTGGCAGTTAGATTTATTCCACACTACAGCTCTAATCTGAACATATTTTGATGGATCTTCGTGGATCAGGTCTTGTGGGTCATCTTTCAAGATGCTGGCTTTCGTTTTGGGTTCAAAACAATGCAGCAGGGTTTTAAAGAGCTCACTCCGCTTTTACAGCTCTCCAATGTGCTCACAGTGGAGTATATCAGATGAAGGTCTGCTTTTTTACATGCTGAAGTGAATTTTAAAATCATGAAAATGCTAACTTTGGTGGTGAATACTACCCCAGCTGAGAATTGTGTGGAAAGCTGAGACCCCTCCAGAATTAGCTGTAGTGAAACAGGCTACAGGAGCTGGAGCAAAACTTGTGAAAACCTTTATCATGGAAGCTCTGCCTTCAGTTTTTTTTTTCCCTTTAGCTATATGTATGTTGCTCTGCAAAGTGATACTGAAAACACTCATTTTGGGATCAGTTACAGCACATCTCGGCTCTTTTGGCATTGCAAAAACGCATCCTGGTTTATTTTAAGATGCACTACTCCTTTTGCACGTGCAGTGCTTGCTCTGAATGAGTAAGATTCAGGACTGCTTACTCTTGAATGTGGGTTTAAGTGAAGTGTGTGCCATATTTGAGCCAACTACAGGACAATCTCTACCCTCTCCTTCTACTCTGCCTTGGAGAGGCCCAGCTCGAGCACTGTGTCTAGTTCTGGGCTCCCCAGTTCCAGAAGGACAGGGAACTGCTGCAGAGGGTACAGCAGGGGACCACACAGTTGATTAGGGGCTAGAGCATCTCTCTGGTGAGGTGTTCCCAAGTGATCTGCTCTAGGTGTTCCTGCTCCGGCAGGGGGATTGGACTAGATGATCTTTCAAGGTCCCTTCCAATCCCTGAGATTCTGTGATTCCGTGACTTGGGTCTTCTTTAGGAGAAGACGGAGGTGGGATCTGATCAACCCCTATAACTACTTAAAGGATGGGTGTCAGGAGGATGGGGCCAGGCTTTTTCCAGTGGTGCCCAGTGACAGAACACAAGAGGAATCAGGCACAAACTGGAATATAAGAAATTCCATCTAAACATGGGGAGGAACTTGTCACTTTGAGGGTGGCAGAGCCCTGGCAGAGGCTGCCCAGAAAGGTGGTGGAGTCTCCTTCTCTGGGGACATTCAAAACCCACCTGGACACATTTCTGTGCAATCTGCTGTGGGTGAACCTGCTTTGGCAGAGGGGGTGGAACTAGATGATCTCCAGAGATCCCTTCCAACCCCATATCATTCTGTGATTCTGTGACAACCTCTGTACCACAGAGCTCTACTCTAAACAGCCTTGCAAATGTTGGCTAGTGGGCAATACGTCAAAGCACCCTAAGTACCTCCAGTTATTTCTCCTGTATTGGTGTCATCACCTCATGATTTCTCCTGCGTATCCTGCATAGGGAAAACCAATTTATTGTTATCTCACTCAGTATTTGTGTGGAGCTGTTTGACAGGTTCCAGATGTGACTTGTCCTAAGGCAGGCAACTTGCAACTTGGTTTCTCGGGTTCCCTGCTCAGATCGGTGGGGGTTATAAACCCAGGGTTGGCCTGTATTGCAAACCTGAAATCTCATCTTCCTCACTCCTCTTCCAATCACCCACTGAGCCTGGGGACATACCAGCCACGCAGCCAGAGGAGACTCTCCTTGGGGAATAGCTTGCCCAGTTTGTATTGTTAAAAGTTAATGAGTTCATACGATTGACTCTGCTGCAATTATTTCTTAGTGATGTATAACAAGTAGCTGTTCTTACAGGCTAATAAAATGTTCCAGAGCTCCATTAATTTGCCCTTCATTAGCTATGTAATTTTGCTAATGACCCAAGATATTTAGAGGCATTGTGTCCTGTGAGAATTAGGAGTTTGACAGTGAAACCTTATGGAAGAGTTGCACACCGAGCTCCATCCCATCTTACTACCAGAAATTCGTTCTGCCCTGCTGCATCTAATTGTATTTTTTCCTTCTGTGCTGAAGTAGAGTCATCTCGTATTGATAAATGAATAATTATTTCATATATGAAATTACACATTTAATGGAAGTTTGAAGTGTTAGAGTGTTAAATGATTAAATTTGTTAATTGTGTAATATTGCTGGGCATAATGATGCATTTAACCATTAACAGTTTTCCACTGCATTGCCTTTTAGATTCTCGTGTAGTGTGTTATACATTCTGGTTGCCTTTTCATCAAGTGTTAATAATTGTGGAAAAGAAAGGTTAGAGCCTGGAAAGGGAAGTTTCCCAACTGTGAAAACAGAAAGATGATGTATATCTCTGGATACCCCAGCTGGTATGGCGGGGTCTGAGGAGTATATCGTATCAGAAATATTTGGAGAAGTTACTTGTTAAGATTCACTATACAATCTCTCCTTAATGTTTTGGGGGGGGTAGGTTTCTTTATTATTTTGTGGCGTAAAATAGTGGGAAAAAAACCCAGAGGAAATTGCAAAGAGGTGGTGTGTGTGAGCGAGAACATAGTTCCTACATTAGTCTGTCTGGTGTCCATCAGCTCTGGAGATTCACATGGGATTTGTCACGTTCCCTGACAGTTGCAGGAGGAGAGCCTGTGTGAGCCCTGGGCTCTGCTGTACTCAACAGAGTGGAGCTGCCTTCATTTGCCTGCAAGCTCAAGGTTTTGTTTCCCTAATGAATAGATGGGGTGTGATGCAGAAAGCGAGTCTGTGGCCTGTGCTGATAGGCTGGCGCTTGCAGAGGACTGACTGGGGTGGTTCCAGCGGACTTGGCCACTGCTGCTGGATGGGAACAGGCCTCTTCTCAGCTTTCCTGGAGTGAACAGCAGCAATTGCATCACGGTGGCAGCATAAGTGCCAAGATGCATCACAGGAAGCAGCCACGGCTGGGCCCAGCCACTTTTCTGCCGGTGGCTTGCGGAGATGTGACCAGGGGAAGCAGACAGCAGAGCTGGAGATAAATGCTGAATTTATGTCCCACAGCAATACCTCATTGGAGTGTTCTTCCAACTTTTTGTTTGCTGGAGCTTGTAACTGTAAGAAGCTGACTGGCCTCTGTGTTTTAGGTACGAGATGAAGGTTTCCAGAAGGGTTATCTCTACTGATACTGAAGTAAATCGCCTTTCCTAGATCAAGCAGATCAGGGAACATCATATCACTGTTAGACCAAAGTTGAAACAATCCCTAGAAAAGCCTGAAAAGCCTCAGAAACTGACTTAAACATTATCTTTGAAAGGAAAGTCATTTTGCGTCAAGATTATCATCACAATTTAGATGCTGTACATTGTACTAGGATAAAGAGGGAATTTGGGAGATGAGCTTTTGCCTCTGGAGCCCCCAGATGACTGGAACAAGCTTCCCTTTCAGCTTAAATCAGCAAACAGCATAATCTCCTTTAAGCCTGGGGTTTAAATGGCTGTTTGAAGGAGGATTGTGCAAATCTATTTCCAGTAATATGGTTATTGGAGCTAAAGAGTATGTGTTGTTTTCATGAGATTTTGGATGGCCCTCTGGTATGCATTCGATTATGGGAAGAATTCTACAGTTGATGGTTTTCACTTATTCTCTAGATAAATGGAGCAGTGGCTCCTTGGCAAAACTGGAGGCAGGTCCTTGGTTCGTAGACACTTCTTTAAATTCAGTCAGCAGAACAGCTGTCAATACCCTGAATGGCCCTTTTTGCTGGCTGTAAGAAAGGTAGTTGTGTTTGTTGTACTCATCAAGAGTCACAGTTTAAGTTTCCTCTCCTGACATGTCTAATACCAACGGGAGAGTCATTGATCTCACTAAGTCAACAGCAGCAACCTTTCCTCCATCAACAAATCAAGGATTAAAACACCACAGATTTGAATGGAAAGGTGTTGGGGGGGGGAGAAGAAATGGGAAGCGTTGTGTTCTGATTCAATGGGGGCTAACAGAAGTGGCTGCCTCACCCCGTGGCCGTGCTGGAATTGTGATACCCAGAGGAACGCTTCTGTTCTCACTCTTATCGCCTGTGTTTTGTGGCAAGTACAGGGCAATTGCGGTTTTAAACTTGCATAACCGAAAGATTGAAACATCTTATAGTTCCTGTTAAAGAGGAAGCCCGTAACCAGGAGTCACTGTAAGTGATATCTATGCTGGTAGCAAACAAGAGGTTGCCCAAGAATTTTTATGAGTGTTCTTCCGTGTCTGAAGAGCTGTCAGCCAGCTGTGCTGCTGGCTGGCTGGGGCAAAGTGTTCATTTTGGCTTTGGATGACTCCAGCGTGAGCTGTCTGGGAGACTGTGGCAGGCAAGGAGAAATGAATGTTAATGGGGTATGACTGCCTGGTCGTTTAGAGTGGGCTCCGTGGGGCTCGCTGAGCCAACAGCTCTCATGCTTTCAGCAGCTGCACCGACTCTCGAGGTGGGACTCAATGTCGTGGTTTAACCCAAATTTACCAAAACCAGGCTGACAGATGGCCTTTCCTCCCCTCAGAAAGAAAAGAGAGGAAGAGATAAAGAGATTTACAAGTTTAGAATGAACTAAGCTATTTTAATGAAATATTATTACTAAAATAAAAAATAAACAAAAATAATGAAATAGCTACAATATATACAAAATAGTATCAGGCTGCCAGGATGACAGTCACATCACCAGCAGGCATCAGGAGAAGTCCCAGACTGGGCTTGGTAATGGACAGGAGCTGGATTCCAGATCTGGAGTCAGTGACCTGCTCTAGGTGTTCCTGCTCCGGCAGGGGCATTGGACTGGATGATCTTTCAAGGTCCCTTCCAATCCCTGAGATTCTGTGATTCTGTGAACACACGGACTGGGAGACCAAGTCCTCCTTGGACATCAGCCATCAAAGAAAAACACTTGACCCTTTGATCCCTCAGCTTTTCTACTGAGCATGATGGGGATGGGATGGAATACCTGTTTCGTGCTGAAATTCCACATGCTTTTGATTTCAGTGAGAAGGAGTGCTTGTGGGCTGTTCTTTCTTCTTTCCTGCATTCTGCCTCATCAAGGTTAAAGGCAAAAGCTGGAACTACCTTTTATAGTTCTCCAAGGGAAGGTGTAGCAATTAGTGTTAGAATAATGTGACAATTACCAATGGGAGAAGGTGGTGATTTTATTCTAAAACAAATGCTAGTTCACTCACACTCTCATAAGCACTAAGTTGCATGTGTCCAAGTGGGCAGGCCAGCATTCAGGCACCAAGGTGTCTTTTCCATGTGGCCTGGCCAGGCTTCCAGGAGACGACACAGAGACCAAGAAGTGCTGGCTCTTTAGGCCTTGTGGGAATCCTGCATCCTTCCAAGCTCGGTTGAGTATGTGCTGGTTCTGAATGTGCCTGTTGTGTACCCTTGAAGATCTCGCAGTAATTGTGCTCATTTGTCTGTTGTCTTGCTTCTCTCCATCATTAAGAGTTACTTCTCTTACCTGAATGTTGTCCTGGCTCTTCCCTTATTCTGTGTCTTCCCACCACCATCTCTTAATGAGTTTAGGCTCTAGTTAGTAGCTGTTTTTCAGCTGGGAGTCCCTGAGAAATTGGCTGATTAGTTGGATGATGACCTGCTGTCAGCACCCACCACCCTTAGATCCCCCCTTCTGCTGTTTCTTCAGGTGTTTCCACGCTCATGCCTTCCCCTTTGCTCCCCATTCATACTGGTCTTAACATTTCCATTACGTATTTCTACCAAGTGACTACTGTACTATTCCACAGCACTTTGCTGCAGAGACAGTGGCGTTCCCTGGTGGTTTGTTGTGAATATGGCAAATTGCATGAGCACTTAATTTATTTATCATTCCATATTTTAAATGTTTAAGTGAATTGCTGGCACTGCACAGATAGTATCTGCAGATCTTAACAAGTGATCATGTATGGTTATGGTAATCTGGAGAAAATGCAAACGAACTAAGAAAACCACTTCATCTATAAATAAAACCATTTAGCTTCAAAGCAGTATTGCCATGGAAATTCTTTGCTGATAAAGTATGTGAGTGAGGCTTTTCTCATTTAGATTTCCTGAGCCTTTTTATTTTATGTTGACAAGATGCAAGAGAAAAAAAGCTATAAACCCAATACTGCATGTTTAAAAGATGGCATTTTATTTCATCTTCTTAATTCTAAATCTTTCCATTTACAGTACACAGCCATGAATTTAAATTTATAAGAAAGAGGAAGAAGGGATAGGAAATGTTATTATTGACGAGGACTAGCTAAATCCATCACTCAATGAAGACTTTTGACTTTGTTTCCAGTTGGCTTCAGTTCTATATTTGTAAATACTCTTCCAATCAATATTTCTCAAATGCATTCAGAGAACTGTCTCTGAACCACACACGAGATGAATAAGCCCTGAGGGAGGATATCTGAAAGAAAACATTCTTAACTGATCTATGAGAGTGGTGGATTTAAATCCAAACAGCATGAAGGCAAGACTCTGTGTGTGCCAGTCTGGGCAGTATTTCCTTTTTTTTTGGTGGGGCTCTGCAGGCAGGACTGAGCTCTGTGCTACACCAGCCTCACTAGTGTTGTGGGGAAGGAGCTGCTTAGAAGGTAGCTCAGATGTTGCTCTACAGTTTCATCATGTCCTGGCTCTTCCATGCATTGTGCCTAGTAATCCTTTTCTAGCAAGGTTAGTAATTAGCACCTTATCTTGCTTTTCTGAAAGTGTAATTCTGGCTTGGTCCAGATTAGGTGTGGGTGTATTATCATATTTCTGTGTGATTATTCAAAGCAGCTGATGGTGTTTCTTCTGACAAAGTTCATGTTAAATCATGTGCTGGACTGGATATAAAGCTGGCATAAAGTTACTCTTTAAATAGTTTATTTTCTTCTTTCTGTGAACTGGCAGAAAGGACCTGTACCAAGTCAGTCCTTTACATCTGTGACTCCAGTGCTTTTTGATTCCATCGTAGGTGTCTGTTACAGCCTTTACCCTCTCCTAGAATGACAATTCCATATTGTGCTCTCTAAATCCTATCAAACATTCCGAATCAAAGCCCGAGCCTGCTGGATGAAGCTCTCCCATGGGGTGACACATGTCGTCTCACGTTTTTGTCCCGTGTCTCTGTAGGAGCTGTTCTCTGTGTGGAAACTTCTGGCGCAGTTACACAATCTGTAGATAGATCTGGATGTGCCATGGTGCAGCGATGCAAAGGGAAGTTGTCTAACAACTTATTTCAAGGTATGGAGAAAGACCTTTGTTCAATTTCCATTTTTTAGCATACATTAAAAACAGTCAGGCCAGCCAGCCCATCAGTACTATCGGTAGAAGACTAGTGTCTTCATGAATTAGTGATCAGCGGTTAGATAATACTTCCCTTTATTGATCATAGACTGCTGCATTCAATTAAAATGAGAAATAATTGCATGAAATTAAACTCAGCTGAGCAGGGGTGATCAAGCATGCCGTGCATGCTGCTAATGTCACCCAAAGGAGAACTTCCAATTGGTAATCCGTGCCTTGCACCATCCCCCCTTCTCACAGTGGGAGCTGGCTGGGTGCTCTCTGCCTCCTCTGGGCACACACAGGTGGCTCGTCCCAGCAGTGTCAGAGGAGCACACTTACCTGCTGGCATTCCCCACCTGATTTTATCTTCCTGTGGTAAGAAGCTGTTATCTACTTAGATGGAATTAATTGCATTGCTGACCCATTATGAAGCCCTCTCAAAATCCATGCTGTGAACAGCGAGAGCCCTTGTTTTTTGCATGCCAGTGTAGACCCCCATGGCTCCTTAGCAGACCTGAAGAGCCGATTTGCAGTCAGAAGTGTGAGTTTCCAAGAGAAGTTAACCTCCAGTCCCGATGGACTGGAAGGCAACCAATGTAATGCCCATCTACAAGAAGGGCAAAAGGGAAAATCCAGGAAACTATAGACCTGTCAGTCTGACCTCATACCAGGGAAGGTCATGGAGAAGGTCATCTTGAGTGCCATCACTAACCATGTCACGGACAACCAGAGGATCAGGCCTAGTCAGCATGGGTTTGTGAAAGGCAGGTCCTGCCTGACGAACCGGATCTCTTTCTATGACAAGGTGATCCAGTTGTTGGATGAGGGGAAGACAGTGGATATTGTACACCTGGACTTTCAGAAAGCATTTGACACTGTCCCCCACCACATTCTCATGGAAAAGCTGGCTGCTCATGGCCTGGATGAGCGTACGATCTGCTGGATCCAGCACTGGCTGGAAGGACGATCCCAAAGGGTGGTGCTCAATGGAGTTAAATCCAGCTGGTGGCCGGTCACAAGTGGTGTTCCTCAGGGCTCAGTACTAGGGCCATTTGTGTTTATTTCCACCTTTGGAAAATGGACACCCCAGGCTTGGTGTTGGAGGCAGCCATCCGCTCGGATTCACCTCTGGGTAGGAGCAGATGCTCAGGAGGAAGCCAAGTGCTGCCCATGAGCCCGCCGAGGGAGGAAGCAGCGCAGCCCAGAGAGCTGGCCAGCCATGCTGGGCTTTGGGGAGGGCCTGTGGGACTTTGTCCAAGCGCAGCACTAGGTGTTATGGAATGGACCCTCTGGCCACATGTGGCTGGAGACGTCAACCAAGGCCAGAGCGACCAGACACGGCCTCAGGGAGACACATCAAAGGCCCTTGGTGACTGGTGTGAAGCACTGATTCTGTGCACTTAGGGAAGAGAGAGAGCCATGGAGGCTTGTGGTGATGCTGGAAATACGTGCACGGATGGTAAGGATGGCCCATTGTGATGTCCCCCAGCAGTGGAGGGTGCCATCAGCGAGCCATGGGTTCAAATGTCCCATGGGGCTGGGCTGCAAGGTCTTGTCCTGACAGCCAAGAGGAGAAAGCTTTGTTGATAAGACAGCAGATTTTAGAAGTGTTGAAGCATTCTAAAAGGACCATTCAGCTTGATGCGCAAAGCAGAAAGCAAATGGACTTTCAGCTCCTTTGTGTCCCCGGAGTTTTGGTTGCTTTCAGCTCACCCCTTTTGGCTGAATGTTCCTCTCCTCAGCAGATGGTGTTACACATTCCTTGCCCCAGTCAGAACAACTGCAGCTGCCTTGGTTTACTGGTGAGCCACAAGGTTGTTTCACCCTAACAAGGCTTGATTTCTCCTTTCCTCACCTGCAGGAATCAAAGTATTCCCACACCCATCACTTAGCACTTGCTCCTCAGAACAGTTTGTTTCCTTTTAAAGTGGAAATCTATAGATTTGTCACCCTTTGAGTATGAGATGAATGATCCCCAGTCCCTTGCTGGGAGGGCATCCAGCCTTGCCTTCCCTACTCTGCTGAGCGGGGCGGCAGTAAATTAGACCACCACTGTCTTTGGGGGGAAATGCCCGTGTGACTTCTCTTGTGTCCCCAGGTGTCCCAGGGAGGGAAATCATGAAAGCCACTTCTTTTCTCTTTTCCTCTCTCCTGAGCAGATGAATTGCAATAGTGAATTTTCCTCTAACTTGCTTTTTTATTCCCCTGGAAAAAAATTGACATCTTTAATGTGTGCTAACTGGCACAGCATTCTTGAGTACAATTCTGATTGAATTGTGTTCAGTTGTACTGATCATGGGAGGGCATTCTCCCCCTCTACTCTCTACTGGTGAGACCACATCTGGAATACTGCATCCAGTTCTGGGCTCCCCAGTTTAAGAGAGACAGGGAACTGCTAAAGAGAGTCCAGCGTAGGGCAACAAAGATGATGGAGGGATTGGAGCATCTCCCTGATGAGTAAAGGCTGAGAGAGCTGGGACTCTTTACCCTGGAGAAGAGAAGGCTGAGGCCTTATCAATGTTTACAAGTATCCAGAGCCCTGGCAGAGGCTGCCCAGGGAGGGTGTGGAGTCCCCTTCTCTGGAGATCTTCAAGCCCCACCTGGATGCCGTCCTGAGTGATGTGCTCTGGGCAACCCTGCTTTGGCAGGGGAGTTGGACTGGATGATCTGGAGAGGACCCTTTCAACTCTGACTATTCCATGATTGCGTGCATATGTAAAATGATGCTGGTGGCTG
>VZTM01012141.1:594240-617102 GCA_013400555.1 Jacana jacana | reverse complement strand
AGAGACAATGACACTAGGCCACGTCTGGAGTTTGGTGGTGGCCCTTCGGGGTCAGGACGCTGGCCTCTAGGGAGGAGGGGAGAAGGAGGGTCCAGGAGATGTTGGAGGCAACGCCTCAGCCGTGTCGTTGATGGGGAAGGCACCCTTCCTTGGTGCACGGCAGAGCTGGTGCTGCCGGGGGAGAGGAGGGCATGTTTGCCCGCTCCTGGCTGAGCCGAGTGGTGTGGGTTTGTGGTCCAGCTGTGCCAATGCCACCTCTTCTAGAAGCCCGAGGGAAGTAAGCAGGGCTGGGTGGTCTACAGAGCCAGCCACCTAGCCCTGCCGTAACAGGCAGCAGAGGAGAACTTGGGCTTTAAAACCCTGGCGTGATGGACCCAGGCAGGGTTTGGATCCACGTCGCAACATCTTGACGTTAGTTACTGAAAGGCTCCTGGAGAAAGGCCTGCCTTATTTAAATAATACATGAAGGGATTACGTCCCTCCCGTTCTTGTGTAATTGTTGCTGGGTTTGGAGAGAATTACCTTGATTTTGTGCGGTAATAATATCTGTTTAAATGGATTTGTTTGAAGAGACAATATTAAACTGAAAACTGCTTGTTTTCAAAAGGAATATAACTAATTTCAAGCTCTCTGTTCCTTTGTTATTGTATTCATTTGTCTTCTATAATACTTTTTCTTTTTTTAAAGAACAATCCTTTCCTTGTTTTCTTTGTCTGTGAAAGACCCAGACAAATGGAGGGCGAGAAATGGTCGTAGTTCAACTATTTCTTAATAATTCAAGTAGATTGGAAAGAGTGTTTCCTTACACTTCTCATTTATCAGTAGAATTATTAATAATAATCATATGATTTAGGCAGGTGCGATTAGACTGATAGCCCTTTGGCCTTTCCATTGACTTCAGACTGCGTATCCAAGTTAGAAGTAAAAGAGAGAGAAATGTTTTCTTATTATTAAACTGACTTTATATCCAGCCTGTGTGTCACCTGCAGGATGAGACACCGGTGTTAATCTCGTGTTTCTGCTCTACTTTATTTCAGTAGCTTGATGTGTCTTAAGTGTCACCCGGATCCCTCCAAGCGTGGCTCCGTTGGGTTACAGGGATTATAAAGCCAGCCCTCTAGACTGTACAGTCTGCATCTTTTATCTTGTAAACCCATTTGTGCGAGGAGACCCCCCCCCCCCCGGCACCCATCCCAGGGATTCCTGCGCTGCAGCTTCATTGAAACCTCCTCTTGAGGATCTGGTTGCCTGATGGGGGCTTAAATAGGAAAGCGGTACAGCGTGGGTGTAAAAGCCAGTGAAGTGGGAAGAAAGAAGTACAAGCCTCTGTGCCTGAGCTAATGGGTATAGAAGGGCCTCGTGAACATGAAAAATACCAGATGGGATGTCAAATATTATAGAGGCTTACTGCAATGTCGTGGTTTTGACCAGTGGGACAGATGATGACCCCCTCCTCCACACCCCACCCCCCCTAAGGAAAAGAGGAGAGGGGAAANGATCCCTCAGCTTTGACCCTCAGCTGGGATGGTATACCCCAGTTGGTCATTTTTGGGTCACCTGTCCTGGCTGTTCCTCCCTACAAGTGTGACCCCTCTGTGCTTTTCCGCTTCCCACCCTCCCACGGGGCAAATGACAGAATTCCCTGACCTTGGTTGTTCCAGCAATAACTATAAACAAGGGCCTCTCTGCAGACCACCCCTTGGTCTTATCACTGTGAGAAGGAACAGTTTCTGAACAATGTGCTGTTAGTTTCAGACTTTAGTCAGTTAGAAGAGGCCCAACTAAAAAAGTATAACTACCGAACAGAAAATTGGTTTGTTTTACCTCAAACCAGGACACTGGCACGACGAAAAGTCGTTGGTGGCTGTAAACGTAGTATGGTCCATTGCCTGGTTTTGTGTGTGATAGACTCCTAATCCAGATGTGGCGATATGTAACTCTGGAGCAGAGCAGTACTTGTGTCTGCTTGTCTTTGAGAAGCTTCTCGTGGTTAAATAGAATCCTTATTTCACATGTGGGGCAGCTGGGTGTTACAGCTGAGCTGTGACCTTCACAGCAGAATTGGGAATGGGGTGCACGTGGGTTCTCCTCTGGTGGGAGGATACTCTAACTGGATGCTGCTTTGCCATCTGAAGCTGGGAGTACATACTTCTGATTTCTGAGAAATTGCTTTATTGTA
The DNA here is from genome assembly GCA_013400555.1 of Jacana jacana. Lineage (NCBI taxonomy): Eukaryota > Metazoa > Chordata > Aves > Charadriiformes > Jacanidae > Jacana > Jacana jacana. Next base: position 614,923 of record VZTM01012141.1, on the reverse strand, counting down.
TAGAGCAACGACATTTATGATAAAATATTAGAAAAGTAGTAATTTAGAGTTAAGGTCAATTTGGAGTTAACTCTGGCAAAGTATAACCAAAGTGTTATTGGATTTTTTAAGAACAGTTGTTAAATAAAAGGTAGCTTTTAAAAATCATGGCAGTAATTGCACATCCTCAAATCAGTATCGTGTTTTTCCAGTCTGAATATTTGATTATTAGTCTTCACTGAAATGATCTGATGTGATACAAAACTCTGCCATTAAGATCTTTTTTTTTTCCAACTGCGTGGCTGTGGTAAAGCGTTGCTTGCTATTACTATATTAGATACTCTACCTAGCAGTTGTGACTAATCCAGATTCTGGTTGTTTTGTCTCCTGTTCTGAGATGTTTTCTTCTTTTTTTCCCCCAATCCAGTATTTACACTGTGTAAGATGAGCTGCTGTTGAAGTATTTCATAAACAAACAGGCAGTGCCAGGAATACGGTATTCCTGTTCCACGGACAAACAACTTAAAACTCTGCTTTTTAGATGGAGACTGACAACCAGTATTTTAAGAATCTTCAAGAATATCCCTTTGTTGTTTTAAATCTCTCTGTATTTTCTTAAAAAGCTGTGCAACTGCTGTCTGGTAAGGTTACACTTCATCTGGTTTTGATTTGTGAATTCTGAGGGCGAGAAACCCCGATCTTGTGTAGGGGAGAACTTTGGAGAGTGGGGCTGATGGTTGGACTGGATGATCCCAAGGGTCTCTTCCAACCTGAATGATGCTGTGATTCCTGGTACACGGTACTGTGCAAGTCTGACCTCTGAGCAGGTGTTAAGGTGGGGTCCTTCTGGCATCACAATTTTTCTGGCCTGTCAGAAGATAAGAAAGCAAAAAGAAAAAAGGAATTAAATATTATTACAGCTTAAATGATGGATGCTCTGTGGTTTTTAACAGGGGCACAATTAAGCCTGATACTTGCATCCTATTCACCAGGTTGTGTCTGGATTAACACAGAGCAGTTGACTCCAGGTTTAACATATTTTCTCATGCAGCGTTGTCCTTTCTGAGAGACATTCTCTCTGTGTAAAGAATGTAGCATTTCTTACTCTAGTCACCTAATGAAACACACATAATTTAGAACTTGGTGGTGTTTACTGGCACAGTGGCTACTCTTAATCTGTGTAAGGAATGAGTTTATCTTTAAAACTGGGCGCTTGGTGGAGCACATCAGGCAGCAGACTGACGGCAGGGTTACTTCTGGAGGTTCTTTTCTCAGTCAGTTCCCTGCACTGCTTTTTCTGTATTGTTTTTCAGCCACATTACAGTCCAGGAGACTTTACAGTAATTTTCTGTATTGTTTTTGGGCCATAAGTCCAGGAGACTTTACTGTAAACGTACTGCGTTATGCAGAGCCCATAAAAGCTCTTGGGGGTGTGGGGGGGAAATCTCAGCTGAATTTAAAGTTTTTAATAGACTGAACAAAAACTGCTAGTGCTTCGTGTCGGAATCTGGGGGGTGGATTTGTCTGCGGGGAAAGGTGTTTTATAGAGGGAGCAAGCTGAGCAAACCAGAATTCCCTGCTTGTATAAAGGTTGCTGGCTCAGCTGCAAATGAGGAGCCAAGCAACTCTCCTGTAAAATTCCAAACTGCAAAGAATGTAAAGTGATAGGATTGCCTGCCTGGTATGCATTTAAAAGAAGAGCATGCCTGTGGTGCTTGGAGGTACTGCCTGAAGAGGGCTGAAGCTTGGTTGTGCAAAGGTTCTTTGGTGTTCCTTGGGGTGTTTGGTGTGTCAGGCAGAGGTCCTGCTGGATGATGTAGGTCTCCCGCAAAGGGAGGGTAACAGCTCCGTTCGGTTTGGATTCTTCTCTGTCCTTTACCTGTGCAGATCTGAACGTGGCCTGGGAAAGCCTCACATGCAGGTTTTGTTCCTGCCTTCTTACTCTTCCTGCTTTCATTTTCTGGTGTCCTTTGCATGTCTAGATAATCATGTTCTGTTATCAGACCAAGCGAGGGTAACAGTCAAATCAGAAGCGCGTGTAAGTGCTGCAAGTGCTGGGTGAATTGGAAACACCAAAAAACCCCTTCCTAAACCAGCAAGAACATTTGGAAGCCCATAATTGTGGTACTCCAGTGGAATTCATTTTAGTTTGATGAGCAAAATTTCTGCTTGTAGTTTGGATAGTGCTGTTCTCAGTAGACTACCTTCCAGCTTTTGGAAAACTCACTTGTCCTTTTTTAAGAAGATGATTGTTTTTTTCTTTACGTCTTTTCTATGCTGAGTGCAAAGAGATCAGTATTGTGCCATTGTCTGTTGCCTGCATGTGCTATAGGCATTTATCTTCACAACTACAAGTCACCATTGTCCATCCAGAATTTAATTTCTGGTCTTAATTGTTCTTCTGAAACCCTTATTTTGAAGTAAGCAAATAAATAGAGGGTTTTTTTGCTTTACAAACCAATATTTGTTTTTAAAAAAACAATATCCCTAAAAGTTGCAGCTGCCCTTCCCTCCTCTTGTTTTGCTAAGCTTGGGCTTTAATTAAGAGGGTCTCAATGTAGTTAAGATCTCATCTGCTTTTGCAAAGGTCTAAAGCCTGGCTTGGTAACAGGTTTTGTTGGCCCCATGAACTGCTTTCCAGGTTGTCTTCTGCATTTGAGGTGTAAAGTGCTGTTTATGATGAATTTCTGGGGCTTATTTAAGAGAAGCTGTGTATAGCAGGACTTCTGGTTTTAAATGTAATCAGCTCTTGGCTGTGTAGAATTGCAACGCTGAGGAGCTTTCATCTCCCTTGAGAAAGGGGATGGTTGGTTGGCAGGGTGCATATGAAAACACTTTTGTAGAAAACAAGGTAGATGGTGTTTGGGTTGGAAACATGTTAATGGAGAATGAGTATCAAATATTTGCTTTTTGTCTTGGAAGGAAAAAAATGGTTTGGTTTTCTTTTGTGGGTGGAACTCTGACTCCCTCCTGAATATGTGTCCTCAGTTAAAGCATTTGAGATTTTGAAAGTTATAACATTAATTTTCACTATCTTTTAAAATCTAAACTTGAAAGGCTTCAACGCATCTTTGTGACACAGGGCAGCTTTTAAATATCTCTGTTCAGTTGTGTATTTAGAGCACTAATTGGAATGTAGAAGCTTAAAATAGGAAATTGTTGCCTTAGAATCATAGAATAATAGAAATGTAAGGTTGGAGGGGACCTACAAGATCTTCTAGTCCAACCCTCCTCCTGTTTTATGACTAGAATGCATCTCTTGCTTAGAATGAAATATCTCGTCTGATTTGTGTGGGGTTTTGTTCCAGGTGTTCTTTTTCTGTACCCTCCTCCAGTATATTATTCATTTAAGTGTTGTATTTTTCTCTCTTCTCTTGGTTCTTTTCTCCAGTTAACCATGACTTCATGTTTTTGGGGATGACAACAGTGTCTCTTTATGTGCATCTTCATGTACAGTTGGGGGGGGGGGAAATGACCTTGGCCATTGATGTCAGATGTACATTCCAGACCTTTTCTGGAGTCTCTCAGACAATAATTGGCATTGAGCTAGTATTTTGATAATATGTTATTAAAGATGCTGGCCTTGGATAATTGTTAGGGAGGATTGTCACATGGGTGTTTATAGGGTGGACAGCATCACCTGGTGGTGTTCCAGTTGGACTCCCTCCCTTGTTTTTGGTGAAGATCCTTGCTGAAATTGTGGACTCATGAAGTGAGGAATCCTTGTCTTCTTGCTCATTAGTTACTACTTTAAAGTAAAGAAATGGTGCCAGGAGCCTGGGAAGCAAGAGCAGCAAGCTTGGAGGTGACTGATTCAGTTCTGCACCAGCCAGCAGTAGGTTGGTGACTCTGCCTTGACTAGGCAGTGGGAAGGGAGTCTGGCATTTTCTGCACTGAGCCGGAGAGTTTTCCTGTCTGATGGGTAAATTGGGGGTTTGCCAGGAGAAAATATTTTTGTTTGGGAAAGACAGCTACTGTCAGTGGAGCTTCAGGGGCTTGGGAAACCTGGTCACTTCAGTGACTTGGGAAACATTACAAGTCTTGAGGAAGGAGGCAGAGAACTACTGGAAAGAGTCCAGTGAAGGCTACAAAGATGATCAAGGGACTGGAGCACCTCTCTGGTGAAGAAGGGCTGAGACACCTGGGTCTGTTTAGCCTGGAGAAGAGGAAGCTGAGGGGGGACCTCATCAATGCTTATCAACATCTAAAGGGCAGGTGTCAGAGGGACAGGGTCAGGCTCTTCTCAGTGGTGCCTGGTAACAGGACAAGAGGGAACAGGCACAAACTTGAACGTAAGAAGTTCCACCTAAACATGAGGAGGAACTTCTTCATTTGGAGGATGGCAGAGCCCTGGCAGAGGCTGCCCAGAGAAGTGGTAGAGTCTCTGTCGACATTCCAGCTTGCCTGGACATGTTCCTGTGCACCCTGCTCTGGGTGGACCTGCTCTGGCAGGGGCTTGGACTAGATGATCTCCAGAGGTCCCTTCCAACCCCTAAAGTTATGTAATTCTGTATGAAGGAAGCAGAATTGAGTAAAGAGCTTGATTCTTTATCTGTTACAGGAGGCAGAACTCTGTGTGTGTCTGAAAGCCCAAAATATATGATCTAGCTGTGCTAGTCAGATGGAGACAGACCAAGAAGTATTCTGTGTGTAGCTGGCAGTTATCACCATGTCCTTTCCAGGAAAAAAGAGTAGAAGAAACTATTGCTTACAGTTAGACAAACCAAACTTTCCAAGAAAAATTCCATACGTGTGCAAGTACTAAAAGTCTCCAAAAAGCAGCGAAAGACTAAAATACTTCTGTGGGATTTTAGAGAGAATATTGTGTAAAGACAATGAACAAATTGTAAATGGTGTGGTTTCTTTCTATGAAAAACACCTGATGTCAGAACTTAAAGCTTAAACAAAACCACCCTCAAATCACCCCAAAACCCCAGCATATATATTTTATAGATGTCTTAATGGAGCGCAGGGGAGTGTTAAATAATACTACTTGCTTTGCAGGATAAAGTAGATGATAGTTGTTATATGATACCTCTCATTTGGAGTATAAATGTAGAAGAAACTGCTAAATATAGGCCTGTGAAGTCCCACGAGTTCAAAATACCTGGCAGAACTTCCTTATCGATTTCTAATCGCTCTTAGGGCAATGCAGAGATTCCAAAGGCCTGGGAAGACATCTACCACCCTGCCAGCATTGTTGGAAGGATGGACAGGATGACCTGGGGAATCACTAGAGCGTTAGGCCTGCTGTTAGGCCTGCTGTTAGGCCTGCTGTTAGGCCTGCTGTTAGGCCTGATCATCATAGGCCTGATGTTAGGCCTGATCATCATAGGCCTGATGTTAGGCCTGATCATCATAGGCCTGATGTTAGGCCTGATCATCATAGGCCTGATGTTAGGCCTGATCATCATAGGCCTGATCATCATAGGCCTGATGTTGATCCTAGGCAAGGCAGCAGAGGAGCTGATGGGAGTGAGAACCAAGATGCCAGTCGGCAAGGATGTGAGAAAGATTTTAAAAAGGAAAAGAATACAAAAATACACACCCACCCACCCAAGCCCTCTACCAGTTTTAAGGGTTGTTTGTTTGTTTTTTTTTTGATAGATAAGGAATTTCCTCCACATTTTAGACTTCTGTAACTCCTGTGTTCTTAATTTCTTTCATTTTACACAATTAGAAGTAAAAGCTGCCGAACTGGTAGGAAAAGGCTTGATAACACTTCATTTTCATTGATAAATGACAAGTTTTGTTAGCTTTTTTTCCTCATTTTTCATGTTGCTTCTTTCCTTTGTATCCATGGTTTTAGCTTTTAGGAATTACTCTTGGTGTTGGGGACTCTGCTTGGGTTTCTTCAGGGGTTTCTGGGTTGTGTTGTGTTTGTGCTTTTTCATTTTCGTTTTCAGTCTTGACGCATTTGGAGATGATGATGGGGTTTTAGTTGGGAAGCAGGAGCTCTTAAAGAGCTTGAGGTTTTGAGGAATCTGAGCTCTTGGTGTGAAGGCTGTAATCAAGAGCAGCTTTGAAGTTTGGGAATGTGGAGATGAGACTGATTCTGCACCTGATACAACTTCTGGAGTAATGTTATCCACAGCTTCAGGGGCGCAAGGATTTTATTATCAGAGAGAGGTGCTTGAAGAGCCACACGAATTAGGAAGTGAAAAAAACAGAGCAAGTCTGTTGCTTCTGTTCTGAAATGGGTCAGAAAACACTGGGCTGGATTTATTTTCTGATGTTGCAAATCTTCATGTCACATACTCTCCTCTGTGCTCTGCTTTTTAGGAGTTTAGAAAAGGCAGTCGCACTGAGTGCTGCTTCTTAAATGGCAAAATGCATCATTCTGGTTTGGAAACTCAGAAATTCAAAATAAAAACAAGTTGCACGTGACTTTTATGGGAGTTTAAGTGAAGCTGTTTGTGTTTTAAACACTACCAAGAAGCTTGTGTGATAAGTGTGTTGTGGGAGTGCTGTGTGTGTGGTTTTGAAACCCAAAAATGACAAATAAAACTTTGATTTTGAGAAGGAATTTCACTTTCTCCACCTTTATCTCCTGCCCGCTGAATTATTTTTTTTGTCTCTTCGGGAATGCTAAATTGCCCAAATTGCACTGAATGAGCATTCTGAGGGGGGTTTGTTCCCTGAAGGGTCTACTTGTAGCTTTTCTCTAAGCTGTGATCACATATACTCCTGCTGGTGCAGGATCCCAAAGCAATAGTGCATTTGGTTGCAATGTTTGACTAGATTCCCAAAATAGCTTTCTCCTCTGGGGTTTTAATCTTTTTTTTTTTTCCTTTAAAAAAAAAACCCAAAAGAGAAACCCAACCCTGAAGAGCAGACCTACACTTGACCTCAGTAGTAGACACCAGCCCCTGTCTAATTTGATGAACTCCCGTGGCTGCCTGTTTCCCTGGCTCGCATTCGGGTTCTTGTGGGTTTGCTGGTCATGTTCTGTTCTGCTATTATTTGATTCTTTTTGCTAAACAGGTTTCATTCTAATTTAATTCTAATTACTGAACTTGCTGTTTAGTCGTGCTTGAGTGGGGCTGTTTTGTCTTCTATCCCAGATTTTTAGAGTTGTTTCCACACTCTAACAGCTTAGAGCGAGTTTTACCAAAACTGAGACAGCATTTCTGAAGATGATTAGGCCGTGATTGCTCTGGGTTGGGTTGTTTGGTTGGTTTTGGTTGTTGATTTCAGTTCAGAAAGTTTTAATTGTGGGTTTTTTTCCACACCAACACGTGGGGACCCTGTGTGTCGTGTAAGCTCCTGTGGTACAAGATTACATGGTTATTGATGCCACGCTATTTAATACTTGGCTTTTCTTCCAATGGGTAATGTCAGCGTGGATACAGGGGTGTTTTGGGGTGTTTTGCTGCTTTGTGTTTTCACTTCCTGTCAGTGTGGGACTCCCGAGCGTCAGTTTGAGCTGCAGTTAGTTGTCAGCAGTGTCTGAACGACCCAGGAACTTCATCACTGCAGTGATTGAGAGGAATGGGCTGGGAGGTGGGGTTGTTCAGCCTGGAGAAGAGAAGGCTCTGGGGAGATCTAAAAGCCCCTTCCAGCCCCTAAAGGGGCTACAGGAGAGATGAGGAGGGATCTTGATCAGGGAATTGAGCTATAGGACAAGGGGGAACAGTTTTAAACTGAAAGAGGGGAGAGTTAGGTTAGGCATCAGGAAGAACTTCTTTGCTGTGAGGGTGGTGAGACACTGGAAGAGGTTGCCCAGAGAAGCTGTGGCTGCCACATCCCTGGAGGGGTTCAAGGCCAGGCTGGATGGGGTTTGGAGCAACCTGCTCTGGTGGGAGGTGTCCCTGCCCATGGCAGGGGGGTTGGAACTGAATGATCTTTAAGGTAATTTCCAGCCCAACCCATTCTATGATTCCATGAAACGGGGGAGAAAGTAGTTTTAGACTTTGAAATTAAGATGAAAATGTTGGGGTTCAGTAAAGATGTTGAACAGAACTTTATGCTTCAGGGCTCAGTTACCCAGTTGAATAGTATGAGGCACACTTACAAAGTGTGTAATCTATAAATAAAATACAAATAGTGTCGCACTGGTTTGATTTCTTCAGTAGCTTCCCATCCTGTTTTAATTTTAGAACTGCTACAAATGGTGATGGAGTGGAGCATCTCCCATAGGAGGAAAGGCTGAGGGAGCTGGGTCTCTTTAGCTTGGAGAAGAGGAGACTGAGGAGTGACCTTATTAATGTTTATGAATCTGTAAAGGGTGAGTGTCAGGAGGATGGAGCCAGGCTCTTCTCAGTGACATCCAATGACAGGACAAGGGGCAATGGGTGCAAGCTGGAACAGAGGAGATTCCAGTTAAATATGAGGAAAAATTTCTTCATGGTGAGGGTGAGGGAACACTGGCAGGGGCTGCCCAGGGAGGGTGTGGAGTCTCCTTCTCTGGAGACATTCCCAACCTGCCTGGAGGCGTTCCTGTGTGACCTGCTCTGGGTGTTCCTGCTCTGGCAGGGGGATTGGACTGGATGAGCTTTCAAGGTCCCTTCCAATCCCTGAGATTCTGTGAAATGAGCACAGCAACTCCTGCACAAACCCGTGTACTTTTAATACGGGTAATAAGTGTAAACTAACGGGAATTCCCTTTCAAATGGAGATGGTTTTTTGCAAAGGTGTGGTTCTGCTGTGTGTGTCCAACCTCCCACCCCTGTGCTTGCCTGGCAGGTGGCCCTGCAGGTGAAGGACCCTGTGTGTGAAGGTCTAGTGAACCCTGTGTGTGAAGGTCTCGTGGAGCTGCTGCACGGGCTGAGAGTACCAGCTGGTAGAAAAATCACAGGGTTTTTTTCTGCAGCTCAGAAACCTAGAGAATGCAGAGTCTTAACTGGGCTGGCCTCATTTGGTTCATGGCCTGTGACCAGTCTGTAAGAGTGCCCTACTGGATCTTGTGCAGGGTAGGGGAAAGTGGGTGGGAATGAATGAATCTCCGTTTTCATTATCCCGTGATGGAAGCAGACCTTTATACCTGCTGTAAGTAAAATGACCAGGACAGGAGCATTTGCATCCCAGTTTGAAAGCTGGCTCAAGACTGCTTGAGGAGGATCATTCGCATTTGCTTGACCTGCAGTGAAATAAGAGACTTGGGGGTGTTTTCCACTTGTGATTTAAGACACGACACCTTATTTTGTGTGACTACATGTGCATAATGATGCACATAAATAGATCTTGCTTGCTTAGAAATTTGGTTTTGAAAAGAAATAAGTTCTCCTCTTTCAAATCGTTTCTGACGCTGTGGGGAAAATAGAATGTGATGATCAGCGATGTTTGAAGGAGGAGGAAGGGGCTAAGTTTGACCTCCATCCCTTAGGTCGTGTTGTAGAGCCAGAAACAAAACTCTGCCTTCCAGTTATTAACACTGACTTTTAGATTGCAGGAAAAGCAGCGCTTGAGCCGTTCTTTCCTTGATCCCCCTCCTTTTCACCCAAAAGCAGAAGGTGCTGTCTCTCTGCTTGGTTGCCTTCCAGTGATGAGCTTGGGGCAGGTGGTACGGCACCACTGAGATGTTTCTTACCTCTGCCCTTGGGGTAATTGGGTTTTGTAGGCTTCTGTGTAGGAGTTGACTTGAATAATATCCCCCATCTTCCCCTCCAAACCAAAAATCCCCCTTCCCCTCGTCCCAAAACATCCCTCTCTCTGAAACTGGACCAGAGGGAGCCCTGGGTCAGGATGAAACATTCTCATGTGGAAAGGAAGGACTTTAAATTTCTTAAAGAACAATGAAGTGTGATTTTGAGGACCTTTTAAAACAAAGTTAGAGATTCTTCTACTACTTATTGCCAGTATCTGTGAAACTTCAAGGATATGTGTAACAGCAGAGGTTTGTTCTGCCTACAGCTTGTACATGTGGCAGTACCTGCACTAATGATTTGTAACTCTAACTTGGGCAAAAGATTTCTACCTGCACAGAGGTAGAAATGGCCAAAATAGTTTTATATATAGCAATGACTTTAAATAACGTTAAGAATAATAAATGAAAAAGACCTGAATAGCAGAGATTAGATGTCATCTGCTAGATGGCAGTGGAAGATGTGTTTACATTTGATCACAAGTAGGTTGCCTAGAAATAGCCAGAGATATGTTCTGGCTTCTGTAATATGAAGAAACTTCCATTATTTTGATAACACTAAATAGTTTGAAAGGCCAAGTATCCTTTTATAATGGAGAAGGTGATTTTGAAAGGTCTTTGACTGTTGTAGTGTATAAGAGCACTGGTTTAATCAGTGTCCTAAAATGCTCTTCAGGAACAAAGGAGGGGCACGTCTGCCCAGGGAGGTGGTGGAGTCACCCTCCCTGACTGTGTTTCAGAGTAGATTAGCTGTGGTGTTGATGGATCTGGTGTAGGGGAGAACTTGTAGAGTAGGGCTGATGGTTGGACTTGATGATCCCAAGGGTCTCTGCCAACCTAAATGATTCTATGATTCTATGATCTCAGTGCAGGAGAAAAGTAATTGGTGTTAAATAAAAATGGAATATATGTATATAGATATATATCTACNGGTGAGACACTGGAAGAGGTTGCCCAGAGAAGCTGTGGCTGCCCCATCCCTGGAGGGGTTCAAGGCCAGGCTGGATGGGGCTTGGAGCAACCTGCTCTGGTGGGAGGTGTCCCTGCCCATGGCAGGGGGGTTGGAACTCCATGATCTTTAAGGTCCCTTCCAACTCTAACCATTCTGTGATATGTAGAACCCATTTGTACAGCAGTGCAAGTACTGTTTTTCAGAATAGTTTATTATGAACTCTTGGATCCTGTAAATACTGAATTGAATACCCTCATTGTTGTGTTCTTCACAGCCTGGGCAGGCAGTGGTGAAGGCAGCACTTCCTTGCCATGGTGTGCCACGTGGGTGGAGCCATGACCTTTTCAAATAGTCTTCCACTTGCCTTCTGACCAGCATCTGAGAAAAGAAAGGGTATTTGAAATCCCAGCAGTTGTCTTAATTTAGGCAGCCTGAACTTTCAAAAATATTTCTTTTGGATGGAAATAAAAGATAGGAGATGGAAAAGAAAGGCTTCGTTGTATTTCCTACCTAATGCTTATTTGTGGTACTGGAGGCAGCCCCACTGGGGCATTCCGAGTACTGTCATACTCCCATTCTTAGTTCTTGTGTTCATTCAAACCTCTCAGTCTGAGCTGGTTCCCATGTCGGACTCTAATGACAAAATCAGGACTTCAATAATAGCGCGGTCACTTTGAAAGATCTCCCATCAGGAGTTCAGATCTAAAGTTGGGGCCTTCTATTGCAAGTACAGATTCTTGTTGGAGAGAAAATTCCCCAGTTGGCACAGTTGTAACCTTTTCAGGAGGGGGGCTCACTATAGATGGACAAATAAACTTAAGTCCATGCTTCCCCCCCCCTTTTTTTATCCTCTATTTTTTTTCTCTCTTGAAATATAGCTTGATTTCTTTTATAGACAGTCATTAAATTGTAGTCCCCTGGCTGTCTTCTTGTATCTGGAAAAGATGGTGATTTTCTTATGAGTCAGACTATGATGGGATAATGGTTTTTTAATTTGGAGGTTAGCAGTGGTATAATTCATGTGTGGACTTACATGTGACCTTTCAAGTTTTAGGGTTTGAACTGGATGAGAGACTTGCAATGCCATGTGTTTTGCTTCTTGTTTTTTCATCCCTATTTGCAGATCTCTTTTGAAGTTACTGCAGTGAGAAGGCTGCTTATGGGAGTATGTATTTTGGGGGGCTATTTCTCAAGGTAACACAAACTTAATAGGATCTTGCAAATTACTAAGCTTTATTTCAGGCTTAAATGTAACTTCTGAATCGCCTCTTAAACTACCCATTTCCAAAAGGACAAAAAATAACCACAGTCGGATACCTACAGCAAGGATGGAGGTTAATAATAAAATGTAGATTTTTTTTTTTTTCCTTATTACAAAGGGGTCTTTTAATTTGATTCCCCCCGGTGCTCAGCACTGGTGAGGCCACACCTTGAGTCTGGTGTCCAGTTCTGGGCACCTCAGCACAAGAGAGATCTGGAGGCGCTGGAGCGAGTGCAGAGGAGGGACACGGAGCTGGTGAGAGGCCTGGAGAATAAGGCTTATGAGGAACAATTGAGGGAGCTGGGACTGTTTAGTGTGAGGAAGAGGAGGCTGAGGGGAGACCTCATCCTTCTCTACAACTGCTTGAAAGGGCATTGTAGAGAGGTTGGTGCTGGTCTCTTCTCACGGGCAATGAGCGACAGAAGGAGAGGGAATGGCTGCAAGCTTCAGCAGGGTAGGGTTAGGCTGGACATGAGGAAAAAATTCTTCCCAGACAGAGTGGTTAGCCAGTGGAATGGGCTGCCCAGGGAGGTGGTGGAGTCCCCATCCCTGACTGTGTTTCAGAGTAGATTGGATGTGGTGTTGGGGGATGTGGTGTAGGGGAGAACTTGTAGAGTGGGGCTGATGGTTGGACTTGATGATCCCAAGGGTCTCTTCCAACTTACATGATTCCATGATTCTAGCTGTTGTTAGAACCTCGAGCTGCAGAAGGGTTGCTCTCCTCAGTTGTGTCTAGTCTTTGGCCGTTGAAAGTACAGGTTGCTCAGCAGAAAAGTACATGAAACCGTCTCATAGACATGGAAAGCTTAGTAGCAACAAAGGGCAATAAAGATGATTAAGGGATTAGAGCACGTCCCTGAAAAGGAAAGGCTGAGAGAGCTGGGACTCTTCAGCCTGGAGAAGAGAAGGCTGAGGGGAGACCTTATTAGTGCCTGTAAGTATCTGAAGGGTGGGGTGAAGGAGGATGGAGCTGGACTCTTTTCAGTGGTTCCCAGTGACAGGACAAGGGGCAATGGGCACAGGCTGGAACATGGGAAGTTCCACTCAAATACGAGGAAAAACTTCTTTAGGGTGAGGGTGTCAGAGCCCTGGCAGAGGCTGCCCAGGGAGGGTGTGGAGTCCCCTTCTCTGGAGACCTTCAAGCCTCACCTGGATGCAGCCCTGAGTGCTGTGCTCTGGGCAACCCTGCTTCAGCAGGGCAGTTGGGATGGGTGAGCTCTAGAGGTCCCCTCCAGCTCTGACAATTCTGTGAAATGATTGCACCCGCCGTTGGGATAACAGTCTAAAAGCATGAAGGTTCCATTTTTACAGGATGTGGGAAGGATTAATGTGTACAGAGTTTGGTCAGTTTTAACTCTGGGTTTTAGTTTATTTATAAAAAAAAGAAAATAAAGGATTCCAGCATTCAAAATAAATACATACTTTGAGATCCATATGCTGACGTGCCTGGCTTAGAAGAATCCTCATTGTATGCCAGGATTTATTTTGTTCCATGAGTGTGTATCCCACCTATTGAATATATTGTGTTCATGGAGGGGACAGCAGAGGTGTAACTGCTTTTCTCACCTCGAGTGAACTGTGAAACTTGGGTGGCTTCAGTGTATGTAATAGTAGTTTATAGTAGCCAGTTATACTTCAAAAAGCGTGAAGCAAGGATACCTCATCATTGTTGTGTGTATGTGCCTGCTCCTGGAAAACAAAAGAACCCAACTGTTAAGAAGAAGTAAGAACATTTGAAGGATTGTGTTGGATGACAAAGCGTTACTGAAGAGGTGGGCTGTGTGAAAAGTGGGTATGTAGCTTTTGTTCGTGCTGCTAAATGAGCCAGAAAGAAGTCTGAGGAACATAATGATGATCTTGTTCTGCAGCACCACCAGCCTGTCCTCGCCAGAATAAATACAAAGCGTTAGTAAAACATTTATTTCAGTCTTCAGTTGTCACCCACCAAGCAAGTGAGCAAGTGAAACATAGTGGAAGATAACGGAGAAGTCTCAAGAAATAGCTTCATCAATAGGTGTCTGTGTCAAAGCCAAACATATGCCTGCATGTATATGAATGCTAGAACTCCTTAAAAATGCTCAGCTGAAATATCAGTGGGTGTAAAATGAGGATGCTGCCCTAACAGGCCAGGAATGAGGAGGGATAATCTGGGAAAAAGTCTTAGTTTCATAGCGTTGATTGTGCAGGTATGAAGGTTTAATTTTCTGTCCTTTACAGAGTGCTTGGTCACGTTGGGTAATTGCATCCACTGTGTTGACAGGTAACAGTCAGTTAGGATGTGTGGAGCAGCTCCTGAGTTCTTCTTGAGTGCTACCTGGGAATTGGCTGAAGATGGAATCATAGAATCATTCAGGTTGGCAGAGACCCTTGGGGTCATAGAGTCCAACCATCAGCCCCACTCTACAAAGTTCTCCCCTACACCAGATCCCTCAACACCACATCCAATCTACTCTGAAACACAGTCAGGGATGGGGACTCCACCCCCTCCCTGGGCAGCCCATTCCAGGCTCTGACCACTCTTGCTGGGAAGAATTCTTTCCCCATGTCCAGCTTAACCCTACCCTGTTGCAGCTTGCAGCCATTCCCTCTTGTTCTGTCACTAATTACCCATGAGAAGAGACCAGCACCAACCTCCCTACAATGCCCTTTCAAGCAGTTGTAGAGAGTGATGAGGTCTCCCCTCAGCCTCCTCTTCCTCAAACTAAACAGTCCCAGATGTAACAACAGAAGAGCAGGTCTGTAATAGTGAGCATTCTCATTGTTGCATGCTCAAATATATGCTGAAATATGTGTAAATTCAGCTTCATAATAGTCATGGGAAGGACTCACTAAAGCATTATTTTTTTTTTAATTTCAAAGAGATGAGAACACTTGGAAGGCAGCAAAATTGGAGTGGACAGGGTGGTTCTTTGTCACGTGTTTTGTTAGGAGTACTCAGCACTGGTGAGGCCACACCTTGAGTCTTGTGTCCAGTTTTGGCACCTCAGACCAAGAGAGATCTGGAGGGGCTGGAGCGAGTACAGAGGAGGNNTCCCTGACTGTGTTTCAGAGTAGATTGGATGTGGTGTTGAGGGATCTGGTGTAGGAGAGAACTTTGTAGAGTGGGGCTGATGGTTGGACTCGATGATCCCAAGGGTCTCTTCCAACCTGAATGATTCTATGGTTCTAGGAGTGGGTGTGCACCAGCTATTGATCAAAGCCTGTGACAAGCCTGCGATGAAGTTGGTATGAACAAATGAAAAAGAAAACACAGCCCTACCTGTATGGCTTGCAGGTGATAACGGTATCACAGAAGCACTTGGGGAACATAAAGATACTGAAGGAGACCAAAGTAACGTTATTTGGTGTTGTATATGGAAGCTGAGGAGGTTTCCTGTAGGGGACGTGCAAGGAACGAGTCAGGAAAAAAAGTCTGCAATTTGAAATTTCAACCAAAGTTCCTGTGAACTTTCTTGAAGACTCTCTAATCTGAAATTGTTGACCTGTTTAATAGAGCAGGTTGTTATCAAAATTTCATCAGTTGCTGACGAGAGAATGGAAGGTACAGAGAGTGTTTCAGTTCAGACCAAGCTAAGTGTCCAAAAGAGTTAAACCAAGCTGTTAAAGGCCGCAGTGTGTGCTGAACTGACCTGCTTTACATGAAACGGCAGGGGTTGTGTTGATGAACGTGCACTAACCCACACGAGAGGAGGGGAAGTGAAGGAGGAAACTGGTCTGAATTGTGCATGCACAAACCTGGGCTCTAAGGAAGGTTTCTGTCACTGCCCAGGGAAGAATGGGAGTCACTGTGAATGATTCCCTCAGAATATCAGTTCCATTGGCAGAAAGACAAATACTCGAAAATAGAGAGGAAAAGAAATGAAGCTGTTACACCATAAAGATACCGTGCATTCCTTGTGTGGTCCTGGTAGACAACAGGATGACATAAAACACCACTTGTGGCCAAGAAGGTCAATGGTCTCCTGGGGTAAATCAAGAGAAGTGTCTTCAGCAGGTCAGAGAGAGGTCATCCTCCCACTCTGTGCTTCCCTGGTGAGCCCCCATCTGCAGCACTGTGTCCAGTTCTGGGCTCCCCAACTCAAGAAGGACAGGGAACTGCTGGAGAGGGTACAGCAGAGGACCACCAAGATGATGAGGGACCTGGAGCATCTCTCTTACAATGAAAGACTGAGGGACTTGGGTCTTTTTAGTGTGGAGAAGGGAAGACTGAGGGGGGATCTGATCAATGCCTATAAATACTTACACAGTGAGTGTCAAGAGGACACTGGTGTCAGTGGTGCCCAGGCACAGGACAAGAGGAAATAGGTACAAGCTGGAATATAGGAAGTTCCATCTGAACATGAGGAGGAACTTCTTCCCTTTGAGGGTGGCAGAGCCCTGGCAGAGGCTGCCCAGAGAGGTGGTGGAGTCTCCATCTCTGGAGATATTCAAACCCTGCCTGGACAAGTTCCTGTGGAACCTGCTCTGGGTGGACCTGCTTTGGCAGGAGGTTGGACTGGATGATCTCCAGAGGTCCTTTCCAACCCCAGATCATTCTGTGATCCTGTGATTCTCCTCTCTGCTGCCTTCTAAAGAGACAGTGAAGTTTGGAATGATGATTGAAAGTATGGAATGTGTTCCAGAAGACGTCAAGCAGACTGTGCCTCTTGCTCCCTGAAGGGAAAAAATAAGGAAGGTGGATGTGAAGGAAGTCTGCAAGATTCTAAGTGATATAGACGTGAAGAGAGAATAATTGATTGGAACTTCTTGTCATTCAAATCCAGAGATCCTGTAAAGAACTCAGCTTATTTAAAGTAAAGCTATAAAAATACTCTTTTAATTATTTTGATCCCAAAAGTTTAAATTACTTAAGAAGCGATTAAATGAAGTTTAGCAAGAGTTGTCCAAACCTGCAGGAACAGTCTTTGTGCAGGAGGGATATACACTGCAGATGGGTAGGTGCTGGTAGGAGGAGATATTGCCACGTTCCTGCCCTGCTTTTCTGGTCTGTATTTACTTAAGCATGTGCTTTGGCTGCTTGTGAAAGGTAGATATCATGGGTTTAGGCAAGATTTGCCCTCCTTCTATCTTTTTGTCCAATACAGTCTGGTGCTCAATGGAGTTAAATCCAGCTGGCGGCCGGTCACAAGTGGTGTTCCTCAGGGCTCAGTATTGGGGCCTTTCCTTTTTAATATTTTCATTGATGATATAGATAAGGACATAGAAAACACTATTAGTAAGTTTGCAGATGACACCAAGTTGGGTGGGAGTGTTGATCTGCTTGAGGACAGGGAAGCTCTACAGAGGGACTTGGATAGACTGGATAGATGGGCCAATGTTAATGGCATGGCCTTCAACGAGGCCAAGTGCCGGGTCCTGCACTTGGGCCACAACAACATGCATCGCTACAGGCTTGGGGCAGTGTGGCTGGAGAGCTGCCTGGCAGAAAAGGACCTGGGGGTGCTGGTCGACAGGAGGCTGAACATGAGCCAGCAGTGTGCCCAGGTGGCCAAGAAGGCCAATGGCATCCTGGCTTGCATAAAGAATAGTGTGACCAGCAGAAGTAGGGAGGTGATTGTCCCCCTGTACTCAGCACTGGTGAGGCCACACCTTGAGTATTGTGTCCAGTTCTGGGCACCTCAGCACAAGAGAGATATCGAGGTGCTGGAGCGAGTACAGAGGAGGGCAACAAAGCTGGTGAGAGGCCTGGAAAACAAGGCTTATGAGGATCGATTGAGGGAGTTGGGGTTGTTTAGTCTGAGGAAGAGGAGGCTGAGGGGAGACCTCATCACTCTCTACAACTGCTTGAAAGGGCACTGTAGAGAGATTGGTGCTGGTCTCTTCTCACGGGCAATGAGCGACAGGACAAGAGGGAATGGCTGCAAGCTGCAGCAGGGTAGGGTTAGGCTGGACATTAGGAAAAAATTTTTCACGGAGAGAGTGGTCAGTCAGTGGAATCAGCTGCCCAGGGAGGTGGTGGAGTCACCCTCCCTGACTGTGTTTAAGAGCAGATTAGATGTGGTGTTGAGGGATCTAGTGTAGGGGAGAACTTGTAGAGTAGGGCTGATGGTTGGACTTGATGATCCCAAGGGTCTCTTCCAACCTAAATGATTCTATGATTCTATGATTTCAGGTTTGATCTCTGGGTTTGTTCCCTAGTTCTCCACATTTACATGAACCTTATTTAAAAGGCTGAGGTGGGGATGTTCCTTTTTTGTTTGCATGCTGAGACACTGGATTGCAGGAGACATTGCTTCTCTGTCGAGCTTGAGGAGCTTCCTCCTTTCTCCGTGTTTGAAGTTGATTTCCATTTCGCTCTGCTGCGTCTGCAGTGGAATAGCTTTTGAAAGTTAAAACCTGTGTGTGCTAAATTATCCTTCGTTTTTAAATTATTTTACGTTAAAACACGTGCTTAACTACAAAGGGAAATGAAATATGTTCTCTTAACCAAATGGGCTGGAGCTACTGCATGCAAAACCTCTTACGACGTGGAAGGATGATGAAAATAGTGGTTTCCTGAGAACGGCGTCGTGAACTGGAGATCCACCAATTCCAGAACAAACTCTGCACGTAGGTGTAAAAAGCTGTGTTGTAGCTGGAGTAGGAAGAACAGAATGCTTGTATAACACAGGGAGAGCTCAACTGCTGCAAAATATGGTTGCAGCTCGATTTTTCCAACTCCTATTTGGTTAGGCCTTAAAAATCAGATGCAAAAATAACCCAAGGACCTAAGTGAAAAAAATAGTCTTTTTTTTTTCCCTCCTTTGTTCAAGATTGTTGTAATTTATGTAAATGCAGCACTTGATGTTTACAACTGTAATAGTGCTGTTACAGTATGAGAGAATTGGAAAAATTGAGAAACCGAGTTTGGGACTGGATTGTTTTCTTCTTGGTTCACAGAATGATCTGGGGTTGGAAGGGACCTCTGGAGATCATCCAGTCCAACCCCCTGCCGGAGCAGGGTCACCCACAGCAGGTTGCACAGGAATGTGTCCAGGCGGGTTTGAATGTCTCCAGAGATGGAGACTCCACCACCTCTCTGGGCAGCCTCTGCCAGGGCTCTGCTACCCTCATAGGAAAGAAGTTCCTCCTCATCTTTAGGTGGAACTTCCGATGTTCCAGTTTGTGCCCTCATCCTGCAAGTTAAAAATCTTAATTAAATTTTAAGAGTTACTCAGAGAGCTTCCTTCCTGTGAAGCCTCTTAGGGTATCATGTTCTTTGACTGCAGGTGAGTAGTGAAGGGATGTTCATGTGTAACAGAAGTCTCTTGGAACCATATGGAGTCAAGTCATAGAGATATCTAGATTGAATGGCACTTGTAGAGATCAACTGCTGAAATCAGGGCCTTAGATGAGGTTGAGAGCCCTGGCGAGAAGTAGTGTGAGTAATTAGAAACACAGAACATCTCAAGTGGGAGGGGACTCATCAACTCATCGGGATCATCACGTCCAACTCCCTGCTCCTTGCAGGACCACCTAAAACTAACCTGTATGACAGCATTGTCCAGATGCTCCTTGAACTCTGATGGGCTTGGTGCCATGACCACTGTTCCAGGGCCTGACCACCCTCTCAGTGAAGAACCTGCTCCTAATGCCCAAGGAGGCAGACTCTACCGCTTCTCTGGGTGTTTAGATGTTACCAGTGGCACATCAGACTGTGCAGAAATGTCTCTCTTTCAGGGGTGGAGATGGTAGAAGAACCCAGCAATTACATCCCAGAGGAGCGAGATAATTTCTTACTGTCAGGTCTTTTTGAGATGGACCGCTCGTGTTTGCCTGCTTTGAACTTAAAGGTCAGGCTGCGAGATGGTCGTCAGAGAGAAGCTCATTGTGACCTTTCAGATGAGTTACAAACCACGAGATTTTCTGCTGGGTATATTTAATTTCAGATGGGCTTTTTCAGACAGATGGAAATCACTGGGTGGAGAATGCTCTCGCTGTTTGGCATGTTAACTGCACGTCTGCAAAATTTGTTTCTGCTTCTCTGTCATCTTTGTATTTTGGCAGAAATTTACACTTTTTCCAAGCAGAGGAGGAAGGATGTGCTTGAGTTTTCTGATCTTAAAAATGAAGGAAACGTACTCCGTTGGGGGTGGTGGTGAGGAAGCCCAGGTTGTCTAGAGGAGGCACTACGTGCATTGCCAGAAGCTTCCTTTCTTTGTAAGAAATGATGCTGCCCTTTCCTCTCTGACCATTTTTCACCAGAAATATCACACATAATCAATTCTTCTATCTGCCTGTATCCATGGGTTTCAATTCTAACTTAAAAATAAACGGGAAGAATCTATGGTGTGTTTCTGTAGGTAGGAGTGCTTTCCATAAAGAGTGTATCAGGATGTCTGGAGCAGTGGTAGAAGCTGGAAGTCCATTAATATTCTGGTTGCAGTTTCAGTCATGACCCATCCCCTGATGGAAACGATTAGTTAAATGCTTGTGGTGTTTCCAGTGTTCTGCTGGCATAAAATTCCTCTCCAAGTTACAGATTAGATGTAGGGAGTAACTGGCTGGAAGGACGATCCCAAAGGGTGGTGCTCAATGGAGTTCAATCCAGCTGGTGGCCGGTCACAAGTGGTTCCTCAGGGCTCAGTGCTGGGGCCTTTCCTGTTTAATATCTTCATTGATGATGTCGATAGGGACATAGAAAACACTATCAGTGAGTTTGCAGATGACACCAAGTTGGGTGGGAGTGTTGATCTGGTTGAGGGCAGGGATGCTCTACAGAGGGACTTGGATAGACTGGATAGATGGGCCAATGTTAATGGCATGGCCTTCAACAAGGCCAAGTGCCAGGTCCTGCCCTTGGGTCACACCAACCCCATGGATGGCTACAGGCTTGGGGCAGTGTGGCTGGAGCTGGCCTGGCAGAAAAGGACCTGGGGGTGCTGGTCGACGAGGGGCTGAACATGAGCCAGCAGTGTGCCCAGGTGGC
>VZTM01012141.1:523427-574816 GCA_013400555.1 Jacana jacana | reverse complement strand
TGCCTGCCTGCCTGCCTGCCTGCCTTCAGTTGTGATGATCTACTGTCTTATGATACAGAACAAGGTCATGTTGTTTAGGTCGCACCATCAAATTGAGCTCTAAGTGGAAGCTGCCTCACAGACTTTAACCATCTGAGATGGAAGTTGAATTGGACTGTCAAATACCAAATTCTCTATCACCTAAGTTTAACAAGGAGACAGAAAGTGACACAGAGGAGTAACTTCATGGATGATACAGCTAAAGTAAAAGAGATGGAGACTTCACCCCCCTCGACCCTTTTTGTTAGTGTCCTAAATGCCAGGCAGCAAGAGACCTTTGTCTTCCACCTGAGAAATTATAGGTGGTTCTTAAACTGACATATTCAAAGTGTGTGTGTCTCAGTGCTATCTTTGGAAATTGGGTGAAAGAAATCTTAACCATATCTAAATACTTACTGTATCGGGCCCAAACAGTAGTGCTTTGGAAAAAAAAATCATTTTTTCTTTTGATTTTTAATAAAAAACATGTTTAGTGGGTATTTTGGCAGTACTAGTGGTGTGAGAGCTGTTTAGTGGTTATGCAGGTAAGAACACACACTCTCCAGTAAGAAATGTAAGTACAGTCACCCATATGTGTACCTATCTGTGGCCACTGATGAGGGAACCGAGCCACCACGGGTAGAAGAAGAGGGGACCTTAAGATACTGCTTGTCTAGGAGAAGAATTCAAGTCGATTCAGCTGCAGCTCTGTGAGGTGGGGCTTTGGTTTTCTTCCTCCTCTTCAGCTCCACAGTGTTTTTTAAAGGGTTTGAGTGAGCAATAGATACTCTTTGTCCACTCTTTCGTGCCGTGTGTGGACAGAGGTGCTGCCAGTGTCAGTAAGAGAAGTGGGGCATGGTTTGATGAGTAAATTGCACAACACTTAAAATAACTTCTGGTTTTAACTGTGATAAACTTACAGAAGTGTGAGCTTTCCAGTTCTTCCAGTTCTTTCTTACATACTGTGCACTTCTCTTTAAATCATGAACTCTGGTAGAGTTTTTACAGTGTAAAATTCCCCACTCTCTTCTACTGGAGTGCAATGGTTAGTATAAACATGTTTGTTCTGTTGTGGACCAACTCTTTTTCGTTCCTTCTCCTCTCTAACGTGCATCTCTGATGGCTTCATGCCCTGTCCTCAGCTTTCACCTGCTTCTACTTCTGCTCTTTAATCCAGCTGCCCTCTGTCCCACAGAAGAGACAACGTGTTCCTGACTTCTGTGTTACAGGCCTATTTGCCTACAGAGAGGGCAACGCCATGGTCTAGCATCCACCCAAAGAGTGATTAGAAAGGGCTGTTGTCCCAATTTTAACTGCCTAGTCTCATACTCAGTCTTTGTTCTTCACATTCACTTGTATTTGTAAAACAACTTTTGGACCCTTTGGCTTACTTCCCAGATTTTAAGAGGTAGTGGAATGTTCATGTTTTGTCTCTAGAAAGTTCTAGGATGACTTTTATTAGCTACCTGTCTGATAACTCCATTGGCTACTTCTTGCTCTTTTATGCTATGAAATATGTATTTCCTAGCTATGTTGATTAAAACCACTCTCAATCTAACATAACTGGTCAGAGAATCATAGAATCATTCAGGTTGGAAGAGACCCTTGGGATCATTGAGTCCAACCATCAGCCCCACTCTACAAAGTTCTCCCCTACACCAGATCCCTCAACACCACATCCAATCTACCCTTAAACACATTCAGGGATGATGACTCCACCGCCTCCCTGGGCAGCCCATTGCAGGCTCTGACCACTCTTGCTGGGAAGAATTCTTTCCTAATGTCCAGCCTAACCCTACCCTGCTGCAGCTTGCAGCCATTCCCTCTCCTTCTATCGTTAATTGTCCTGTGAGAAGAGACCAGCACCAACCTCTCTACAATGTCCTTTCAAGCAGTTGTAGAGAGGGATGAGGTCTCCCCTCAGCCTCCTCTTCCTCAAACTAAACAGTCCCAGCTCCCTCAATCGCTCCTCATAAGATTTATTCTCCAGGCCCTTCCCCAGCTCCGTGTCCCTCCTTTGCACTCGCTCCAGCCCCTCCAGATCTCTCTTCTGCCTAGGTGGTATGTGTGTATGATGTTCTGATACAGCTGACAAGGGTACATTAAGGGAAAACTTAATTCCAAAGGAGTTCAAGATAAGTACTTAGTTACATTTTAAACGTATAAATTTTGATATTTATTCATTTGCAACCTGTTGGACTAGAAAAGTTTTCTGCTTGTGTTTTTTTTCCTCAGGCTTTACTCACTGCAGTAACATCTCAACACATAGAAATCCACGAAGGAACAGTGCTGCAAGCTGTAAGAACATGTTACAATATCTACCTAGCAAGCAAAAATCTCATCAATCAAACCACAGCCAAGGCCACGCTAACACAGATGCTGAATGTCATTTTTGCCCGCATGGAAAATCAAGCTGTGAGTATCTCAGTCTCTTTAGATGGAAACTAGCTCTGAAAAGGAGATGTGAGAGATCTGTTTTGTCGTTATTGTTAAAGCTTCTTGGCTTTCCTAACTTAGTTACTTCTCTTACATTGGTCTTTTTCTGTTTTGCACTCTAAAATAGGTGTGAAATGTATTTTGGGGGGTGATATATAGGATTTAAACGCCTCCTGCTCGTCCTCTTCATGTGTGAATTCAGCTTCAGTTTCTATTGTCAGGAGACACCAGGCTACCTGCCCAGGAGCACATAGGGAGAACATATCCATGTTAGTGAAATCCTCCAGTGCTGTTGTGATGAAAAAGGTGGAGTTCACGGGGTTTATGAAGTACTTGGTGTTTAAAACAAAGCAAAAAAAACCCCACCCACCCAAACAAACAAACAAAAGAAAAACCAACCCAAAACAACCCCCCACCCTTTACAGTCAGGAGATCTTGTACGTTTGTTAACATTCTAATCTGTAGTGGTTGCTAACAGATCCTTCCATCTCACTGCAGCTGCTGGGGTGAGCTGTCAGCGGGGACCCCAGCGTATGCCCTGTGCCTTCTGCTGCTGGCAGTGAAGCTCAAAAAGGCAAAGTAAATGACAAATTCCTATTAAAAAAATACACCACAGCCCAAACCCCAAAGACAGACAGAAGCAGATGCCCACATTTGAGATTTGGTTGAATTCCTAGCTACTTCTAGAAGTAATTCTGCTGTATTATTACTAAGTTTTCTTTAAGATTATGTAGTACTTTTTTTTTATACTTTGAGAAGCCGCTGCACTGGAACACCGTGCCGTCTCAGTGAAGATGTATGAGACACCATATTTCTGATAAGGCATGGCAGAAGCCATGCAATACTTGACTGCTTTGAGAAATCTGTGCAGTGACTTCATATAGAAGATCATTGCTTTTATTCTACACAGGAAATCTTGATAATTTTGGCCAAACCATAAGTCACATCTTTATGCACGTTGATAAGCAGTTCTGCTTGTTTTGTGCCTTTGGGGCAGTTATTTTATTATGATGGCTAAACAAATGCTAGAAGGAATTACTTGAGCTTTTCAGGGATTTGTAGCACCTCAAAAGATGCAGCATAAAAGGGGAAGAGTAAAGGGCTGAGATCACAGTAGCCAAAAGAAAAGCATAAAGTTAGAAAACGAAACTCTGTGGGGACAGCAAGGCAGTCCTCAGAGCATCGCCTCAAAGGATGAGTTGCTTTGGTTTGACTTTAATGTCTCTTCTCCTCACCCATTAGACAAGTTACAGAAATCCTTCCTTTCTTGAAGGAACCCTAAAACTAAAATAGTCTTTGTCTTACAGTCTTAAGTTTGATGGTTTCTTCCTGAAGGTCTGTCTTCTGTACCCACCCACCCAAGTTGCTCTTGTCAGTGTTAACTCCTGTTTTGGGTTGTTCCCCTGGATGTACAGTCAGTTTCCTATTTTATTTTGGGTTGTTTTTTAGTCTTTCCTTTCCTACCACATGTTTGTGGATTAACAGAAGACTTTTAAGTTCTCCATCTTTTTTTCTCATTGTTTGAGTTTTCAAAAAAGGAAAAAAAAATCTGTCGTGAAGTTTCTCCGTGCAGTCATAGAACCACAGGGTTGCCTGGGTTGGAAGGGACCTTTAAGACCATCAAGCCCAATTATCAACCTAACTGATAAAAACAATCACTAAAGCATGTCACTAAGCAGTGTGTCAACCCCTCTTTTAAAACCCTCCAGGGATGGTGCCTCAACCACTTCCCTGGGCAGCCCGAGCCAAAGCGCAATAACCCTTCCAGTGAAAAATAGTTCCTAATACCCAGTGTGAACCTCCTCTGGTGCAACTTGAGGCCATCTCCTCTTGTCCTATTGCTTGTGACTTGGGGGAGGAGACTGACCCCTGCCTCTCTCTACCCTCAAGAGCGAGAAGGTCTCCCCTCAGCCTCCTTTTCTCCAGGCTGAACACCCCCAGCTCCCTCAGCTGCTCCTCATAAAACTTGTTCTCCAGACCCCTCACCAGCTCGGTTGCCCTTCTCTGCACCCAATCCAGCACCTCAATGGCTTTTTGTGGTGAGGGGCCCAGTCCTTGTGTATCGTCACATTTACTGACTGAACTTTGTTATAGACATAGAATCATAGAATGTTCCAGGCTGGAAGGGACCTCTAGGGTCATCTAGTCCAACCTCCCCGCAGTCAGCAGGGACACCCCCAACTAGACCAGGTTACCCAGGGTCTTCTCCAGCCTCCCCTTGAAGATCTCCAGGGAAGGGTCCTCAACCACCTCCCGGGGCAACCTGTTCCAGTGTTCCACCACCCTCATGGTAAAGAACCTACTCCTAATATCCAATCTAAAGCTGTTTTTCTCCAGCTTGAAGGCATTGCCCCTCGTCCTGTTGCTGCAGGCTTTTGTAAACAGACCTTCCCCAGCCTTCAGGGACTGGAAGGCTGCTCTCAGGTCTCCAAGGTCTTCTACAGAGCCTTCTCTTCTCCAGGCTGAACAACCCCAGCTCCCTCAGCCTGTCCATGTAGCAAAGGTGCTCCAACCCCCTGACCATTTTTGTGACCCTCCTCTGGACCCGCTCCATGAGGTCCATGTCTTTCCTGTATTGAGGGCTCCAGACCTGCCCACAGTGCTCCAGGTGAGGTCTCACCAGAGCAAAGTGGCAGAATCCCCTCTCTGGATCTGCTGGTAACGCACCATTTGATGCAGCCCAAGATGGGATTGGCCTTCTGGGCTGCAAGTGCCCACTGCCTGCTCGTGGCCAGCTTCTCAGCTATCTCTTGATCTATACTATGTGTAGTTTAGTCATCTGCCTCTCCCACAGTGAAGGTAGAGTTAAGTGCGATCTGCCTAATTGAGAAGCAGCCCTCTTGCAAAGGTTTGTCCTGTGATATTGATATTGTTTATAGTAATACAGAGGGTGCATTTACTTAAACTGTTAGAGCTTTATGAAGGCACTGTGTAAGCAGAGACAACTGAGGGTTCGTGTCTGTGAGATGATGTATGTGATATGTATGCAGCTCATTGTTTTGATAGTGGAATTCTTGTGCAATTGGGATGTTTCTGTAGCTTCAGGAAGCCAAGCAGATGGAAAAGGAGAGACACAGACAGCAGCATCACCTACAGCAGTCTCCAGTAAGCCATCATGAGCCTGAGTCACCTCCATTGAGACATATTCCAACACGGGCTGATCAGCTCTCCAAAGAACACGAGAGAGAGCTCGACCACAGCGTGAATGACGTGGACAAGAACCTTCAAGAAGATATAGAGGCGGAAAATGGATCTGATATTTCCAGTGCTGAAAATGAGCAGACGGAAGCCGACCAAGCCACAGCTGCAGAAAGTAATCAGTGTGTATTTCTGTTTCATGGAGGGAGGGAAAAGGTCTGTAAAAAGAAAGGCTTGAGGGGATTCTTCCCCCCTGCCCTCAAAATCCTGGAGTCAGGCATAAATCTTCAAACAGCTTGACTAATGCAGAATGCCTGTTGTCCTCGTTACCACTCCTGAACTTTATCACGAGTGTCCTAGTCACTCATGCAAAGATACTCCTCTTTGCACCTGTGTAATACTGTGAAAGTTCTTGAGAATACCATCTCAAAACTGGTAAGCTTTCGGAGTTTAATGTACGTGAAAGTACACAGTTGATGTCTGTTGTTGGCCCAGGCCCGTGGATTCATTAGCATTTAGAGGTTAAATCCTGAAATGCTTATGTTCTGCAAATACTATTTTCAAAGCAGCCAAACGTGGCTTTTTTTTTTTTCTTTAAACATACACTCTCCTATTAATAAATTTGATAATGAATTTTTAAGTATTAAATGCGAGTAAAATAGCTCCTTAATTTCTGAGTTTCTCCTAAATGCTTGGATGGGTTTGTTTCTCTTTTTAAAGATCTTTCTAAAGCTGATGAAGGAACGTACGATGGCGACAGCAATGAGTGTGAAGAGAAGGCTCAAGAAATTGTTGAAAGTATTGTGCAGGAGATGGTGAACATAGTAGTTGGAGGTACTAACACCTGCCTGGCCAATAGTGCCTGCAGTCTGAGTCTGGACATTAAGAATTACTTTTATTTAACTGAAATTAGTCATTATTTAAATAACACTGCTGAAGAAAGCATGGCTGACTTAAGTAATATGCACATGAAATCCATTTTACTGTCTAAAGTGCATTATTCAACAGTAAAATGGATTTCATGCATTAATGTAGATTATCTAATTGAAGGGAATATACTGTATACATTGCAGAGAAAGGAACTAATGTTCTTTTTAAATGCAAAGTCTTACTCTTTTTTTTTCCTGCTTAGTTTCCACATAAACTCTTCAGAAACGGGCTGGTGTCTGTAGGTGCAGTGTAGCGCTACGTTTTTAAGCTTGTGAGAGTGTGTGTATCAAATCAGTGATTTCCCTCACCCAGATACTTCTGGGAAACTTGGTAGAATGGTGAACTTTGGTAAAATTGCAAGTAATTTTTTTAATTGTAATTTGCATTAGTCCCAGCTAAGAATATTTAGTATTTTTTTCTTTCTATAATGCCATGTAGATTCTGCCTTAAGCTCCCCCTTATGATGCTTTGCCTGTGGTTGTTCTAGTATTTAAATGCTAGATTTAAAAGCTCTCATGATTTGCCTTCTTCCATAACGTGTGTTTGTGATTTTTACATCTTTTCTGATAGATGTGGAAGGGGCTGCTGAGAGTGCAGGTGGTGATGGCACAATGGTAACCTTAGAGGATGGCAGTGACAGTGAGAACATTCAGGCAAATGGAATTCCAGGGACGCCAATCTCTGTTGTTTATACACCATCTCTACCCGATGACAGGTTATCTGTCTCTTCCAACGATACTCAGGTACAGGCAGTGATGAACTGGGAAATGCTGAAACAAGGAGTGTGTTTTAAGTGTTGCCCAACACTTGTGCAGAGAGTGGTTAATGTAATTCCATCAAATACGCTACTTGGATGAATCTCAAGTATTTAGTCACGTTCTAAGCGTTATTCTTTCTTGAGGCGCTATTTAAATTCATTTTTTGTAAGTAAATTTTGCATGTGATGCTTTTGTAGCCCAGTATATTTTTAGTTGCCCCATGGAGTACACTGTTCCAAGATTAGAGAACTCAGTTCCCTGGTGTTTGTAGTGCTCCTGGTAAATTATAGGACTATACAATATATAAACTGTATATATACAATATACAATATATATACAATATATAAACTGTATATATATATAAACTATACAAGACTGTGTAGTCTAACTATATTCAATAGAGAGAGAGAGGAATACAGGCAATTATAGAGATACTTGTATAGTATCAGCGTGCTCTTTTCAAATGATTAATAGAAATGTCAAGCCTGTAGCATATTACTGCAGTGATCTCAGACAAAATGTGTCATTTCTGAGAGGATTTGGTTTTCATTAACATAAAGATGTAAAAACAAGCTCCTGCTGTATCAGATATCAGCATGACTGCACTGTCAATGACAGAGGGCTATCTGTTCTCAAAGTCTACTAAGTAATTGGGTTTGGGAATAACAGATTTAAAGCTTAAAAAGCTTACAGCCACGTGTGTTGTACAAATAGAGAAGATGAACATTAAACACGTGGGTTATATAAGGAACAACAGTACAGAATTGTAAGAAATGAGTTATAGGGGTGACTGTACCATAGAAATCATACCAGTCTCTTGCCACAGGTACATAACTACTTGCATTGTATTCAAATGTTAAGGGGTTTGTGGTTTTTATCTTCAAGTAGTTACCTACTGAGAATGCCTGAAGGCAATTCACTGCAAGTTACCTCACTTAAGCTTGACCTACCTGATTTCATCAGTCTTTAATTAATTCAGACTTTTTTAGTGAGAAGACAATTTTTTAAATGAGTTTGTTCATTTTAACTGGACTGCAGAATATTTTGCTTTGGTTTAGTTTAGTCTTGAGACGGTAAATCTATAGCGAGTTGGTTATATTTGTATAATATGTTAACTTCTTGTTGCTAGGAGGTGGGGATTGCCCTACACACCCTGCTAATGCAAAATGGAATACTGAAATATGTTAACTTCTTTAGGAATCTGGAAATTCTTCAGGACCTACCCCTGGTGCTAAGTTTTCCCACATTTTACAAAAGGATGCCTTCCTTGTATTCAGGTCACTGTGCAAACTCTCCATGAAGCCCCTGTCAGACGGACCGCCAGATCCAAAGTACGTGGAGTTAAAGAGTTCTCATAACGAATCCTTTTCTATTTAAAAAATAAGAGAGTTAAATATTTTTAAGAGCTCTCAGTTACTGAGAAAATGGTAAAAAGAAGCTAGAAACTTGGAAAAGATACCTTTATGTTTTAATGCATCTCATGTAGGTTAAATGAAATGAACCGACGCTGCCCTCCTACCTGTGTAGAAGTTTCCAGTGCCTTCAGGTTTTGGTCTTGGCTGGTGTTACTCTGCTTTTAAGTAATACCTCAGTTATAAACATTGCTGTTTATGCCCCCAAATTTCTTACATCTCTTGTGTATTGGAGATCCAGTACCCAACTCTGCTTCCTCCTCATACAAGCTCCTGACTTTGAGCTGACACTGGCAGTGATAAACTCAAGATGCCGTGTTCCGTTCTTCGGTTCAGGTTGAACGCTTTTGACAACCTCCTTAAGCAAAACCCAGATGTTTTGAAAACAAAGGTTTTATTTGGCTGGTTTGGAAATCCTGTCTTGTGACTGGAGATACCATCTTTTCCATTTGACTTAGAGAACTGTTGGTTGTAAAACAAGCAAAAAAATATTCTCCTCTGTAGCTGGGTGCCAGTCTAAGTTAGTTGAGAGTCTTGGCAAAGAGCTTGGCCTTCCTGGTCTTGGATAGAGTTGCTGTGCATCTTGTTTTGAACATGAGGAAGAGTCAGCAGTAATTTTCTGAAGAGGGATGCTTTTTTGTTCCTAAGCTACTACACCTCTGCTGTGATTTCTGATGACAGTCAAAGGCCCAGTATTCTTCAACATAAAATCACCTTGACTGTTCCGAGGTGTAACTTTTAAAGCAGGTAACTTTAAGGTAGTATAATTTAATCACTGATGTGTGTCATGGGTTTAATCAGGTGAAAAAAGAAATGTAGTAGAAAGGATTTTGAAATGTTGGTCTTGGAACCATTTGCAGGTTGTGACCTAGTGATGCACTATGGCAAGTCAGGATATTCCAGAATGAAAACGGAGTCGGGAGGTTTTTCCTCACTGGTTTTGAGAATTTGTGTTGCAGGAAATGCCATGAAAACCCTGTGGGTTTAGTCAGTTCACTGAGACTAAGAGTGACCGTTTCTTGAAGGCTTTAGTGGATTAACTCCCTCTGGAAGAGCAGCAGTAGCTACTGAGGCACTTGGAGCATCTCAGGCAAAGAGTCCTTGACGTTGGTATTGGAGCCGATGAAGCTCTGTATATGGAACAAATTGGAGGAAACAGCATTTAGGGTAACGAGAATGAGCTGCAAAGGCATTTGAAGACATCCTGTGTTTGGAGAAGTGCCTAGAATTCCTCCGAGGTGGTTCCGAGGCGTTGATGGCTTTTTGAACTATTCCAAACACGCTGTAATTGGAAGAGGAGGCGTAGGATATCTACAGCATTTTAAAAAAAGTCTTAGCTGCCTCTTTCTGTGAAATTAGCTGTGAAGCCTTTAATGAAAGTAGTTTTAAATTTTAAACTGGGCACAGAGCTTTAGCCTCAGATCCCCATTATGCTTCCTGGAAACGTGCTTAATGTCTTTTATCTCCTTTTTCCCCAAAATAGAATAAGATGGGGGAGAAACGTCTTGAAGGTTCACTCGTTACATTTTAGTCCTTAAGCTTGGTTTAAATTAAGTAGACTTTACACATGATACAGAACTGGTAAGGCCAGCAGGTTAGGACTCCAGTTAGGAGCTGGCACTTGCTGGGAGGAAGCAGTATTTAATATTTTATTTACAATTGAACTTTTCTTCATATTTAAATTCTTACGTGTCGTAGCGCAGTGTTGTCTGGGCTGCACACTTTCCCGTCCTCCTTCCTTGTGTTTCATAACTGGCCTGTCAGTGGGTGGTGGGTCAGTGAAAGATGTGGACTTTGGGTTTTTTATGCTGTTGTATTGTTTAGTCGTGGTTTTTTTCACCATAAATACCAGCACTGTTCGGATGGGAATTTGGAACTAACCTTGCTCTGTGAGAAGCATGATGGCAACGCTGCAGTTGCCTGTCTTTGCTATCACCCTGCTTAAAATAGGCATGTTATGTATTTTAGTTGCTCTTGGAGTGGGATGGGGCCAGTGACTGATAAACAGTATAAAATACTGTACTTGAGAGAAGAGATTTCAGTGTTGGGAGGAAGCAGGCGAGGCAGTACAGCTGCTGTCTTTGTGGTCCTTCAACTTTCTTTCCATGCTGGTGGAAGCAGAGGAGGCATTTCCACCTTTTGGTAGTTCAGGTTCTGTAGATGGGCTGGATATTTTGGATGGCATCTTCCAAAAATCCATTATCCCTGTGTCCTCTGGCCAAGACGGGCAACGTTGCCTGCTGGTGGTGTGCTCCAGAAGAGAGAGTGGCTCAGTAATAAAGGAGACACCCAGTAAGTGGAATAGATTATTCTTGCCAGCCTTCTTGGCTGCAGAGTTATTTATTCAACAGTAGAGATGGACATCTTTTTTTATGACCTGGGGGTGCTGGGTGACAAGGGGCTGAACATGAGCCAGCAGTGTGCCCAGGTGGCCAAGAAGGCCAAGGGCATCCTGGCTTGCATAAAGAATAGTGTGACCAGCAGCAGTAGCGGGGGGGGATTGTCCCCCTGTGCTCAGCACTGGTGAGGCCGCACCTTGAGTCTTGTGTCCAGTTGTGGGCACCTCAGCACAAGAGAGATATTGAGGTGCTGGAGCGAGTACAGAGGAGGGCAACAAAGCTGGTGAGAGGTCTGGAGAACAAGGCTTATGAGGATCGATTGAGGGAGTTGGGGTTGTTTAGTTTGAGGAAGAGGAGGCTNGGGTTGTGTCAAATCTGAGTTTATTTTGTGACTTAAAAAATGGTGGTGGTTGGCTTTGGAGGAGAACATTTTACCTTTGAGGACTGACCCTGAGCTGATGTTCTGCCCTGCTTTATTCTAGATCTCATGAGCTGCGATCAAAGATTCTTTCGTTGCAGTTGCTTCTGTCCATTCTGCAAAACGCAGGACCCGTCTTCAGGACCAACGAGATGTTTATTAACGCTATTAAGCAGTACCTTTGTGTTGCACTGTCGAAAAATGGAGTCTCATCAGTTCCAGAGGTTTTTGAACTTTCACTTTCCATATTCCTCACCCTCCTCTCAAACTTCAAGACTCATCTAAAGATGCAGATTGAGGTACGTCACGTGAAGTTCTAATCTGGGGGGGGGGAGGGGAGGGGGATGTTATGTGAACATGGTTTTAGATTTGTGTGTAGCTTAAATTTCTTTTCCTCTCTGAACCTCAGTGTTTATGTAAGTCTTGCCAGATCTTCCCATGCATAGAAGCTCTTTTTCACCCACTGGTAACGGACTTGCTTGTAATGACACCCTTGAAACCCCATGAAAATAAAAGAGCAGTGTTTCCTTTGGAATACTTAGACAGTAGTTAAGATTTGCTCTGTGGCATCAGAAGCGGTGTGACACTTGGGGGAGCATCGTTTGGTGAACTGGAAAGTGTGGGAAAACTTCTGTGGGGCTGTTTAAAAGAATTTCCATCCTGTTTTAACTAGAATGTGAAATGAAGTACCCACTAAAGAAGTAGGTTATTTCATCACCTAATAATGGGCATTAACATCAACTAAGAAATTTCTCAGTGCAAAACATGCTTTGATTTACTCTGTGATTGGGATGAATTTTTACAGTGATAATTATGCCCATACTCACTACTACTCATGGAATCAGGGAATTGTCAGAGTTGGAAAGGACCTCTAGAGACCATGCAGTCCAACTCCCCTGCTGAAGCAGGGTTGCCCAGAGCACATCACTCAGGGCTGCATCCAGGTGGGGCTGGAAGGTCTCCAGAGAAGGGGACTCCCCACCCTCCCTGGGCAGCCTCTGCCAGGGCTCTGCCACCCTCATCCTAAAGATTTTCCTCATATTTGAGTGGAACTTCCCATGTTCCAGCTTGTGCCCGTTGCCCCTTGTCCTGTCCTGTCACTCATCTGAAGGGGAGGTTTTGGGTGGCTGGGGCATGGTGTTACTGCAGACTGATGCTGAAGCTCAGAAGTGGGTGGGTTTGTGGATAAGCTCAGTCAACCCATGTTCAATAATGTGACAGGAAGTTTTAGCTGTGCACAACATGGTAAAATGAAGAAAATGAGTACACTTAAAAAAAGACCATGTAATAGATGGTTTTACAAAGGAGTTTTAGAATAAAAATTAATGACTTGAAATGTATCGTGAATTCTCTTAGAGATTTCTTTCTCTAGGGAAACCTCAGCTACTTGATTATTGTGTATCAGGGCCTACTTCAGTTTATCTCCTGAATAAGATAAGTCTCATTTCCTCAGGTCCCCAAAGGCATACTCACAGTTTAACTCCTTGGGCCGTCCGTAGAGATAAATCCCTGTTCTTAGCAATTAAGAGTTATCTGACTCCTGACAGACATTGTACATTTCCTCACAGGATGGATATATTCTAAGCATGCCAAGGCTTTGTTTTTCACTTGTAATTCTGGTGCTGTGGGGTACCAGCAGCTCCTTGGAATGATTCTGTCCTTCTGAACCACGGGGCTACCCTGTTGTGTGTCCCACGTGTTAAACATCTTAATCAAGCTCTGACTGGAGCAGTGGTGCCTGCAGTGTGGCCCTGCCTTCAGTTTGGTGATTTTCTCTGCTGGGAGTCAATGTGGGTGCTGAAGCCTAGAGCTTGCTCCACCAGTGTGGATGCTCAGTGTGGGACAGGATGCTGAGAATTGTTGATAACGTGGCTGTTCAGAAGGACCTTGAATTCAATCATTTCTTTCATCTCTGGATGTCACTGTGTAAGTTGAGATGTTGTGGCACCTTTGGAGAAAGGACCTGATTTTGCCGGTGTCAGAAGAGTATTGTGCTCTGATCATTTACCAAGTTAGTTTGATGCTTTTTTGAGGAAGAAGCAATAGGATTTTAAACTGAAAGAGGTGAGATGTAGATGAGATCTCAGGAAGAAATTCTTTGCTGTGAGGGTGGTGAGACCCTGGAAGAGTTTGCCCGGAGAAGCTGTGGCTGCCCCATCCCTGGAGAGGTTCAAGGCCAGGCTGGATGGGGCTTGGAGCAACCTGCTCTGGTGGGAGGTGTCCCTGCCCATGGCAGGGGGGTTGGAAATCCATGATCTTTAAGGTTCCTTCCAACCCAAACCATTCCATGGTTCTATGACTGCCAGTATTTTCTTGAGCATAGCTTGGATAGAAACACAGGTTTGGTGATTGATTATTGAATGTGTCTTGAAAATATGATGAATTTTGAAGACTTTCAAGACAAACCACGTGCTCCACAGGACTGTAGCGGGTGTGTTGTGTTCAGAACATCACACAGACTGGGGCTGAGCACAGCCTGCTTCCCAGAACATGTTGGACTCACTGTATGTTCCCAGAGCTCACAAGTCAGCGTGTAGGTGGTTAAACGCATAGCAATCCGGCTTCCCTGACAGGAATTTGATGAGCTTCCATCTCTGCCATCCTTTCCCCAAATTCCAAACAGAAAATGAAGACATAGCAGGGGAAAATTAGATATGGGATATCCTACACCATTGCAGCAGCCTCTAGAATGTGCTAAATGGTTGGACTCGATGATCCCAAGGGTCTCTTCCAACCTAAATGTTTCTATGATTCTGTGAAATGAGGACCATTGCCACATGGCAGGGCTGTATTTCCTCCTCACAAATACAGATACAAATGCAAATAAATACAACTACAAATACAAAAGCTTGATGCTGCCAAAGTATCCATCTCTTACAAAGTACAAGGGACAGCAGTTTCTAGAAACTTACTCTTTTTCCTGGTTGTGAGCTAAGAATTCCTTCTCTTTCAGCTGCTGCTCCTAAAGGTTATTCAGAAGATGTGGGTAGACAAGTAGATAACTTCATCTTCAGTTTGTGTCTTGGAGCAGTGAGGAGAGCCATATGCTCTGATCTGTAATATGCAAAATCTTTATATTTTGGGATTGAGGCTGCATTCTTCATCTGTGTAAGACATTTTTGGCCTATTTTAAAAGGATAGTTTCAGATTCTGTGGAAAGTGACCCTCCCTTGGTCCTTTGACTTAAACATTCAGCTGAAACTGCCCCCTGACAGATAAACAGGCCGGAGCTGGACTCAAGCAACACAAACTCAACACCACCATTGTGCTGCAACTGTATTTCTAAATGGGTGGGTCAATGAATATATCTGCTGCAAATCAGGTCCTGGGTACCAGGGGATTTGGGGTGGTGTTTAGCTGTACTCACCATTGCCACCCTTGGATAACTGTGAATAAACGATCCTCAAACTCTTATTTTCAGTTGACCCAACTAACTAAATAATTAGCTCTTTTCTGGTTTCCTTTTCTGATGAGCTAAGAATAAATTCTCAGCTCTGTGATATGAATTGCAATAAGTAACATAGTGATAGATAGTGTTTTTAAAACCTGAAATGTACATAGTACTGGGTTTGGGAAGCTGTTCCTTCCGAGATATGCTTGTTCAAAGTTGACATCAGAAGCAAGAAGTCACCTCTGTCTGGGAAGCTGTAGACACCTAAAGTGTCTTTGTAGTATGCAGACCTTCCAGCTAACTTGTCTCCTGCTTAGATTTGGGGTTAATTTTTATAGGTTTTTTTCTCTGCTCCATCAGCAATTTCTTTTTTTAAATTCTCTACCAGAAAAAAAAAAGTTAAAAAGAAATAACTTCTCCCTGATTTCAGAGGGTATATAAGACATCACTTTCTTTCAGTAAGAAAGTCAGAAAACAGCAAATATGTAACTAAGGATTGCTTATAGCACACCCTTTATTACAATTTTCTGCCATCCTCTGTTTGGCTTACAGAAAGGTGTGGCTCAAATCAGTCTAGTACTCTTTGGGTATGTTTAAGCACGTGAAAGTCTTTGATGTCTTACGTGTGGAGCTCCTCACATTTCATGGGGCTGCTTTCCTTTTGCAGCCTAGTAACTGGGATTGTGCCCTGTGCCTCCCTTTCTCTACAGAGGCCAGCAAAGTGTTAGTGCATTTTGCCTGAGGAAATAGCTTACCATCACAGTTGCTTAAAAATCAGTGGTGGTGTTTCTCCCCGAACGTGCGACTTCAAGCCAATTTAGTCTTGTGCCATCTCAACCTGGCTAATAGCATAAAAATCTCTGTAAGAAGGCTGTGGTATAAGGGAATATCTACTATTCAAAGCAGGGGTAGTTAAATATTTTGATATTCATGTGCTGCTATCAGAGAAGAGGAGGGTGATGGCTTGAGAGATCAGCAGCATTCCAGAAAAAAACACTCTGGTGAGACCCCACCTGGAGCTCTGTGTCCAGCTCTGGAGTCCTCAGCACAGGAAGGAGATGGACCTGTTGGAACAAGCCCAGTAAAGAGCCATGAAGATGGTCAGAGGGATGGAGCATCTCTCCTATGAGGACAGGCTGAGAGAGTTGGGGTTTTTCAGCCTGGAGAAGAGAAGGCTCTAGGAAGATCTTGGAGCCCCTTCCAGTCCCTAAAGGGGCAACAGGAGAGATGGGGAGGGACTCTTGATCGGGGAGTGGATCCATAGAACGAGGGGTAAAGGTTTTAAACTGAAGGAGGGGAGAGTTAGATTAGACATTAGGAAATAATTCTTTGCTGTGAGGGTGGTGAGACACTGGAAGAGGTTGCCCAGAGAAGCTGTGGCTGCCCCATCCCTGAAGGGGTTCAAGGCCAGGCTGGATGGGGCTTGGAGCTTTTCCCTGGTCTGGTGGGAGGTGTCCCTGCCCGTGGAAAATGGATGATCTTTAATGTCCCTTCTAACCCAAACCATTCTGTGATTCTACGATACGTTGGTGGATGTTGGTAGCCACAGTTGGCTCTGCAGCAGTGATCTCTGAGAGGTGCAGGACAGTGGTGTGATGCTGTGTAGCATGGGTTGATGTGATGTAGCAGTTCATGTTTTGCTGTTAGAGCAGTTGCAGCTGCTCAGAGAAGAACTGAGCACAGGCCTGCCCTATGCTGGCTCATCTGACATAGTCTGCCCGTACTGCTAATTGACAGGGGATGCCAGAATCTCTGCTCCAAACAAAAGCATCTGTGTTAAAGCAATCTTAAAGAAAACTAACCCATCTTTCAGAGAAGAGTAACTTTCCTATTAAAGGACCTGATATACTTTTTATCCAATGCCTGACCTAGTTCCCTTCTTCCCATAATCTCAAACTCTAGAGTGATTCTTGTGTGTTTTCCTTGTAATGAAAGTCCAATACTTTAAATTGGTGTAAATGGCTGTTTGTTATGTTTGTGCCATAATATCATCGTCTCATGGAGAAAATCTTCCGTGGTGAGGTAATACTTTTCTTTTCAGAATCCCAAATGAACTCTTAGCAGCACCTCAGACTTCTTCTTAGGCCAAATTGTCCTTCAGGCCTTCACATCGTTTCTGGTTCTTCTGTTTTCAAGTGCTTGGAATAGAAACCAAATTTTTCAGCTGGACAAAACTCCAGAATTCCATTAGTCATAATTCAAATTCCTAATGTATCAACCATAAGTTTGCATTTCCTATTTATTTAGTTAGTTATTATCTCCTGTACCTCTAAAACGCTGTTCTCAGAATTATGTCAGAATATTGCCTGTCAAAGTTAGTAACTGTGTTTTTAATAGATGTTATTTTTTTTTCTCCCTCTTCCTGGAATATTTGTTAGGTTTTCTTCAAAGAAATCTTCCTGTATATCCTGGAAACTTCTACTAGCTCATTTGATCATAAATGGATGGTCATCCAAACGCTGACAAGGATATGTGCAGGTATTAAGGACCTTTTCGTTCTGTTTTTTACATTTTTATGCTAAAGAACAAAAGTGTACTTGCCTTTCATTGATTGACCAAGTTTTTCTTCCAAGTTTGACCGTCTCACTGTGTTTACAGATGCCCAGAGTGTAGTGGACATCTATGTGAACTATGACTGTGATTTAAATGCAGCAAACATATTTGAAAGGCTGGTTAACGACCTGTCGAAGATTGCCCAAGGAAGGGGGAGCCAAGAACTTGGCATGTCCAACGTTCAGGTAAAAATTCCACCAAACTTCATGAAGCCTTGGCATGTTCCTTGGCATGAAAGATTTCAAGACTAAACTCATCATTCCACTAATGTACCCCTTTTGAAATCTTTCCTAGGAATTAAGTTTGAGAAAAAAAGGGTTGGAGTGCTTAGTATCGATCTTGAAGTGCATGGTGGAGTGGAGTAAGGATCAATACGTAAATCCCAATTCTCAGACAACACTGGGTAAGACAAGAGATGTGCTGCTTCTGGCTTTAGTAAAGACTTGGTGTGGGAGCTCAGGGATTTTCCCACTATTTTGATACTTTCAGTGTCCAGATTGGTAAAACCTCTTGCACTGAAAAAAGAGAAAGAATGAACTTTTGTTTTTTCTTTGGTAGAAATATTGATCAGTTTGGATTGGTGTCGTTTGAATGAGTTCTCTAAGTTGTCTTTTTAATTGTATGAATTCCTAGAAAGCTACTACACCGGAAATGACAAAATCTGATTATTTTCTGTATTTCTAATTTTAAAAGGATCACAAAATTTACTTTGAAGCTTCCCTAATTTCATTGGTCAAATTTTTAGCAAAGCAAACTGGATGGAGAGCATTTTTTAATTTATTAATACATAGCTATAAAACTTTCAGTGTTGTAAGTAGTGAAGCAACTATTGTTACTTGATATAACCAGAATTCTCAAATCAAGCACTTGGGTGAAGTAATAACCTTTTTAGAGGTGGTTGGCACAGCAGAATGGGAATGGAGAGTACCAACTCCTTGGCTTGTCTGATCATGAACCCTCTATTTCAAAGAGTTAGAATAGTGTGCTTCAGGTCACATCAAAACTAACATTGGATTTGAAAATAAAAGGAAAGTTCTTAAAGATCTGCTGGCCACAGCAGATCTCCTCCTCCTCACAGTCCTCCTCCCCCTCTGCTCTGCCCTGGTGAGGCCCCTTCTGGAGTACTTTCTCAGTTTGGGGCTCTCCAGTTCAGGAAGGACAAGGAACTGCTAGAGAGGGTACAGCAAAGGGCTGCAGAGATAATGAGGGGCCTGAAGCATCTCTCTTACAAGGAAAGGCTGAGGGACTTGGGTAGAATACTGAGGGGGAGATTTGATCAATACCTGTAAATACTCAGAGGCTGGGTGTGAGGAGGATGGGACCATTGTTTTTTCAGTGGTGCCCAGTGACAGGACAAGAGGTAACAGGCACAAACTGGAATATAAGAAGTTCCATCTAAACATGAGAAGGAATTTCTTCCCTTTGAGGGTGGCAGAGCCCTGGAAGAGGCTGCCCAGAGAGGTGGTGGAGTCTCCATCTCTGGAAACATTCCAGAGCCTGCCTGGACAAGTTCCTGTGCAACCTGCTCTGGGGGTACCTGCTCTAGCAGGGGGGTTTGGCCTTCAGAGGTCCCTTCCAACCCCAGATCATTCTGTGATTCCATAATAGGGTTTCTAAGGTGTCGCATATGTTTTTTTCCCCCAAGTGCCCAGTGCTGTTCATTTCTCACAGGGAATTAGTGATAGAACAAGAGGGAATGGCTGCAAGCTGCAGCAGGGTAGGGTTAGGCTGGACATTAGGGAAAATTTTTTCCCAGGAAGAGTGGTCAGACCCTGCAATGGGCTGCCCAGGGAGGTGGTGGAGTCCCCATCCCTGACTGTGTTTCAGAGTAGATTGGATGTGGTGTTGAGGGATGTGGTGTAGGGGAGAACTTTGTAGAGTAGGGCTGATGGTTGGACTGGATGATCCCAAGGGTCTCTTCCAACCTGAATGATTCTATGATTCTATAGTTGTAATTTAGGGCTTAAATTTCGGGTATTTGATGGACTGAAAAAATCCTCCTTGATATGTTGTAGTGGAGTTTTTTGGGGGATGTGTGTTATTTTCCCAACCAAAACAAAAGCAGAATATTTCTATAAAAACAAATAGGTCATTGAAGACAACCCCAGTAAGCTTCAGAGACCTTCAGAGAGGATTTGAAGAAGAACCTGTGATTTGAATTTCTTGTCACTGTTATGTATTTTGCTTGTATGTATGTAACCCTCTGCAATTTACAGGCCAAGAAAAACCCACGGAACAGGACAGCAATGAAACCAAGCACCCTGAGACAATTAACAGATATGGAAGCTTAAATTCCTTGGATTCTACTGCCTCGTCAGGAATTGGCAGTTACAGCACACAGATGTCTGGCACTGACAACCCAGAGCAGTTTGAGGTCCTAAAGCAACAAAAGGAAATAATAGAACAAGGAATTGACTTGTGAGTGCCCTTTTATCACCCATGGGAGGGTGGAGTCTTTTGGAGCTATGAAGATTCCTGGGTTTTTCTTCCTTCTCCTCATAGATACTCATCTTGTGTTAGGAAAAAAACTCTGGATGTAACAGCACTTCCTCTGGTGAAAGAGTGCTGAATGGTGTCCCCTTTGGAGCCTGTCAACAGTGTTTTGTGTTAACCTAATTCCTCACAGCTAGAAGATGAGTACTCTGAATGTTTGTTCTTTTGGGTTGTTTTTTTTTATCTCCAGGCCTGCTTGTTTAAAAATCAGAGGTTTTTTTGTCTTTGGATAAAAAGAACATTGAACTCCTGTGTTCGGTTGAACACGACCCGTTCTAGCGTAGAGGTGACTTGATGAAAGTGCTTACGCTGGTGCTTCCTTCTGATTCATGAGCTTGTCATAATTAGAGCTGGAGCCTGATGTGAATCTTCTGTGTGAGTTCAGGCTTGTCACCTTTCCTCCTCAAAACAAACATTTTCTGTCGTGCAGTTCTCAGACCCCGACAACTCGGTCCTTTAGGGTTCCAGATTCTTCCAGTGACCCGCTTTCTTGGCTTGGACATTTCCATTCTTCCCAGCACCTCATGGATGTCTTGTTTGCTTCATACAGATTAAACCAACAAGTGACAGGACATAATTGTGTCGCCCCAAGCCAAGACTTTGCTATTTTTGGGAGTATATATATTTTTTTTTTAAAACTTTTTTCTTCACAAGAGCTGGTGTAAATGATGGTGTTCAGCTCCCTGTTCCGGGAGCTGCGCGGATGCCACGCTGGCAGTTACCTAGGGGAGAGGAGGGTGTTTGCAAAGGAAAAGAAAAAACATAAATCCATCCAGGGATAATCATAAAAGGGAACAGCTCATTCCTGTTTGATAAAGGAAAAGTATTTCATAGATAGATTTTTCAATACCTCATCCAAATTAACGAATCTTTTCACTTAGGCTGCTGAGGCTTTGTGCGTGGGTTAAAAGGGTTAACTCTCATTCCATCTTGCTCTTGATTGTACAGATTCAATAAGAAACCAAAGAGGGGGATTCAGTACCTGCAGGAACAAGGAATGCTTGGCACTACCCCTGAAGATATTGCTCAGTTCTTGCATCAAGAGGAGAGATTAGATTCAGTAAGAAAACCGTTTTCCCCGTGGTTATTTTTTTTGCTCCTGTTGTTGTTCTTGTGTTTAATTGCAAACCACATGATAGCATTTTAACATCATAAACAGTAGAACAGGGTTGTATGCAACAGTATAACTTGATTGTATAATGAAGAAAAGGAAATGTTTCTCTTTTAACGTTTGTAAGCTCAAGGAATGTGGAGTTTCCAGTAGAGTTGCACCCTGTACTGTGTGCATCCTGCAGCTCAGCGAAGCGTAAGGGAAAAGACTGACCTACTTGAGCTGCCTCCAAACTTGTACTCAGTTGCTACTATAGCTAGGAGCAACTTACTAAACTGTACGTACTTTGGTCCAATAAGGGACTGCCAGGAGTAACTGTCCTTCAGAGAAGGCTGGAAAATAACAGGGTGCAGCAATTTTTTACTGCCTCCCAGAGGGCACTTTGTTAATCTCGGTTGGTTCTTTGATTTGTTTTTGCAGCTAGC
Organism: Jacana jacana; assembly: GCA_013400555.1. Taxonomy (NCBI): domain Eukaryota; kingdom Metazoa; phylum Chordata; class Aves; order Charadriiformes; family Jacanidae; genus Jacana; species Jacana jacana. Next base: position 553,394 of record VZTM01012141.1, on the reverse strand, counting down.
AGCTCTTGCTGGGCTTGGAAGGGTCCTGCCATTTCTGGCTGAGGAGGGTGGGAATATCTCATGTTGGTGTCCTCATGGAAAACTCAGCTTTCTGAAACAGCAGCCTGCACCACTGCACTTAGTAGCCACCCCTGTTGTTTTCTAAGGAAAGGCTTGAAGCTTGCAGCTCTGACTGACCCAAATTTCAGTCTTACAACTTAAAATCAGCCATTGGAACAAAAGTTTGACCTCAGATGCTGCATATGGGCATCTTTTTCTGAGCCCACAGTATTTTTCACTGTACTGGGATGCGTTGGATGTATCTGAGTGCCAGCTCTTCATCTTTGAGCATCACTTGCCTCTGTTTGAGATGTGTGCTGTAGTGGGAATAAGGTGGAGTTTAGTAAGCTTCTAACTGCAAATATCATTACAGCACAGAACAATTATTGATGATACTAACTCCTGTCTTGTGCAGATGTGGAATTCATCTATAGAATAATATAATAGAAAAAATATAGATATAAATATATAAAAATAAATCATAGAATAATATAATAATAAAAAAATGGTATGTGAGACAAATCAGAGAAGGAGGGAAGTAGGCAGATTAGGCAGATACAAGCATGTAAGACTGTTTTGGTGGAATATGTAGTCGAAATACCTTGCTTTAGAGGGTGGAGAAGTGATATGTCTTTGGTAACCACGCAGAGGCCTCTCTTTGCGTGAGGCATATGGGCAGCCTGACTGTGTTGGTCTTACTTACTATTTTTTTTTCCAGTGCGAACGCTCCATTTTCTCCTTTCTCTTCTTTTTTTTTAGACTCAGGTTGGGGAGTTCCTGGGAGACAACGATAAATTTAGCAAAGAAGTCATGTATGCCTACGTGGACCAACACGACTTCTCGGGAAAGGACTTTGTTTCGGCGCTGCGCATGTTTCTGGAGGGGTTCCGTCTCCCAGGGGAGGCTCAGAAAATTGATCGCCTGATGGAGAAATTTGCTGCTAGATATTTGGAATGTAACCAAGGGTAAGCCAGCCTTCAAAACACTTTGGAAAGCTGAATATTAAGTAAAAAAAAAAATAAATAAATAAATCCTAATCTGTTAAATTTGCTGTTCTGTTTTTTTTTCCCCTGCAGGCAAACTCTTTTTGCTAGCGCAGATACTGCGTACGTTTTAGCTTACTCAATTATCATGTTGACAACAGATCTTCACAGTCCACAGGTACAGTACACCCCTAGAAAAACACCAGTGTAATCCACAGACATCTGACCTTCAGACTTTGTGACCGTGTGGTTGTAAAAGGCTGCCGTTCAGCATCACCCCAGTTTGTGTGTGAGAAGTGGGGTGGCTGAAGTTTGTGCATCTTTTCAGCTGGTCTGTGTTTCCTGGCTGTGGAGGTTTTTAAGCTGTTCTGGTTAGACCTTGCTGAAAGGCATCGTTTCCCTACTCTGTGTTGAATAGGGATTATGTGGATTTGCTTTCATATTATGGCACTCAGTAGTGATCTCACCTGCAGTCAAAGCTAGAGCTTCTGTAATTACTCACCCTTTGATTTTTAACATGAATCTGCTCCTGATTTCGGTTCACTAGACAAAATAATGCAGCTTTATTTTGATACTGCTCGCTTCTGCAGTGCATAATATTCAAGGTTGCAGTGATTAGCCATCGTCAGTCATTCAGGTGGAATCTGGAAAGAGCATAGGACTATGTTTAAAAGAGATAGCTTGGTCTGGGGAACAAGACACAACACTTTTTGGGGGTTAATACATGTCCAATTGATCTGTGGATCCTACTGCATGTTCATGAGTGCTGTCATGTCCACGTGGCCTTGTCTTATTTTGTGGATTTGACAGTGCAGCCTTGTATGTGTTGGATCCCCAGTGTCTTCTGATTCAGCAGGTTTGACCTTGAATGTTAACTTGTCATCTGCTTGGCTGCTTTATAAGCAGCACTGTAACTGCTATCAGCTTGCCTTGTTTGTTGATACTAATAGCTGCTTTCTGGGTTTCAGGTTAAGAATAAAATGACAAAAGAGCAGTATATCAAAATGAATAGAGGTATCAATGACAGTAAAGATCTCCCTGAAGAATATTTGTCTGCTATCTACAACGAAATAGCTGGCAAGAAGATTTCAATGAAAGAAACAAAAGAACTAACAATACCCACAAAATCCAGTAAACAAAGTGAGTAGGTGCAGTATTGACTTGCTTCAAAGTGTTGACTCTTCAGTTTCATGAAGTTACCTCCTTATTTTTTTTCAATGAGAGGTGGATGAAGGCAGCACCCCTTACTTGAATGAAATTGAACCCTAACTTCTGCTTTCACATCCGTGGCCGGTTGACGTAAATGCATGATGCTACTTGTAAATCTGTGTTAAGTGCAGGTGCTTGTTTTCTCTTCCCTTTGCATTCAGTGGGCTGACCATGGAGAAGGCAGGTTTTGGGTGTGGAGCAGCAGCACGTGGGAATACGTTTGAGGGCTTCACGAGGTGACAGTGGTGCTGACAGGCGCGGTGCAGAATAAACACAGTGGTTGTGCCATCTCTTTCTAAGGCAACTGCTGTGTTTCTCTGCAATAACCACTCTGTTGTTTTCCAGTCCCAGGGCAGCCTTAGGAACAGATTGCTTACAGGAAATTTGCATCTGAAAAAAAGAAAGAATCCCTCATTCTCAATGTTTGTTCAATTACCATAATGCTTTTATGGTCATTTTAAAGAAGCTGATCCTTACATTCTACTTGGGTTTCACTTTCTTGATGAGATGGAGGTTCCATTACTGAAATGAAAAGGGGATTAAGGTGGTTCACCCTCAGAAAAAGGATGTCCACTTATTTTTATTGCTATTTTCTGTGCTGCTGGATTGCTATGAAACTTCTGTTCACTTTGAACCTAATTGAATGGCTGTGATATTTATGCTGTCGGTTGAGGTGACGGAGAAGAAATCTCTGTTGTGCAAATCTTAGTTCTGTAAAGGTTTAAAAATTAGGTTACATTTCATACATAAGTTTGCCTGGAGTTAAATTTTATCTATATTGTAAAAGAAATATCTTGCTGGTGTGGTAATTTCAGAAAGTGAAGGTAATTCAAAAAATGAATCTGAATGTGGCACTTAAATTTCTTTTATTAAAACTATTCCGCTCCAGAAGAGACCAGTGTTAAAGATGCACAAATGAGAGGAAAAAAATGTGTTTACAGGTGTTGCTAGTGAAAAGCAGAGAAGACTCCTGTATAATTTGGAAATGGAACAAATGGCTAAAACAGCTAAAGCTCTTATGGAGGCGGTGAGCCATGTCCAGGCACCTTTCACCAGTGCAACACACCTGGAGCACGTGAGGCCCATGTTTAAGGTAAGATAGGTGTTTAGATATTTACCTAGAATATCACATTTTTGTTAATTCAAAATTCAGGGTGACAGGATTTGCTGAAAATACTAAAGATTTGGGCCTGCTATGTTTCAGTCATTTGGTAAATTATTTAACCTGCTTCAGGAAAGAAGGGATTTTGAGCCTTCTACTACAGTTTCATTTGGCCAAGAAGGCCAGTGGCACGCTGGGGTCCATCAAAAAGAGTGTGACCAGCAGGTGGAGGGAGGTCATCCTGCCCCTCTGCTCTGCCTGGGGGAGGCCCCATCTGGAGCACTGGGTCCAGTTCTGGGCTCCCCAGTTCAAGGACAGGAAACTGCTGGAGAGGGTACTGCAAAAGGCTGCCAAGATAATTAGTGGTCTAGAACATCTCTCTGATGAAGAAAGGCTGAGGGATTTGGGTCTTTTTAGCCTGGAGAATAGAAGACTGAGGGGGAATCTGATCAACCTATAAATACTGAAAGGGTGGGTGTCAGGAGGATGGGGCCAGTCTTTTTTTAAGTGGTGCCCAGGGACAGGACAAGAGGAAAGGAGCACAAACTGGAACACAGGAAGTTCATTCACACCATGAGGAGGAACTTCTTTCCTTTGAGGGTGGCAGAGCCCTGGAAGAGGCTGCCCAGAGAGGTGGTGTTGTCTTTGTCTCTGGAAACATTCCAAACCCACCTGGACTCATTCCTGTGCAACCTGCTCTGGGTGACCCTGCTTTGGCCGAGGGGTTGGGCTAGATAATCTCCAGAGGTCCCTTCCAACCCCACAGCCTTCTGTGATTTAAGGTAGAAACGTCACTTCAGGAGCATAGAATCAGAGCATAGTCTGAGTTGGAAGGGGCCTTTAAAGGTCCTGCTGTAGGGTAGTCCTGGATCTAGGAATTCATGAGGTGCTTTGAATGCTGTCCCAGAGTGAGGGCTTGGTGTGTGCAGGTGTTAAACACTTCCCTGAGGTAGTGCTGTTGGAATTGCTGGCTTAAAGGAAACCAAAGCTCCGTGGTGCATCGTTTTATTATGCAATTAAGTGTGAAATCTATTGCTCCCTGCTGTGCCCCTTGACTCTGTATTTCATCTGGGGTGATTTCAGGTAAGATTATTTCTAGAATGGTTCTGGGCACCCTGGGGTTTCCTCTCCATAACCATGTGTTGTTACAGCATCTTCTGGTCGGTTTTTCTGCCTGTGGGAGGGGGAGACTCCCAGCCACAAGGGCAGGATCATGTGGACTCTTCTGCAATAGCTTTCAGTCAAGTGTATGACACTGTCAGTCCCACCTAAGGCAAGAGGAATGGAAAACACTAGCAGTGGCTTAGATAAAAAAAGATGGGTGGCCAAGGGCTACAAAATTAAGAGCAGAGAGATGAAGGAAAGTGTGTCCTGCACTGTCTCCTATTGTTGTTGTCTTACTGTAATTTTAGTGGAATTGATGAAATTTGCTGCCCTATTTTACCCTACCCTTTTATTAGCCATCATAGAATGTTTAGAGTTGGAAGGGACCTTAAAGATCACGGAGTTCCAACCCCCCTGCCCTGGGTAGGGACACCTCCCACCAGAGCAGGTTGCTCCAAGCCCCATCCAGCCTGGCCTTGAGGCTTTATTTCTCATTGTGCAAAGGTAAAGGTTATTGCAGGAGTACCAAAAACTCCCACAGACATCTAGCAGACATAGCTTTGGGGTGTGTTTTTTTCCAGCTATCTGATGATGGTTCTGAGTGTTGGTTGCTGAGTGACAAGGAGAGCATGTCTGAGGGGAACCTCGTAGAATATACATCACTTGTGACCTATTCTGCATCTCATACCTATTCTATTCCATTTTCTTTTTGGAAAAAGGCAACTTCGTGGGTAGTGATGTGACTTAAGGGTGGAATTTACACCTTAGCAAGATGTTGAAACTCTTAACATTGCCTTCTAGTGCTCAGGTTGCTAATATAACTTGTATTTTGCATCCATTCCAGTTGGCATGGACACCTTTTCTGGCTGCCTTCAGTGTGGGACTACAGGACTGCGATGACACGGAAGTTGCCTCTCTTTGTTTGGAGGGTATCCGATGTGCCATCAGGATTGCCTGCATCTTCAACATTCAGGTAAAAAAGTTAAGCTTGAGACAATACTTTACCTCTATTTACCAGCAAAACCTTAGTGGGGCTCTAAGAGCCCTCGTTGCTGACGCTACAGCACTGCCATACCTCGGGGCTGCCCGCTTCTGCAAATCCTACTTCATCTCATATTTGACTGGAGGTGCTTTAAATAAAGTCACCTTTATTTTATCCTGATGTTCTGTGGTGAGTGCTGCCATGCCTCTGTCCTGAATTTTGGTTTCCCCACAAGTTGACTCCTTCAAAGTGTTTTCTTTCCAGCTCTGTTCCAAAGCTGTATGGATTTGTTGGGATGTTTTATAAAGGGAGTCTTTCTGGCCTGTTTCCTAAGTAAAATAATATCTCTGTGAACTGTGTTTTACACCCTGTTCTCAACAGAGAGGTTGTACTAATCTGAGACTAGTAAATTTGGGTACCATTTTAACAGTTACGGTGCTGGAAATGTCATTCCTGCTGTAATGCATGAGTGCATCTTGCATTAGGTGCAGTGCCAAGGATTCCAGACTCTCTGGCTCCAGAGGCTAATTCTGCTTATTAAAAAAAGCACCCAAGGTTTTTTTTTTCTTTGTTTTTTCATTTTAAAATCATTGGTTGTGGATGTACAATTATGTTATTGTAGAATTATTACTTAATAAATGGAGTACTGGTCTGCTATAAGTCCATTGAAGAGAGGCATGCAGCAGTCATAGAGAACCATAGAATGTTTAGAGTTGGAAGGGACCTTCCTGTGGTGTTGAGGGATCTGGTGTAGGGGAGAACTTTGGAGAGTGGGGCTGATGGTTGGACTGGATGATCCCAAGGGTCTCTTCCAACCAAAATGATTCTGTGATTCTAAGCCACGTGTCTTGTGAAACAGCATCCTGTTTCCCAAGAAAGCCACCCCATGAAAGACCAAACCCAGAAAGCTGAGAATAACCAACATGTTCTGTGCTGTCAGACACTACCCTTTGTGTTCCTGAGTAGAAGGCACCTGATTTTGTCCCACAGCTTACTCCAGAAGGAGTTATTTTCACAGAGTATCAGGGATTGGAAGGGACCTTGAAAGCTCATCTAGTCCAATGCCCCTGCTGGAGCAGGAACACCTAGAGCAGGTCACACAGGAACATGTCCAGGCAGGTGTTGAATGTCTCCAGAGAAGGAGACTCCACCACCTCCCTGGGCAGCCCCTGCCAGTGTTCCCTCACCCTCCATTCTCCATTTTCTCCGTGTAGAACGCTTTGGAAATGCAGTCCTAGGAAAAGAAAGGTAAACAGCCGAGTTGCTGCAGTCACACAGGCTGTATGTGCTAAGAAGAAGAAACTGGGGAAGCTGACAAGACAATTAACACATCTTTTTCTCTCCCCTCTGTAGCTTGAAAGAGATGCCTACGTCCAAGCGTTGGCGAGGTTTACGTTACTTACCGTGAGCTCCGGCATTACCGAAATGAAGCAGAAGAATATTGACACGATTAAAACTCTCATCACGGTGGCTCATACAGATGGAAACTATTTAGGAAATTCCTGGCATGAGGTACAGGAGTCATTTGGACTTGAACACTAGGAAAGCACGTGTGCTGATTTCCAGCACAGCAGTGCGCTTTGTCTGTGCAGCAATACAGCGCCTTTTAGAGAAGCGCCCAGTATATACTTCAGTACATACATTATGTAGAACTGCACATTATGCAGCCAGTGGAAGCAGCAAAACATGTCCAAGTGAGAAATAAAATTGTGGCTAATCCAATAGCATTTAAATCCATATTCATTTTAGACAGAACAGGAACACTTGTTTGACCTTCAGTGTTTTGCCTTTTATTTTTTTTCCTCCTAAAGATCTGCCTAATGATTTTTATTGTAATCATTTTTACTATTTCGAGTCGCTTTTTGTTGATAAATGACTTCTTTATTCTCTGGACTAGATTCTGAAATGCATCAGTCAGCTTGAACTGGCACAGTTAATAGGAACTGGAGTAAAACCTCGCTACATCTCAGGGACAGTGCGTGGCAGGGAAGGTTCTTTCACTGGAACAAAAGACCAGGCTCCCGATGAATTTGCGGGGCTGGGACTGGGTAAGTAGTACAGTACTTGGTTTAACTGGTTTTCTTCAGACTAATACCACTGTCTGTCCTTTGGTTTCATGATTGTTGATCACGAGGTTCAGAGAAGAGAGCATGAAGTAGTTCTTTAAAACTGTCCTAGGCTTTTAAGGAGACCCATCCTAATTCTGCAATATCTGTTTGGCTCTGTTAAGTATTATTAAGTTACTGCTAGTATTAAGTATTATTTAACTATTGTTGCTTAAGGATGGGAGAGTGGGAAATAGAAGAAAATTACACATTATGCATTTCTGTTAAAATACAGCTGCCCAACCAGGACTGGGCTGCTGACGGTGTGGCCACTTAGTCTATCAAGTGTTTTACCAACCAGGCAGCTTAGCATGTGTAGGTTAAGCTTTCTGGGTTGAAACTTTGTGAGAAATATGCAGCATACTAACCAAGTGGGAGATTAGTTTAGCTTAAATTCTGCAATTCTGTTTCCTCTTCTTTTTGGTTACTTTGGTACTGAGCAAGAGCCTTTTTTTCCTTGGCCTGAACGCCAAAATTTACTCCATAAATCATAGAAAGGGTTGGGTTGGAAACCACCTTAAAGATCATCGAGTTCCAACCCCCCTGCCATGGGCAGGGACACCTCCCACCAGACAAGGGTGCTCCAAGCCCCATCCAGCCTGGCCTTGAACCCCTCCAGGGATGGGGCAGCCACAGCTTCTCTGGGCAACCTCTTCCAGTGTCTCACCACCCTCTGTTGCCTCAAATTTATTCGTGTAATGAGTTGGGGTCGTGAGGGGGGAATTAATGATTATTTTATAGAATCATAGAATCATTTTGGTTGGAAGAGACCCTTGGGGTCATCAAGTCCAACCCTCAGCCCCACTCTATGAAGTTCTCCCCTACACCAGATCCCTCAACACCACAGCTAATCTACTCTTAAACACATTCAGGGATGAGGACTCCACCATCTCCCTTCTTTCCTAATGTCAAGTCTAACCCTACCCTGCTAGGTAGGTTTACTAGGTTCTCTGATCTTAGCTCTCAACTAGTCCTGATGACCTGGCTTTGTGTTCTCTTCACAGTTTTTCTCATTCTGGAGTCATTCATTTCCTTTCCTTTGGCTCCCCTTTCCCTGCCTCTCTGGGCTCCCCTCCCCTCGCCAGGAGCTGCTGGAGGGAAACCTTACTCCTGGAAACTCATGTCTCTGCCAGCATCTCACACGCAGAGCTTCTCCCTGCCCTTCTCCAGTTTAGTGTTCCCCCATGACCCATCCAGCTTTGCTATTTCCAAATGCCAGCAGTTTCTCCAGGATGAAGTGACTGGCCTTTAAAAATTTTTAAGTCTTAATAGCTCAAGAATGTAAACTGTGGTGAGGTGTCTGTAAATCATACCGGTTAGGCCTCGGTGTAAATCCAGCTCGTAAAGACTTCTCCCCCCCTCTCACCCCGGCCTCGGTCAAATACATTTTTAAGGAAAATAATCTGTGCCCAAATGCATAAAGTGTAATTGAATTTCTGGAATGCTAGTTACAGTGCACATGTGGAAATGTAACCATTTTCTTCTTTCTTCTTTTTTTAATAATATCACTTCAGTCTTGTAGGAGAATGCCTTGCCCAAAGGAATTTGGGTTTCATGCACTTTAGGGGTTCTTAGACCACTGACATTTCCTCAGCTATTTTAGTTTTCTGTCTCTCCTCCACAAATGCTGGGTTGTAGGTACTTTGAGTTTTCTTCCTGTCATCACTCTGAAGTATCCTTTGGAACTGTGGCTTTCAAGCAACCTTCCTACAAACCAAAATTCCCCTGAAGGACCCATAGTGCTGACGTCCATGTATACAGACACGAGGTTTAGGGAGAGTTAGTTGTTTAATTAGAGTAAGTGAAGTTGCAGTCTGGTGACACGGGAGCTTCATCTTTCAAACCTGCTTGCAAAATCAGATGTGTGTAAAGCATCAGCATTCACTCTTCTTACTGAAATTAGATATGTGATTAGGCAAAACCAAAGCAAACCCAACCCCAACACCCTTTTTGCTCACTTGTTGCTTGAACAAGGATTCAGGTGTGAACTCTTGAGGCCTCTGCATTTTCATGCCTTCATTGCTCTTGCACTCTCTTCCTGATGTGACCTTTGGTTTTTTTTACTTGAAAATTCAAGGTATCACAAAACTGTGGATTGTAAATTAGACAAATTGGTGTCTATTCCTTTGCTGCTTTGGTAGGAATGTTGGCTTGCAGTTGGAACAGTGAAGTTCAGCTTTCTTCTACTCCAGCTTCTATTTATAAAGTTGGAAGACAAAACCTGCTACTGTGAATGGGTTGTAGCCCAAGTGGTCTTGTTAGGTAACCAGAAATCCTCTTTGGACACCAGGAATCTGAGGAATCCACTTTTCATAAAGCAGAATTATATAGGTGGTGACTGTTTCATATCATCATGGAATGGTTTGGGTTGGAAGGGACCGTAAGGATCATGGAGTTCCAACCCCCCTGCCCTGGGCAGGGACACCTCCCACCAGAGCAGGTTGCTCCAAGCCCCATCCAGCCTGGCCTTGAACCCCTCCAGGCATGGGGCAGCCACAGCTTCTCTGGGCAACCTATTCCAGTGCCTCACCACCCTCACAGCAAAGAATTTCTCTCTGTTATCTAATGTAAATCTTCCCTCTTTCAGTTTAAAACCATTACCCCTGGCCTGTCACTTCCTGACAGAGTCCCTCTCCAGCCCTCCTGCAGGCTCCCTTCAGATATTAGAAGGCTGCAATAAGATCTTACTGGAGACTTCTTTTCTCCAGGCTGAGCAACTCCCATCTCTCTTGGCCTGTCTTCATAGCAGAGGTGTTCCAGCCCTCTGATCATCTTTGTGGCCCTCTGCTGAACCTGTTCCAACAGGTCCATGTCCTTTCTATGTTGAGGACTCCAGAGCTGGACACAGTAATTCATGTATTCATACAGTTGTCCCAAATGTGGAGAGTTTTCTGTGACTAAAGAAGTTTGTATGTGGATAGAGAATTTAGAGAATTAAGACTTAGACCAATGTGCAACTGTTCACTGAGATGCCCAGCTCAGGCAAGGGAAATTAGTTAAAAATGTATTTAATTATACTGCTCGTGGCACAGTTTCTCTTCCTTTTTGCTTCCCAACACTTTCTGTGTTACCTCTTACCCATTCATCAAATTCTGTTTACTGCAGTTGGTGGAAACGTGGATTGGAAGCAGATCGCGAGCATTCAGGAATCCATTGGTGAAACCAGCTCCCAAAGTGTGGTTGTTGCTGTAGACAGGTATCGTATTGATTTGCTGTTGCCACCTCAAGCTTTTTAAACGATGTTGGAATGTGTTCTGCTAATAATAAGACATTATTAGTTTACACCCTATTACACCTGCATGAATATTACCATATTACAAGTGCTTTTTGGTTTTCCCTTTTTACATGGAGCACAAGTATTTTTGCAAGAGGGAACAGAGCAAAGGTTAGGCAAGAAACCTTTTTACTGATGTGAAATTCTGACAGGATTGTTGCAGAACGAAGGCTGCTGTATTGTCTGGTGAATCTTGGTTTGCTATATATAGAAATGTACAGCAAATCTCATTTTGCCTTAGTACAGGGAGCGTTTTTGACAGACCTCTTTTTCTCCTAAATGTAATTACTGGCTCCTTGATTTCCCCTAGGTTATATAGGTGTTGTCTGAAATGACCAAAATTACTATTCCAGGCTTCCTTTCTATGAATCATATTTATCGGAACAGGTATAATGCATACCATAAACGTGCCCTGTTTATATGGTATTTATATCAGACTGGAGTCTCTGATGGATCTTGGTCTCTCAAGCATATAAGAAATCAGAAAATATCATATTCTTGATGATTGCTAAAATAGTCAGTCACAAAGGGGTATCAATCATTTCACAGAATCACAGAAACACAGGGTTGGAAAGGACCTACAAGATCATCTAGTCCAACCATCCTCCTGTCACCAACACCACCCACTCTGCTACTAAATCATGTCTTGTGGCACCTCATCCAAACACTTCCTGAACAACACCAGGGACAATGACTCCACCACCTCCCTGGGCAGGCCATCCCAGTGCCTGGCCACTCTTGGGGAGAAAAATCCTTTCCTGACATCTCATCTATATCTCCCCTGGTGCTACTTGTGGCCGTTCCCTCAAGTCCTATCCTTAGTTCTCTGGGAGAAGAGGCCGACCCCCTCCTCTTCATAGCCTCCCTTCAGGAAGCTGTGGAGTGCCATGAGGTCTTCTCTTCTCCAGACTAAACAATCCCAGCTCCCTCAGCCATTCCTTGTAGGACTTGTGCTCCAGACCCCTCACCAGTTGTGTTGCCCTTCTCTGGACATGTTCCAGGGCCTCCATGTCTTTCTTGTAGTGAGGGGCCCAAAACTGAACACAGAACTTAAGGTGCAGCCTCTCCAGAGCTGAGTACAGGGGGATGACCACCTCCCTGCTCCTGCTGCCTACACCATTGCTGATGCAGGCCAGGATGCCATTGGCCTTCTTGGTCACCTGGGCACACTGTTGGATCATGTTCAGCTGAGCATTGACCAACACTCCCAGGTCCTTTTCCTCTTCACAGACTTCCAGCTACTCTGCCCCAAGCCTACAGCGTTGCATGGGGTTATTGTGGCCACAGTGCAGGACCCAGCACTTGGCACTGGTTGAATCTCATCCCATTCACCTCAGCCCAGCAATCCAGCCCGTCCAGTTCCCTCTGAAGGGCCTCCCTACCCTCAGGCAGAACAACACTATCTCCCAACTTGATGTCATCTGCAGACTTACTGAGGGTACAATCAATCCCCTCATCTAGGTCATCAATAAAGATATTGAACAAGATAGGCCCCAGTACCGACCCCTGGGGGACACCACTTTCAATGGGACGCCAGTTGGACTTAACTCCATTAGCCACTACCCACTGGGCACGGCCCTCCAGCCAGTTCTTTACCCAGAGAAGAGTCCAGGCCACGGGCAGCCAGTTTCTCCAGGAGAATACTGTGGGAAGGCTTCCAAGCGTTGCTGGGATTTGAGGATGTTGACGTTACCCATCTATCAGTGAGTGGATAGATGTATTGGAAACGATGCTCACCTCCCCGTCTCCACGCATGCTTGTGGGAGTTGTTTTTAAATCTGAGCAAGAATTGAAGTATTTCTGATTTTATTTTCAAAGCTCANCTCTCTTGTGCTGAGGTGCCCAGAACTGGACACAAGACTCAAGGGGTGGCCTCACCAGTGCTGAGCACAGGGGGACAATCACCTCCCTACTGCTGCTGGTCACATGATTTTTTATACAAGCCAGGATGCCCTTGGCCTTCTTGGCCACCTGGGCACACTGCTGGCTCATGTTCAGCCGCTTGTCACCCAGCACCCCCAGGTCCTTTTCTGCCAGGCAGCTCCAGCCACACTGCCCCAAGCCTGTAGCCATCCATGGGGTTGGTGTGGCCCAAGGGCAGGACCTGGCACTTGGCCTCATTGAAGCCCATGCCATTAACATTGGCCCATCTATCCAGTCTATAGATATATTTTTCCACAATTACTAATTGTTTTTAATAACTACAAATAGTCAGGGGGTGTCTGTATGTATTTTTAAAAATCTTTAGTACGTCTTTAAAAGATACTTTTATTATGAAGAGGTAACAATGTCTTAAACTTCACTTTACAGAATATTTACAGGATCCACAAGGTTGGATGGAAACGCTATTGGTAGGTTTTGGGGTGGTTTTTTTTAAATTTATTACCCCTTCCCCCTGTACCCTAGAAAGCAACTTTGCCTTAAAAATGCTGCATTAAAATCTGTGGTCATTTAACAGTGGATTTTGTTCGCTGGCTTTGTGCCGTGTCTATGGATGAGCTGCTCTCTGCTACCCACCCTCGGATGTTCAGTCTGCAGAAGATAGTAGAGATTTCTTACTACAACATGGGCCGGATAAGGCTGCAGTGGTCCAGGATCTGGGAAGTTATTGGAGATCATTTTAATAAGGTAAACCTTCTTCAGGGTGATTCCGCACGCTCCAGGCCGTACCCTCGCATTATCGACACAAACAGGTTGAGAGGTTTGTTGGAAAACCACGTGCCCATCTGAATGGTACTGGTTTTTTCTGTCCTTGTATATAAGTAGCTTAAAAGACCACAAGAATTGTAAAGCTGGAAAGGCCTGTGAGAAGGCAGAGGGACACTATAATAAAGACAAAAGCAGGAGAGCACCTGAAGTCATAGAACTGGCTGCATTTAGTGACGTGTTTTAATTCTGGGGAGCGTTCTGTGAAGCTTGGGCTAAAACGTTGTTTCCTGTTGTTTCTAAATGGACCATTAAACAGTGTTTGACATGGGGTTTTAGTGCAGCTTGTCAAAGTCTTTCTAGCTTGCTTGGTGCTAGAAAGTTTTAAATGCTAGAATATATAACGTTGAAAATAGCTGGAATTGGTTAGAGACTATTGAACTGCAGTAACGCTGTGGCTTAGGGAATGGGCTACTGTTTGATTTGGTTAATTTTCTAGTATGGCTTATTTTTCCATTAGCAAAGGCAAAGGCACCTGGGGCTGAATCCCTAAGAACTCTGGTGCAAGCTTACTGTTGGTTTCTGTTCTACTTTACCAGGTTGGTTGCAATCCCAATGAAGATGTAGCTATTTTTGCAGTAGACTCCTTAAGGCAGTTATCAATGAAGTTCTTGGAAAAAGGAGAGCTTGCTAATTTTCGGTTTCAGAAGGACTTCCTGAGGCCGTTTGAACACATCATGAAGAGAAACAGGTAAAAACATAACACCAACGGAATGGCCTGGGTTTATCGACACCGACATTCTGTGCAGGAGGGAGGTGGTGGAGTCCCCATCCCTGACTGTGTTTCAGAGTAGATTAGCTGTGGTGTTGAGGGATCTGGTGTAGGGGAGAACTTGTAGGGTGGGGCTGATGGTTGGACTCAATGATCCCAAGGGTCTTTTCCAACCTGAATGATCCTATGATTCTATGATTTATGGTGACAAATTGCTTGGGTAAAATCAGTTGCTGGAGAAAATTCTGGGTGGTGTGATCGGGTTGAAACGATTAACTGCTGGTTGTCTTGACTCAGGTCCCCCACCATTCGAGACATGGTTGTGCGGTGCATTGCGCAGATGGTGAATTCCCAGGCCGCCAACATTCGTTCCGGCTGGAAAAACATTTTCTCGGTGTTTCACCTGGCAGCCTCGGACCAGGACGAGAGCATCGTGGAACTCGCCTTCCAGACCACAGGGCACATCGTCAGTGAGTACTGGAGGGTATTCAGACAGCCTGACTCTGTGTGGGACTCCAGTAGAGGGAGAAGCTTCGTTTCTCTCTTGGCTCTGCCGCCTGCACAGTACAACCCTCTTCCTGCTTTAAGAACCAGCGTTTCACCCTTTTGCAACCAACCCCTGGGGAAAATACTTAATGAAGAGAATCCAGTGACGTCGCAGTCGTCTGTCTTCCCTTGTGCCTTTTTCAAATAGAAATCTCCTTTTTAAGATAAAAATCTCTCTGTAGCATTCTACAGTGAAGCAAGTCGAGCCTTAGATCATTTCATTGAATGTGAACATCTACATTTTAAGAAATTATCCCCCCCCCCCAGACAAAAAAACCCAAGTAATCATTTTAGTATTGTGCTGTTTGCTTACCTTTTTCCTTGTATCTGATTTGTGCTCGTCTGTGTCCCTGTTTAGGAGAAAGTACTGAGCTAGGTGGCAATGTGATATTTTTATTTTTTAATTTTCTTCCCTCCTTCCCATTCTAATCTGGATTTCAGGCTTTAAAGTGCCATAAGGGATCTCTTTATTCTGTCTCAGCCTCTGCACATTCCTAGAACTTTTTCAGCATTGTGAAGAATGTTTTTCTCCTCAAAAGTGACTATTTAAAATCAAGTCAACAGGACCGTGTTGCTGAGGGAAGTCCTTTGGTAGATGTAACCCTGTGCTTCACATAACCCTCTTAAGCTCTGATCACACAGCCTGGTGTTAAGCATTAAGCCTGTTTCTCTGATTTTAACCATTAAACTTAGAGTCATAGAATGGTTAGAGTTGGAAAGGACCTTAAAGGTCATGGAGTTCCAACCCCTCTGCCATGGGCAGGGACACCTCCCACCAGACCAGGTTGCTCCAAGCCCCATCCAGCCTGGCCTTGAACACTTCCAGGTATGGAGCATCCACACCTTCTCCGGGCAACCTGTTCCATGTCTCACCACCCTTACAGGAAAGAATCTCTTTTTGGTATCTAATCTAAATCTCTCCTCTTCCAATTTAAAGCTGTTACCCCTTGTCCTGTCACTACACTTGGTGGCAGAGTCCCTATCCAGCTCTCAGCTTCCCTCCTTTAGACTAGATACTGCCTTGGTTTTTTGACAGTTTTTTCCTGCCAAAATAGAATGCCCTCTAGCTGTGGTTTGGACTTTTTTCCTGTCAGCTGAGCATTCATCTTTTATTTTTGACTGCTACTCAAGCATTTGATGGCACCAATGTGGTTGCCAATGATGGCAACCAGTCTGTCATGACTCCTGTCACAGTCACTTCATGTTAGAATCAATAAATTTTAAAGCATGACACTTCTTTTCTTTCTTCTGTTCTCGCTTCTCTCCCAGCCATTGTGTTTGAGAAACACTTCCCAGCAACCATAGATTCTTTCCAGGATGCTGTCAAGTGCTTGTCTGAATTCGCCTGCAATGCAGCCTTCCCGGATACCAGTATGGAAGCCATCCGCCTCATCCGGCACTGTGCAAAATACGTGTCTGATAGACCTCAGGTATAGTCTGTACTAACTGCACTGGAAGGGCTTCAGTCAGCAGGGCTTGTGTACAGAAAAGTACTCATCCTAACCCTCTTGCCTTCCCTTCACGT
Source organism: Jacana jacana (assembly GCA_013400555.1). NCBI lineage: Eukaryota > Metazoa > Chordata > Aves > Charadriiformes > Jacanidae > Jacana > Jacana jacana. The sequence goes on along the minus strand of VZTM01012141.1, from coordinate 537,107 downwards.
TTCGGGCATTGATGAGGAATTTCCTTCATTCAGAAGCAATAGGTGTATAAAATGCCACAGGCTTTGAATGTATCAGCAATTTATTTACTGCTCTACAGAGGGACTTGGATAGACTGGATGGATGGGCCAATGTTAATGGCATGGCCTTCAACAAGGCCAAGTGCCAGGTCCTGCCCTTGGGCCACACCAACCCCATGGATGGCTACAGGCTTGGGGCAGTGTGGCTGGAGCTGCCTGGCAGAAAAGGACCTGGGGGTGCTGGGTGACAAGCGGCTGAACATGAGCCAGCAGTGTGCCCAGGTGGCCAAGAAGGCCAAGGGCATCCTGGCTTGCATAAAGAATAGTGTGACCAGCAGCAGTAGGGAGGTGATTGTCCCCCTGCACTGGTGAGGCCACACCTTGAGTCTTGTGTCCAGTTCTGGGCACCTCAGCACAAGAGAGATCTGGAGGGGCTGGAGCGAGTGCAGAGGAGGGACACAAGACTTATTCTTGAGGCCTTTCACCAGTTTNTAGGGAGAGGGAAATTGTCCACGAGCTTTTCACGCACTTTCCACTCGCCTAAAGTTTCCCCATCATTGGCTACAACCCTTGTCTCATTTGCTGCTTCCTACACCCAGTTTCACTTTCACTATACTTACTTCCAACTCATTTGCATCTGTGCTCTCCCAGCAACCCCTCTTAAAGGGCCTGCTCTCAACACCCACCACCCATCCCCATCCTCCCAGTGCAGCTGGTGGCCGGCTCTCCTGAGAGCTGCTGGAAACCAGCGTGTCTCAGGGTTCTGCTCTCCACTGAGAAGCATTGTGAAGGATGGATAATGGCATGAGCAAAAACACTTGATATCCTCAAAACTTCATAGTAGGTCCTCACTGAGAGTGCTGTCTCTACAAAAAGTGATTAAGAGACATCTCGTTTAGTTCTTATTTTTCACAATATACTGAGCATTCCTCTGAGAAAAGTTTCACCTTCTCAGTGTTGCTTTGACTGCCAGCTCACCTGAAGCATCTGGCTGTAAATACCAATACAGCAGAGAGAGTTATTTATGGTCCAAACTGTGCTTTGTCTTGCAGAAACTTACTCTTACAGCTCTGTATAACCCTGTGTTTTCTTCTCAAGGCCTTCAAGGAGTACACGAGTGATGATATGAATGTAGCTCCCGAAGACAGAGTGTGGGTACGAGGATGGTTCCCAATTCTCTTTGAGTTGTCCTGTATCATCAATAGATGCAAATTAGATGTAAGAACCAGGTAACAATCAGTATTTGTAATTCAAATTTTAAAAGGCTTACTTTACACTTTTAAAATGCAAACAACTTTGTTAGTCAACATAACCGTCTGAAAATGACTTGTATGTTTAATTGAGGTGATACTGGCAACACCAGACGTTTTAAAAACACCTTCTAAATAGATGCTGGAATGTGGAAATTAAATCTCTGTTCTTCACATCTGAAATTTTGGGCTCCTGTTAAAATAAATAGCGAAGTTACGTGGTTGTGACTGCATTTTGTCAAATAATATCCAAATAGTGCCTGTTTTGGATGAGTAGCCACAAAATCACAAAGATAAGAACAATTTACATAGTTCACTTGCAAACATATTAAAGCTAAAGCAAATTAAAGTACAGCAAGTGTTTTCCATTGTTACAGAACCTGTAAACTATTTAAAAACAGCTCAGCTCAACTTACAGTCAGATGTGATGGAGGCAGATTATGCACAGTAAAATGTAAAAGCCAACTTTCCTCACATAAAACGAGCAAACTTTACTTTAATGTGGAAGATCAACCCTAAATGGTCAATATGCATGAAATTCTGTGTGTGCCCCCCCTCTTTTTTGTTTTTTAAATAAGGTATTACATTGGGTTAGTAGCCTTGTGTCACGTTTCCATGTTTGCTCCGTTTAAAACAAATGTAAGATGTTCCATGCAATGAGTAGGTTTTGTTTTAGTGGACTCCAACAGCAAAATTCTGCATCAGACTCTTTCTCCTTTTAATTAAAACTCCTGACTTTCAGTCCTGCCTGCCTTCTGTGGCTTGCCCATCATAATTACTTTGGGCATTTTAAATTCTTGGCTATTTCCTGTGACTTTTAAGTGCTTTTTTAACCATGCTGGCTTTCTACTTCATTTTGGTGTACCAGTGTGACTGATACACGTCAGAGCAATGTATAGTGCTCTTAGCCCTGTTTGAGTTTGTTATTGCAGCAGTTGGACATACTTGGTCGAGTGCATGTCTCTTTGGAACTCTCAGCATGTGTTGCTCTTTCTTCATGTCAGGGGCCTAACGGTAATGTTTGAAATAATGAAGACCTATGGTCATACTTACGAAAAACACTGGTGGCAAGATCTGTTTCGGATTGTCTTCAGGATATTTGACAACATGAAGCTGCCAGAACAGCAGACTGAGGTGAGAAAGGGGGAAAAAAACCTGATTAGTAATATAGTTTATTCAGTAATGTAAGGCAAACCTCAAAGTGTTGGCCTCTTCTCCCAAGGGAATAATGGCAGGACAAAAGGAGATGGTCTGAAGTTGCAGCAGGGGAGGTTTAAACTGGATATGAGGAAGAATGACTTTACTGAAAGAGGGGTCAGGCACTGGAACAGCCTGCCCAGGGAGGTGGTGGAATCACCATCCCTGGAGGTATTTAAGAAATGAGTAGATGTGGCACTTCAGGGCATGCTCTAGTGGCTGAGATGGCTGGGTATTTTTGTGTGTGTATGGTTGGATTCCATGATTTCAGAGGTCCTTTCCAAACATGAAGGTTCTGTGATTCTGTGAAATAATGAGGTTAAACCTCAACACACTCAATGGAATGAGGCTTGTAATCAGCAGTGAAGCCACAACTAGAATCATAGAATCATTGAATGGTCCAGGCCAGAAGGGACCTCCAAAGGTCATCTAGTCCGACCTCCCCGCAGTCAGCAGGGACACCCCCAACTAGACCAGGTTGCCCAGGGCCTCCTCCAGCCTCCCCTTGAGGATCTCGAGGGAAGGGGCCTCAACCACCTCCCTGGGCAACCTGTCCCAGTGCTCCACCACCATCATGGTAAAGAACCTGTACCTAATATCCAATCTAAAGCTGCTCTTCTCTGGCTTGAAGCCATTGCCCCTCATCCTCTTGCTGCAGGCCTTTGTAAACAGACCCTCCCAGGCCTTCCTGTAGCCCCCCTTCAGGTACTGGAAGGCTGCTCTGAGGTCTCCCTGGAGCCTCCTCTTCTCCAGACTGAACAACCCCAGCTCCCTCAGCCTGTCCTTGTAGCAAAGGTGCTCCAATCCCTTGAGCATTTTTGTGGCCTTTCTCTGGACCTGCTCCATCAGGTTCTTGTCCTTCCCATGAGGGCCCCAGACCTGCCCACAGTACTCCAGGTGAGGTCTCACCAGAGCAAAGTGGCAGAAGTTTCTTTTCAGGGAGAAAGAAATAAGATCTGCTAGTTCAAACCTTGTTGATGACTAGGAGAAAAAAAAACCCAAACCTAAACCACTAACAAAAGAAAAGCCCTAAAAACCAGTGTTGTGCTTTCACTGCGGCCTTTTGACCAGCCACACAGGTTTTGACCCACCAAACCAGGTACTGTCCTGACAAGGAAGTGAAAGAGAAATGGGCTTGCTAATGTAAATTATTTGTAAATTATTAGTATTAGGAGTTGGATCAAAATTGTCAGCTGTTCAGGACTGTTTGTTAGAAGGACAAGTCTCACTTCCTAAATGTGTATTATCTGGAAAATATTTAGAAGAAACACAAAAACTTGTCATTAAACTGTTTGAGGTAGGGTTAGACGTTAAGTTCCTTGTCAAACTGGGTGTCTCATGATGGGAGGTGCTGGTCAGTCCTGTCATCTGCTCTCCAGGGACAGTTTGTTTCTGCAGTTTTTCTAAAGCTGCCGGTGAGCAAAGCGAAAGCTGGGGCTCCAAATTTTGGGGGGGTTTGAGACCGAGAAGGGGGCTGCATGTCATGATAAAGCCACTCCAAGTGAGGGATGTGCGGGGATGCAAGGGATGCTGATCCTGAAAGTTTCACCTCCAACCAGCTTTTGCCTTTTCTCTCTCCCCGCCCCAGAAAGCCGAGTGGATGACGACTACTTGCAACCACGCACTTTACGCCATCTGCGACGTGTTCACGCAGTATTTGGAGGTACTGAGCGATGTTCTCCTGGATGACATATTTGCCCAGCTGTACTGGTGCGTGCAGCAAGGTAGGAGCCAAGCAGCTTCTCTCCAGCACAACGCCCACGCTTCGCTGCCTTGAGCGTGAATCCGCAAACCCCGCTGCTTTGTCTTTTGCAGACAACGAGCAACTGGCACGGTCTGGTACAAACTGCTTGGAGAACGTTGTCATCCTGAACGGGGAGAAGTTTACCCTAGAGATCTGGGATAAAACTTGCACCTGTATGCTGGATATTTTCAAAACTACCATCCCTCACGCGTAAGACGACTGTTAATATTCATACTTGGTAAAACAGCGCAGCTGCAGGACTCTCTGATTTTAAAGAGTTAGATGGCTAGTAAGTGGGGGGAACAAAAAGCTCTTAGGTGTGGACTAAATGGAAGCAGACTTCATTGGAACATGATGTTAAATTAGGTGCTAGGTATTACATATACTACTGTTGTGTTATAAACAATCATGGGATCAGGGAATTGTCAGAGCTGGAGGGGACCTCTAGAGCTCACCCATCCCAATTCCCCTGCTGAAGCAGGGTTGCCCAGAGCACAGCACTCAGGGCTGCATCCAGGTGGGGCTTGAAGGTCTCCAGAGAAGGGGACTCCACACCCTCCCTGGGCAGCCTCTGCCAGGGCTCTGACACCCTCACCCTAAAGAAGTTCCTCCTCATCTTTGAATGAAATTTCCCGTGTTCCAGCTCATGCCCGTTGCCCCTTGTCCTGTCACTGGGAACCACTGAGAAGAGTCCAACTCCATCCTCCTTCAGCCCACCCTTCAGATAGTTACAAGCATGAATACGGTCTCCCCTCAGCCTTCTCCAGACTAGAGTCCCAGCTCTTTGAGCCTTTCTTCATCAGGGAGATGCTCCAATCCCTTAATCATCTTTGTTGCCCTGCACTGGACTCTCCAGTCGCTCATCATGTCTCTTGAACTGGGGAGCCCAGAACTGGATGTACTATTCCAGTTGTGGCCTCACCAGTGCAGAGCAGAGGGGTAGAATGACCTCCCTGGACCTACTGGCCACACTCTTCCCTACGCAGCCCAGGATTCCATTTGCCCTCCTGGTGACCATGGCACCTTGCTGGCTCATGGATAGTTTATTATCTACCAGGACCCCCAGATCTTTCTCCACAGAAGTGCTTTCCAGCAGGTCTGCCCCTAATTTATAGAAACACTTATTAAACAGTTTATATTGGTTATATTTTTAAGAGTAGAAACACCTTATGGGAGATAAGAAAAAAAACCAACCAACCACAAAATGAACCCAAAACTGTACCTTGATTGAGTTTTAAAATGTTGGATGTTTTTGAGAAGTCCTATGTGATTTTTTTTCTTGGTCATTTTATTTTTGCAACAGAAGAATGCTCTTGATGGGCAGACTTTGCAATTTGTAATTATGGGTGAAGCTTTTTCCCCAAAATGTCGAAATACTGCAGCAGTCTCAACAGATGGAAATCTCTGGGGTTGATGATGAACTTCCATCTTACATTTCTATGAATCCTCATCTTTTTATGAAGATTATCTTGCATTATCTTGTAACTGGTTTTCCCTTCCTGTTACAACTCTGAGGTTTCCTGGAACAAGGCTGAGCTGTTCTGGGTTCAGTGTTAAACATCCACAGCACAGGGCAGAATAACAGGAAAATCATGTCTGAAAATCATGTTGCACCAAATATCAGGGTTTTTTTCCACCCCCTACCCTACCAGTGCTGAGGTGAAACACTACTGGTTTGCAAGTCTGATGGTCTTAGTGTTGAACTGGTATGTTTTCACTTGAACCATGTCTGTCAACTAGTTTGTGGCATTTGCTCTTGGCCATCACCTGGTTTAGGCCTGGAGGAAACTGAAGCAAAAGGGAACCTTCTGCACATCAGTGGTGCCTTCATTAGAGTATGGGTCAGAGAGGACTGTGAGGGAGCTTCACTCATGCTTAGAAGATGAGTTAATCCATCTCTTCCTGCCTCACCTGCTTAACTACTTCAGATACTGAGTTAATTGGATCCAAAAAATAACAACTAAAGCTGAGAAGTCTAGGAGCTAGCGAGGTAATTTGGGTGACTGCTGAAAATAATCCCTGGATGCAAAAGTCCAGTGGAATTAGCCCTGATTTACTGTGTCCCAAAAGATTCCCAAGTGCCTACTGGCTCGCACAACGTTTGCTTTGCTTTCCACAGAGGATCAAAACTCGGGTTTCTGGGTATTCTTACAGCTGAGTGCTAGAAACCCTGGTAGAAGCAGCACTTTGGATATCTTAATACTGAGACACCTTCTCTTGTTGCCTTCAGCTCGATCCCATGTGAAGTGCGTGCTTTGATGTTTATGGCTTCTGCTTTTCAAATAGGTTGTTTTTCCTAGGGAGGCATCTGACTCCTTCCATAGATTTCCATTCTTCCCATCTCCTCTTTTTTCATCTTTCTGTGCCTTTGAGAGCTCCATTATATTATTCTTCTGTACATTTCTGGGAAGTTCCCGACTTTTGCAAGGGTGAAGCAAATCTCACTTGGATTTTAGAGATGAGTAATCCCTTGAGGGTGTGTCATCAGTCCCCTCTCCCATGGTGACACTCCGCCTCCTCTTTTCCAAACAAATCTTGGGTGACACAAAACTGCTCATAACAGTCTCTTCACTTGACCATACTTGATTAAAGCTGAAGCTTTTTAGATGGGTAAGAAAAACTTACAGCAACACACAGATATTTGTTCATGTTTTTAAAGGAGACCTTTCACTCGTTTTCTCTCCTCTTTCAGAGCTGTAGGAGGATACATCTTTCTCCTCCCATACAGCTGCATCTCTTTTGCCTCTCTTTTTAAGGGATCTGCTTCTTTTTCTGTGACTCCTGGTTTGACTGATGGTTCATATTTGTATTTCTTAGTCCCTCTATTTGCTGTATTTTTGTGGTAGAGCTTTCCCAGCCCTCCCAGCCTTAATTGTTTTGGTTCTGACAACCCAGTCCTAATACCGAGCTGGCTGTGGAGGCTGCCCCAGTACTCAGAGAAGGCAGCAAATGCCCCTTTTACCTTTGTTTTCCCAAGTCTGGAAGTAACACAGTAATTAACATTGTACTGAAGACAGAGAGAAATCACACAGTGCTGTATTTGAAAGTTTTACAGGCAAGTGCTTTCTTGCTAATTGTCTCGAAATAGTCAGATGGTATGAATCTCTGGAGTGTGGAGTATCTCTGGCAGAGGGTTTTATTCATCTGATGAGATAGGATTACATCTGGGTTTTTTTAGTATTCATATAAAACACCTTCCAGGTATTGTGTAACTAACTTCTTTGGCTTAAGAGTGGCAGCAATGGCTGCAGGAGTTCATGGCTGAGGTACTAACATCTGCTGGTTCTTGGCAAGTTACCGTTCTTCAAGGGGAAGTGATCATTGCTTGGAAAGCTTGGTACTAGACTACTCAGCTACCAGTTTTAGCAAGGATCACGTACTAGAACAGCCCAAACTGTCCTCTTGCCAAGCAGCCACCAAATCCCAGAGGTGTTGAGAGCTCAAGACACACGGACACAGAGTGGCTGAAGCTGGAAGGGGCTCTGGACATTGTTTGGTCCAAACCCCACCCAGAGCAGTTTCCCCTGGACCATGTCCTGGCTTTTGAATATCTCCAAGGAGAGGGACTCCACGGCCTCCCTCAACAACCTCTGCCAGTGCTTGGTCACCCTCACAGTGAAAAAGTGTCTCCTGATGTTCAGAAGGAACCTCCCGTGTTTCACTGTGCCTGTTGCCTCTGGTCCTGTCACTGGGCACCACTGAAAGAGCCTGGCTCTGTCCTCTGGTCACCCTCCCTTCAGTATTGATATCCATTGATGAGATCCCCCATGAGTCTTCTCCAGGTGGAACAGTCCCAGTTCTCTTAGCCTTTACTCACAGGAGAGATGCTCCAGTCCCTTAATCATCTTCATGACTTTTTGCTGGACTGTCTCCAATACATCCGTGTCTCTCTCTTACTGGGGAGCCCAGGACTGGACACAGTCTGGGTTCCAGCTAGACTTTATGCCCATCCTCTTGGCTCAGCTCTTCACCCAGTTCTCAGTGTTCCTCACTGTTTGCTTATCCAGCCCATATGGCTCATTAGCTCGTATAGTTTATTTGAGTCTCCTTTTTATCTACTTTCTATTCTGTTTATATATATTTTTAATTGGAAATTTTCTGCAGCTTCATGAAGGCAAGTCTTGCCTCACTGGGTTTGAGAAAGCCAGGGTGAATGCCCTCTTGTCCTCAGGAAATTAAAAGAGTCAGAATTGGTTCCTTGCACAAATGACAATGGCCTGGCGTCTACTGGTTTATAATGGCTCATTGTTCCAATACCTCCTTTGGCAGATGGAATTTTAAGACTTTAGAGCCCAAAATAAATTTCACTGTATCTAACAACACCTAATCCAGAATAATCTACGATTTGTGTCCTGGTAGCTTTTAAGAATCAGTTCAATTCTCTGCTCAGCTTTATTTGTTGTCTCCTTACCTGCCTCAAGATTTTATCTTCCCTTATCTCTGATTTGTCTTTTTACTTACATGGTCTTTAGTGAAGATCCATGGGATGTTAATTTAGGATCCTTAACACAATGGGAAGGATCTCACTTGGGAGACACAGACACAAGCGTCCATCAAGCGTTTCTTGGCACAGATGGAAGCTAAATAGTTTGAGATCTTAACAATGACAAATAACTTTAATCTTACTGTTGTAGCAGCGGGTTTGATAGAACACAAGATGATGGGACCTCTTAGGTTATTTAGTCCAATTTCCATCAATTCTTCTTGGCAGGCACAGAGAGCCTCAGTAAGTTACTGATGTAGTCATTTTGTAGTGCTTAAGGTGAAGATCTTCAAGCCAGTGACGTGCTACAGGAACACAGCAGGAAAGGGATCAGAAGCTTTGTCAGTGACTTGGTAACTCGTAACAGCAGCGAATCCAAAGTGGCACTAGAACCACGATGCTGGAACACATCCCCAAACACTGAATGCAAAACATCTCCAGATGTTCATGCTGGGGAGGGACTCTTGATCAGGGTGTGGAGCCGTTGGACAAGAGAGAACGGTTTTAAACTGAAAGAGGGGAGATGTAGAGGAGATCTCAGGAAGAAATTCTTTGCTGTGAGTGTGGTGAGACCCGGGAAGAGGTTGCCCAGAGAAGCTGTGGCTGCCCCATCCCTGGAGGGGTTTAAGGCCAGGCTGGATGGGGCTTGACCAGTAACCTGGTCTTGGTGGGAGGTGTCCCTGCCCAGGGCAGGGGGGTTGGAACTCTGTGGTCTCTGAGGTCCCTTCCAACTCTAACCATTCTATGATTCTGTGATTTGTCCTGGGATAGATTGATTCCTTATTCCATGTAAAAATTCAGCCAGTGTGAGAGAAGAAGGCCCACCAATAGCAGTAGAGCACTGCCTAGAGCCAAACCCAGTATTTCTCAGGAAAATTAATTCACCTCCACGTAATCCAGTTGTCCATCCAAGGCGATTGGCAGAAACATTGAAGTTCAAAAAAGACAACATTTGAATTTTTCAGTATGTGTGAAAGTCTAAACTGTGTACTTCAAACTGAAAGCAGTTTACTCATTTATGGAAGTACCTACATCTGACTGTTTCCATGTTTAGCTTTCATTCATTTTAATTAAAACAATCCCAACCCCCACCATACTGCAGTGGGCTTTTTAGACTCTCGGCCCTGACTTGTCTTTCAGACTTACTCAGTTTGGTTTTTTGTTTTCAAGGCTGCTGACTTGGCGACCAGTCAGTGGGGAGTTTGGCTCTGCATCCCCCTCTGATGCCAAAGAAAAACTGGTAAGTGATATTTAAAAGCTTGCAGAGTTCAGTACAAAGCTGTGACCATGTAGATGAAGGGGAAAGTGTACTTGGTTTAAAGCCATTTTTCAGTGTTGTGGCACTTGAAGAAGTTGGGTTTTTTTCCCAGGTAAAGTGCTATTTAACGCTTAAAAACAGCAAGGAACTGATGGAGAAGAAGTATGAGTGTGTTTGCAGCAAAGCTGGCTCCTGGAAGTTGTGCACATCGTTACCTGTGTGTGTGTTTTAGGTCATGTCCTGTGTCTGGGAGGTCTCTGTAGTGCTGTATTTAGGGGTTGAGTTGTTTTCTGGTCAGGGCCATGGGGTTTGTTTAATTCTGCTCGATATTCCCTTTGATACAGTGGTGTGATGAGACAGTGCTGGAGGTGGAAAGATCACCAGTTGGATTGGACTTTTTTTGCTCTTAAAATTTTCCCTGGTAATAAGAGCTTAAACATCAGGCTGCTGACACAGCCTCCCAGGGCCTCCTCATTGTAGTCTCCAATGGCACTTATGGAACAAATGCCAATAGTAGCTCTGAGTAATTGAAAGGGACAGTAATCACTATGTATATAACTGCTTTGCAGTTAATTAAAACATTAATTAATTATAATATATAAGCTCTGCAGAGGGACTTGGATAGACTGGATCGATGGGCCTATGTTAATGGCATGGGCTTCAACAAGGCCAAGTGCCAGGTCCTGCACTTGGGCCACAACAACCCCATGGATGGCTACAGGCTTGGGGCAGTGTGGCTGGAGCTGCCTGGCAGAAAAGGACCTGGGGGTGCTGGTCGACAGGCAGCTGAACATGAGCCAGCAGTGTGCCCAGGTGGCCAAGAAGGCCAAGGGCATCCTGGCTTGCATAAAAAATAGTGTGACCAGCAGCAGTAAGGAGGTGATTGTCCCCCTGTGCTCAGCACTGGTGAGGCCACACCTTGAGTCTTGTGTCCAGTTCTGGGCACCTCAGCACAAGAGAGATCTGGAGGTGTTGGAGCGAGTGCAGAGGAGGAACACGGAGCTGGGGAAGGGCCTGGAGAATAAATCTGATGAGGATCAATTGAGGGAGTTGGGACTGTTTAGTTTGAGGAAGAGGAGGCTGAGGGGAGACCTCATCCCTCTCTACAACTGCTTGAAAGGGCATTGTGGAGAGGTTGGTGCTGGACTCTTCTCACAGGCAATGAGCGACAGGACAAGAGGGAATGGCTGCAAGCTGCAGCAGGATAGGGTTAGGCTGGACATGAGGAAAGAATTCTTCCCAGCAAGAGTGGTCAGTCAGTGGAATGGGCTGCCCAGGGAGGTTGTGGAGTTGCTGTCCCTGAATGTGTTCCAGAATTAGGTCACTGTGGTGTTGAGGGATCTGGTGTAGGGGAGAACTTTGCAGAGTGGGGCTGATGGTTGGACTCGATGATCCCAAGGGTCTCTTCCAACCTGAATGATTCTATGATTCTATGACATACTATGTGATTAGTTACATTTCCCTCTTTAAATGAGTGCTTTCTGAGCTGAACCCAGCGGGTATTACCCTGGATTTTAAGACTTTACATTCAACTGATGGAGGAGGAGGAGGATGTTTACTAAAAAATAAAACAAACCAAAACCCCAGCAGTTCCTCTTCCAAAGTCATTGAGTTCCAGCTCACAGAAGAACATGATACAATGTGGAGAATCAGAAAGTCCATCAAAAAGGTTTTAAATTAGGGCATTTTCTTGATAGGAATGTACAGTTAGGACAGTTGGACGAGATGATCTTGTAGGTCCTTTCCAACCTTGAATTTCTACGATTTCTATGATTTTCTCTTGTCCTATGGCCTGTTTCTTGAAAGAAGAGACCAATCCCCACCTCTCTACACCCACCTTTCAGGTAGTTGAAGAGCCTCAACTTCCTTTTCTCCTGGCTGAACACCCCCAGCTCCCTCAGCCTCTCCTCATAAGGGCCCTTCACCAGCTTTGTTGCCCTTCACTGGGCCTGCTCCAGCACCTCGCTGTCTTTTTTGTGGTGAGGGGCCCAAAACTGGACACAGCACTCAAGGTGGAGCCTCACCAGTGCCCAGGACAGGGGGGTGGTCACCTCTTAAGTCCTACTCACCACGCTGTTCCTGATAGAAGCCAGGATGCTGTTGGCCTTCTTGGTCACCTGGGCACATGGCACACATAGAATTGTCTAGGTTGGAAGGGACCTTTCAAATCATCTAGTCCAACCATCCAAATATGACTAAAGTGAGTGAAAAAGTGCAGTGTTGAAACACCAAAGTTGTTAAGCTGGGAAGAGCGTGGACTGTTGACAGCTCACAGAAGTCTGCTGAAAAGTTCATCATTTAATTCTGTATTTTTATGGCCTTTCTGTTCAGGATACCATCTCACAGAAGTCAGTAGATATCCACGATTCTCTTCAGCCTCGATCTGCAGATGGACATCCCTATCAGCCCAGCGCAGGGTCCACAGTAGGTGAAGAAATGAGCAAAACCAGGCCCACAGCAAGTGCGTGTTTTGTAGTCCTTTGCCATTTCCTATCTGTTACGAGCCCCCTTTCGCAGGTGTTTGATGCCTTCAGCTCTAAACCCCAGCTCTAACTTTAGGGACACGACGGTGCGCAGGAAACGCCGTTGGGTGAACTGGTGTCTCGGTGTAGGGTGACAGAGTTCTGTTGGGCTCAGGTGGGTCCACATCTGTCAAACCCTTAAAGCTGCTTGGGCAAAGTTAGTAGAACTTGCCACGAGTTCAGCCAGGTGTCGGTGCCACCCAAAGCCTCCTGCTTCTTGCCATTGCGCCGATGCTGAAGACAAGGTCACTGATTCCACTAGCTTTTAGGTCACATGGAATATTTGTCCAGTGTATGGCACGTGATTTTTAAAACCTGCCAATTTAATAAGGTGATGACTCCCAGTTTTAGAAGAGCAACTCAATGGGTGGATTCCAGGCTTGGTTTATGAGTGTGGTGAGAGTGAAGCTGAGAGTGAAGCCATTACTCAGCTTATCCTCAAAGTAGCTCAAAAAGGACAAAGACAAAGCATTGCATTCCTTCAGTTAACAAGGGATTTTCCCTTTCTTTCCTCTGAAGAGTTTCCAGAGCAGAAGCTGTTTGCTGCTCTCTTGATCAAATGTGTTGTACAGCTGGAACTCATCCAGACTATCGACAACATTGTCTTCTTCCCTGCAACCAGCAAGAAGGAGGATGCGGAGAATCTGGCGGCGGCACAGGTGAGTAGAGCCCAGGGGTAGCTCTGCTCTCCCGTCAGCAGCTGCTGCTTCTCTGGAGGATGAACTTTGTCTGATTTACAATTTTGAGAAGCACTCGAGAAGTTCTGGTAGCCTCTTGAGGGGTTGGACATCTCTCATTCAGTGGCCCACAGCAAGTGGGCCGGTGACAAGTGGTGCAGATGACACTAAGTGAGGTGGGAGGGTTGATCTGCATGAGGGCAGGGAAGCTCTGCAGAGGGACTTGGATTGATTGGATGAATGGGCCAATGTTAATGGCATGGCCTTCAACAAGGCCAAGTGCCAGGTCCTGCACTTGGGCCACACCAACCCCATGGATGGCTACAGGCTTGGGGCAGTGTGGCTGGAGCTGCCTGGCAGAAAAGGACCTGGGGGTGCTGGTCGACAGGCAGCTGAACATGAGCCAGCAGTGTGCCCAGGTGGCCAAGAAGGCCAAGGGCATCCTGGCTTGTATTAGAACTAGTGTGACCAGCAGAAGTAGGGAGGTGATTGTCCCCCTGTGCTCAGCACTGGGGAGGCCACACCTTGAGT
>VZTM01012141.1:474928-516590 GCA_013400555.1 Jacana jacana | reverse complement strand
CCCCCCCCCCCCAAAAAAAAGGGGGCTCCCACGGCTTGGAGAGCACTGAGGCCCTGCATTATGTACCGGCCCATTGGGTTTGCACTGAGAAGGCTCTGAGCTGATGAACCAAAACCTCACTGGAAGCATTAACCTGATTTGGCACCTCCTTTTGGGGAAGGAAGAGCCTAAACCGGTGGAGAAGCAAAGCCCAACTCAGCCTTGAAGTCCTTCTCTCAGCAGGTCTTACCTCCCACCAGCTGTGGCCTTTGGGCAGGTGGGACAGAAGCTCAAAGGGCAACATTTTAGTAAAAAAAAATATGTTCTTACAAGTTGTTTCTGTTCTGTCACTGGTTTCTCCTGCTGGGGGGGTTCCCATCCAGGAGGAAAGATACATCTTCCCCCCCTTGACTCACTGGGATGGTTTGGTTCATTGGACTCCGAAAATCTTGCTTCCACCTCCACATCCTTCTTGCTGAAGGAACCTTTCCATGTTCCTCCTGCTTCTCTGAAGACCATCTTAACCTTCTCGGCTGTTCAGGAGCAAACACAAGCTGAGGCAGAAGATAAATGAAGGAAACTGAAGGCTGCTCTCCCATTTTTAGTAACAAAATAATTTATTACCTCTTAAATCAGAACCATAAATTAAATCTATGCAACAGCATCTGTATTTCCAGCACGGAACAGGTTTGGGACCACTAAGAAGTAGTTCTTTTTCCATCAAACCCTTTGCTGAGCTTTCAAAACAAATGCCCTTCTCCAACTCATCTGCTCTTTCAGTGAAAGCTTAAAGTGCACCTCTGCTGGGGGGGAGGGGGTTTACTCTCTGGCTAAAAACAAAGCTAAAACTTAACTTTGATTTAAGATCACAGTCACACACACACTGGGGGGTTGTGGTAAGCCCAGCTCTGAGGCTGAAACTTGTATAAAAAGTGCAAAAAACCACCAAGCTCTTCTTCTGCTTCCAGCATGGGGCAACAGAAGCCAGGGGGGGGAGGGATCACTGCCCTCCATCACTGCCCTCCAACCCTGCCCTCCACCCGCCTTCTCTTACTCCATTATTGCTATCTGGAGGGATAACACACGGCTCCACACTCTAGAGGGAAGAGGAGGAGAGCTGGAAGGAGCCTGGAGGAGAGCTGGAAGGAGCCCGGAGGAGAGCTGGAAGGTGGGGAACAGCCCCCACTCTGCCCTGAGGCCCCTCAACCGTGGGCGGTGGAGAGGCCTCCCCAGCCCAGGGGCAGGGTGTTCTCAGGTGAGAGCTTCCCTGGGCTCCTCGGTTCTGCCATGAGCCTCCGGAGGGTCTCTGAGGTGCCCGGGCGCAGCCAGGGCTCCGTTGCAACCGTCTCAACAGAACTGGGCCGTCGGCCATCGTCAGCTGGAGGGAGCTTCAGCAGGTCATCCATGTCTCCTAAAGAGAGGTCGTCACCTGAGAGAGGGAGAGAGACAGCAGCTGTTAAATGGGACAGAAGCTTAAAGATCATGGAGTTCCAACCCCCCTGCCCTGGGCAGGGACACCTCCCACCAGAGCAGGTTGCTCCAAGCCCCATCCAGCCTGGCCTTGAACCCCTCCAGGGATGGGGCAGCCACAGCTTCTCTGGGCAACCTCTTCCAGGGTCTCACCACCCTCACAGCAAAGAATTTCTTCCTGAGATCTCATCTAAATCTCTCCTCTGTCAGTTTAAAACTGTTCCCACTCATCCTGTGGCTCCACTCCGTGATCAAGAGTCACAGAAGCACATAGTACCATGGATTGGAAGGGACCTTGTGAAAGAGCAAGTCCCTCCCCACCTCTCCTGGAGCCCCCAAAGGCAGGATGCAGCAGGTTCTAGCCCAAAGTACCAAATACTTTTTGTTCAGTACGAGGTTGGCAGCGAACCCCCCAGTTCGGTCACATCACGCAGACGGGGATCTGCTCATCCTGCAAACCACCCCGGTCAGGTTAAAATAGAGCTCCTCTATAACATGACAAGACCAGAAAGAGCAAGTCGACAGCCACCCCCTCTGCTTGACGCCGGGTTTAAGGCTGGCAGAGAGAGAACCTCTTGGTCTCCGAAATCCTGGGTGAGATGATGAACACTGGTAAAGGCTGGAACCTGCAGCCTTTACACAAGTGAGTTGTGGTGGGGTAACAATGGTGGGGAAAGCAGTATCTAATGGAAATTAACCTTCTGTTCACTCCTTTTTTTAAGGGATGATCATTAGAATCAGAGAACCATTCAGGTTGGAAGAGACCCCTGGGATCATCAAGTCCAACCATCAGCCCTACTCTACAAAGTTCTCCCCTACACCAGATCCCTCAACACCACAGCTCATCCACTCTGAAACACAGTCAGGGATGGGGACTCCANCCTTTTCTGCCAGGCAGCTCCAGCCACACTGCCCCAAGCCTGTAGCCATCCACGGGGTTGGTGTGGCCCAAGGGCAGGACCTGGCACTTGGCCTTGTTGAAGTTCATGCCATTAACATTGGCCCATCCATCCAATCTATCCAAGTCCCTCTGCAGAGCTTCCTTGCCCTCATGCAGACCAACACTCCCACCTCACTTAGTGTCATCTGCAAACTCACTGATGGTGCTCTCTATATCCTTGTTGAGGTCATCAATAAAGACATTAAACAGAAATGGCCCCAGTACAGAGCCCTGAGTAACACTAGAAACATGCGAAACAGTTTAGGGAATGCATTTGTTTAAAGAAAAACAGACTGGACTGTGTTTAAAGACAAACTGGACGTTCAGACCAGCGGGCTGCATTTCCCCAAGGAACACATGAGCCCTACACCAGGCAGAACCTACCTGAGGGAGCAGGTTTCTGCTGGAGCTGGCTCAGCCTGTGCAATCGCTCCTCGTTCTTGCCTTTCAGCTGCTCGACGTCGAGGCTGAAGTTGGAGCTCACAGAGGAGCCCTCAGGCTGCAGCAACGGCGTCTGCTCCGGCAGAACATCCTGCAGAAAACCCCCAAATGCACAAATCCTTCTGTCAAAATAGAGCACTTTTTAAAAAGGGCAAATAACTACAGGTGTCCCCCCTCCCCATCCATATCCTCCAGCCCCCAGGGCACAGCAGGAACCCCCTGGCACCATTCGGTCCATGGTCTGCCTTCCTGTTTAAGCCTCCGTGGTCCTCACCCTCACAGCGTGTTCCAGCGCTCTCTGCTTGATCCTTCTCCTCTCTCTTGCAGAAGGAGGAAGCTGTGGTGAGAAATTCACTTCTCCTAAGGCAGGAAACGTTTCCCCATTAGCACCTGGAAACACAGAGGTGGAATCATTTTCAAAGAAATCCCAGTATTAGAGAGTGTTCAAATCCCTTTATGCTTTGCAACGTGACCTTCCCCAGACACCAGTTGTACCTGCTCTTAGAAACTGGATGTTTGGCCCCTATTCTACACTGATGGATTCTCCTAAAGCATCCTCTCAGCATTTGGTCTGTAAATAATCAATGCTGTTTCCTACACTGAAGAAAAATGTGCTGCAGAGAACAAGCCTGAAAGCCCCATCCTGTGCCCTTCGCAGCGGCAGGTCCATCCTCCACTCCAGGATTTGCACATGAACATAGAATCATAGAATCATTTAGGTTGGAAGAGACCCTTGGGATCATCCAGTCCAACCATCAGCCCCACTCTACAAAGTTCTCCCCTACACCAGATCCCTCAACACCACATCTAATCTACTCTTAAACACAAGTCAGGGATGGGGACTCCACCACCTCCCTGGGCAGCCCAGTCCAGGCTCTGACCACTCTCTCTGTGAAAAACTTTTTCCTGATGTCAAGCCTAAACAGAATTAGTTTGAATACATTTCATCAAAAAAATCTGCTTTTAACCAAAGCCAGAGATTAAAAAACAAACAAGCAAATTTAAAAAATCATTGGTGTACAGAAACCTACCTAACTGTATTAAACAGCCCCTGCAGGGATTACTGCACCCCCCCTCCAGCAAAGAATAACAGTGTGTAGGGTTATTTCCCACAGGTGATTAAAGAGGATTTCAGGATGTGGTCCTGCCTGCTCATGGGAAACAATGTAAAACCCCCAGCCTGAGCTGGGTCTCATAAAGCTGGGTCTCTTATTATTTCCAGGAACTGGAAACCACATCCAAACCTGCACTTTTACGTACATGCATATAAAGGCTGGAAAAGAGACATAAAACAAATGTGAGGCACAGTCCTCTATAAAAAAATCCATTAAAAAGCCCTAAAAATCACCTACTTCAGATGACTAAGAAGTGTCAGTGTTTACAAGTGCGATGTTGCACGTTATGTGAAATGAAGTAAGGTGTGAAGAGCAGAAAAGTGAGTAATTTAGCATGAATCACCATTTTATGCCCCGACCATTGCACTCACAAGTCAAGCACACTTGTCAAAGAAGAGGATAAAAGCCAAAGAACCCAATGGCTGAACAACACCTCTGTATTTCATAGAATCATTCAGGTTGGCAGAGACCCTTGGGATCATCAAGTCCAACCATCAGCCCCACTCTACAAGTTCTCCCCTACACCAGATCCCTCAACACCACATCCAATCTACTCTTAAACACAGTCAGGGATGGGGACTCCACCACCTCCCTGGGCAGCTGATTCCACTGACTGACCACTCTCTCTGTGAAAAATTTTTTCCTCATGTCCAGCCTAACCCTACCCTGCTGCAGCTTGCAGCCATTCCCTCTTGTTCTGTCGCTCATTGCCCGTGAGAAGAGACCAGCACCAACCTCTCTACAATGTCCTTTCAAGCAGTTGTAGAGAGTGATGAGGTCTCCCCTCAGCCTCCTCTTCCTCAAACTAAACAATCCCAACTCCCTCTATCGATCCTCATAAGCCTTATTCTCCAGACCTCTCACCAGCTCTGTGTCCCTCCTCTGTACTCGCTCCAGCACCTCCAGATCTCTCTTGTGCTGAGGTGCCCAGAACTGGACACAACACTCAAGGTGTGGCCTCACCAGTGCTGAGCACAGGGGAACAATCACCTCCCTGCTTCTGCTGGTCACACTATTCTTTATGCAAGCCAGGATGCCATTGGCCTTCTTGGCCACCTGGGCACACTGCTGGCTCATGTTCAGCCCCTTGTCACCCAGCACCCCCAGGTCCTTTTCTGCCAGGCAGCTCCAGCCACACTGCCCCAAGCCTGTAGCCATCCATGGGGTTGGTGTGGCCCAAGTGCAGGACCTGGCACTCGGCCTCATTGAAGGCCATGCAATGGCAGTAATCACTTGAGACACATCATTAGATCAAATGAGATGTTTCTCAGGCTCACACCACGCTTAAGGGGAGGTCTCAACTCACCGATAAAGGCACTATCCGATTCCAACAGCGAATTTGACAAGAATTCGTTGGACTCGTTCCTGAGCTACAAAAGGAAGGCAGAAGACAGGCAAAGTCAGACATCTCAGGATCTCTCTGGGGCTGAATTGTAATGAATGTAAATTAATTGCCAAGCTTCTGCAAAGCAAACAGCAGCATAAGGTTTGCAGAAAATACTGATCGAGTGCAGAACTCCTCCTTATGTTTCAGCCATCCCACCTCATCCCCATCTCTGACACTAAAGCATCAAACTAACAAATTCCTGCAGAGCAGTAACAAGAGCTAAGAGTAATACTTGCAGCTCACCCTTTGTGACAGAAATGCTACTGGGGAATACTTTATGTTGCAAACCACTCTGAAATCAAAGCAGCTGAAACTATCAGAGGGAGCAACATGAGAAAACAGGTTTTTTACCACAAAACATTGCTCTGAAGAAGAATTTTAAGCAACAAATTACAGCTATAGAGTGCATTAAGGTGATTTTTTTTTTTTTTAAATATAAAATGTTTCATTTCTGTGTACAGATGCAGTGTTATCCTTCAGGCTCGTGGCTTTGCTCTTGCACACTCTCCCCTTCAGTATGGTTTCACATCCTCACATGTGCTGCAGTTTGGGTTAGCAGAGGATTCCAGTCTGACAGCACTTTCACTTGGCTCTCTTCATCCAGTCAGAAAATAAAGGTCCCACTTGAGACAACGGAGCTAAACGCTGACTGCCACACACATCACTTAAGCCACCTGAATCCAGAGCAACTTCTTTTTCTACTAATTACCACCCCCAGCAGCAATCTAACTTATAAAATAATATATAAAATAATAAGAATATAAAAAGAAAGGAGTCAAAGAATCAAACTATCTCCATATAGGAAGATAAACGACTTGTATGTCAAGTCTGAGGAAGCTGTTCCTCGTTGCACTGACAGGAGAGAGAAGTAAATAAGCTTGCTGTCCTGTTACTGAAGTGTAGAATCATAGAATCATAGAATCATTTAGGTTGGAAGAGACCCCTGGGATCATCAAGTCCAACCATCACTTGTAATCACGTGTAATTCCCTGCTCCAAATCTGTGAAAGACACACTATTGCTCACACTTGAAAAAGGCAAAGTAATAGAATAAAAAAAAAAACCCTGGGTCATTCTTACCAGTCGCAAGGTTTGTGGGTTACCAGCAGAAGCAGCATCGTCTTGATCAACAGGAGCCACAGACAAGGGACAAAGCGACAGTATTGACAAAAACCAGTTAGCACTAAAACATACTAAAAGTTTTATCAGCATATTCTCACCAAAACATGAAGGCAGCCTTATTGTCTTCATGCACTACTGCTTTTAAAATTGCAGGCATTCTACTGAGTGTTTTTAAAACACCTGAATGCAACGTTTATTCCAGTTTCGTTATTTAATTTAAGGGGAATCAGCGAAATCCAACGGGCATGACTGAGGGGCCACACAATCATAACATGCCCTGGGTTGGAAGGGACCTCCCAGATCATTGAGTCCAAGCATCAACCTAACACTGACACAAACCATCACTAACCCACATCTCTACACACTAAGTCTGCCTGTCTTTTAAACCCCTCCAGGGATGGTGCCTCAACCCCTGCCCTGGGCAGCCCATGCCAATGAGCAATAACCCTCTCCAGGTTAGAGCTTTTTCCTTATCTCCAATCTGAACCTCCCCTGGCACAACTTGAGGCCGTTTTCTCTTGTCCCATCACCTGTGGACTTGGGAAAAGAGACCAACTTCCCCTGGCTACACCCTCCTTTCAGGGAGTTGGAGAGAGCGAGGTTGTCTCCCCTCAGTTTCCTCTTCTCCAGGTTGAAGAAGTCCAGCTCCACCAGCCTCTCCTCAAAGCTTGTTCTCCAGACCCCTCACCAACTCCTTTGCCCTTCTCTGGACACCCCCCAGCACCTCAATGTCTTTCCTGTAGTGAGGGCTCAAAATGGACACAGCATTCGAGGTGGGGAACACATAACTCAAGGTGGCACCATGAGCAGCTGGACACGGGCTTGGCTGCTCACTGGGGCTAACCCACCACAGAAATAAAGTTACCTCCTCTTCAAAAATGCAGTTAAGGCCAGTCTGAATTAGAGAGATCAATGCTTTTCTCAGAGAAATTTGCATCTTGCACTCAAAACTGAGTTCATTTGTATAGCTGCAACGGTCACTTTTGGAGAGGTGAGAGGAACTCCTTGTGATAACTGTTTACAGACAGAGATTCCTGAAACATTGGTGCAATCAACTCAAGAGTATCAAAATAAATGTAATCCATTACAAGGAGAACGAGGTGAAGACACACTGGCTTCATGTTAATCAGAGCTTCAAAGCCATCTGCTTCCTCAGTGAGGACTGAAGTGCCACCAGGAACCCCCCCCGCTGACACTTTCCCCACAGATCAGCTCCAGAGTTTTACTGCTGGCTGCTTTTCTTTAGAAGTACTTCACACTCTTTTTCTCTTCCTTCTTTCCCCTTAAGTACAAAGCACTAGTTAAATTACTCTCAGTTAAGAGAAACAGTCACAGTAATTTAAAAAGCAAAAAGAGTTAAATAAAAAAATAATTAAGGCATTCAATTTTGGGATGTTTTCAACAGAATTCCCCCTCTCCAGCGCCTTACACTTCCGTCCAGCAGTGTTGACCTTGAACTTGAAAGGAGTAAAACTGGAGCTGGTGGGGTTTTAGCTCTTATCAAATGCAGAGCAAATAACCCAAATTCATTGAAATGCTCTCAGACTCTTCATCCCTCACCTTCTGGTTCTCTCCTCATTCTCATTCTGTCAAGTTTCTTCTGCTGCTCCCTCAGCAGCGCCTGCTGTTGAATCTCTAGAGTCCAGTCATCTTTTGGAGGATCAGGATACATGTGCCTCAAGCCCAGACGCGTTTCAGAATCTAGAGCAAAGATGACAAATTCCACTTTTTCCCCCTAAACCAACATTTCTGAAAACCATCTTTAAAGAACTAGGTAAAAAAGTCGTGAAAAGCACCGAAAATAACGGTGACAACGGCCAGGAGGATGAACCACTTCAGCCATGATTGTGCAATTTTACTGTACTAAAAAGTATGTATTTTCTGGTAAAGAAGAAACAGAAAGTTACACAGAATCACATTTTCTTGGTGGGTTAAAAAAAATAAATATCAAATGCCTAAGAAGTTTAAGCAGCAAGGACTAGGGGAGGGCTCTGACTGAGAATTCAGCCACAACACCATAAATTGTAGGCACTGCTAGGAACGGCTGCAGAGCGAGATCTACTCATACTCAGCATGCTGCCCACAGAGGCTAGTTTTCTTTCCTGCCTTTAAATCCCAGGGGGTGGGGAAGATGGAACACAACAGCCATTTCACTACCTCCTTCATCGACACCAAGATCTACCTGCCTGTGTATTTAAGTTCATTGAATTCCCAGATGTTTTGTATATTCACGGGGTCTCGTGCCTCCTTTGATGCAGGTCGCCGTACTGGAGCCTGCAGACGAAGCCTGGCCATCTCAAATATGTCCTTTGGATTCTTCTCTCTCCTCCCACTTGAAAAGTTTATAAAAAACAAGGAGAACACAATTTTAACACTGTATCAGGAATGAGTTGCATGGGAATAGAGTATCGATAAACGTCACGTCTTTTATCCTTAAATAAAGCTACCAAAACAGGAAAATCAGTTTGAAAGTTGTGTTATAAAAAGGGGTAACCTACTTGAAATAAACCCCTCAGGCTTCATGGAATGGAACTAAGACCAATGATCTGATGAGTCTCTTCCAACTAATTGGCATGATTTTTGGAAGCAAACCATCATTTTAACTAACAAGGGTCTGATTTTCAGTAAGGAAGTACTTCCACAGCACTACGCTGTCCTTAAGCACGTCCATCAGCAGCAGTGCTGCTGTTTACAGACACAAATCACACCCTAAAAAAAAAAGGTAATGAGATTAAGTTTGGCCTCAGACACCTGCTTTGGACCACTCTCCAAGACAGAGCACTGCACCTTCCCATCTCCCAAGATTCGTCGAAAACCTCCATATACCTGCCGCGTGAAAGACACTTTTATACACAAGTTCTATCTTTATAGTTTTATTTTCCTCAAGTATTTTAGCCAACTAATACCAGCCACTAATGCACAGCAGCTTTGAGATCCCCTGCACAATCCAGCTTTTAAAACTGAAGGTGAAATCCTTACCGTGTAACCGGTACATCGTCATCGCTGGCCACATGGAGCAGCTGCTCCTGCAGCCGCCTCTCTTCGCTACGAAGCTGCTTCCTCATCTCTGATAACTCATTTATCACATTTTTTCTTTCCTCTGGAATTTAACACCAAAAAAATGTAAAAATAGAGGATGTCACGGATGCTTTTCTACCCACCTCATAAGTGTAAGGTGAAAGAACTGTTAATTGAAGATTATATAAACACAAGAATCCCATGCACTAGGAACTGGGTCACACACCTTGTATTTTGGGACAGCACAAGGAGCAGCAGAAAAGCATCCTCTGAACAGCAGAAAGCATCCAAACTTAAATGGAAGCATCTACAAAATACCAACAAGTGGATGCTGCCAGTAAAGAGCCTTATTTTGAAAAGAGCAAATCTCTTTACAGAATCACAGACTGTCAGGGATTGGAAGGGACCTTGAAAGATCATCAGGTCCGATCCCCCTGCCGGAGCAGGAACACCCAGAGCAGGTCACACAGGAATGCATCCAGGTGAGTTTTGAATATCTCCTTGCACCCTTTAAAAGCTTGTAACATCCAAGGGCTTGTTATTTCTGCATACAGCACACCACAAATTGCTCAGGCCCAAGTCATTGCATGCACCCACACCAAAGGCTTCATGAACAGATGAGCTTCTTCCTCGTGCCGCTTTGTCAAAGCCTGATTTTTGATAGCTTTTCCTTGGAAATGCTCTTGGAGAACAAACCCAAACTTATAGCCTGGTTTGGGTTGGAAGGAACCTTTAATTGCCATCCAGCTCTCCCGTGGGCAGGGAGATCTTCAACAAATCTCCAGAGTCCTCCGAGTCCCAGAGGCAGATGACAGGCACTGAGGTGGTATCAGCAAGGATACAACCTCATTTCTTTTTCCTCTGACCCAAAAGTGGGATATGTCTGCCCAGTGCAGGCTCTCTTATTACATGTTTGGCCTTCAACACTTACTTTCAGCATGTGCTTAAGTTGACTTTTTAGACCTACTTTGGGTCTAAGCTAGTTTTTTGTGGTCAGGACAGCATTCCTCCACAGCTTAAAACAGTTTATTTCTCTCAAGACAGATGGTCTGAGTCAATCCATTTCCAACAGCTGCATTAAAAACCACCCTGCCTTCCACTTAGTGGAACAGCCACAACTTCCCAGGAGGGATCCAGGGAAGTTTTATTTGAGTGCTGGGGTTTAGTGCAGGACATCACTTACTGCTGCATTCCACGTGTTCATTCTTTTGTATTTGTAAAAAGAACCAGAAGAAAAATGACTGCTTTCTACACATATTGCACAGATGAGTGAGCAAAGAAGATCCTCCCAGCACGTCTGACTTTTCAAACCCCAAGTGAAAGCCAAGAGAAACGAGCAGAGGACTGGGCAGATTAACAAAGCAAAGCAGAATTTATGAGTTACACATTAAGTGTTCCACACATTCTTGGTCGAATCCATTAGTTGGCCAATACAAAACTCTCCCATTTTGCAATGTTCTGGTCACACTGGGCACCACTGTCCTGACTGAAAGATCCAGCACTTCCCAAGCAGACCACTCCATTATCAGAGTTTTTACAAAGAATATTTCTTGATGAAAACACCTAATAAATGCATTTTTAATTTGTATTAATATTACAGACACACAACACTAATGCACCGGTGATACTAAGAGAGAGAACTCCCACGCAGAACCCAAACTTTGGAAGCCTATTCCTTTGCAGCCAAGAGGAAGAAGTGCAGTTGAGAGCAGTTTGGATGTGGTAGAAAGTGATCTTGCAATACAGGCAATACCTACCAAGTGCACGCAACTGATTCCTTCTCGCAGGGACGGGTGGAGAAGGAGCCCTCGGTGGTGGAGGATCCTAGTGATCATAATGAATGTGAAATGTTACTATGTCAAGGGAAGAAAATACAGCAGGCATAAGTACATTCTACTTCCTTACTTTATGTCCAATTTCCATTAACTACCTCTCCTACTGGAAGACAGAGTAATAACCTTACAGGTTGTTAAGGCCCAGGGTTTTTTTAGATCTGCTCTTTAAATGCATGATCCAAATTACTATGGGAATACCTGGAATATACTATCCAGAGATCTAGACAAAGCTATCCCAAGGACTGCAAAGACACAGAAATACACTGGACTTTCTCCAGAGCATTCCTAACAAGTAGGGAAAACAACAGTTTGAAATAAGCTTTAAAGTCTTCCTTAAAACGTTTTCTCCAACTGTGCTGTATTTTGCCAGATTATAATTTTCATGGCAAATTAATTACAGGATCACAGAATGATCTGGGGTTGGAAGGGACCTCTGGAGATCATCCAGTCCAACCCCCTGCCAGAGCAGGGCCACCCATAGCAGGGTGCACAGGAAGCTGTCCAAGAGGGTTTGAATGTCTCCAGAGATGGAGACCCCACCACCTCTCTGGGCAGCCTCTGCCAGGGCTCTGCCACCCTCAGAGGAAAGAAGTTCCTCCTCATATTTAGATGGAACTTCTCCTGTTCCAGTTTGTGCCCGTTTCCTCTTGTCCTGTCACTGGGCATCACTGAAAAAAGCCTGGCCCCATCCTTCTGACACCCACCCTTGAAGTATTTATAGGTGTTGACCAGATCCCCCCTCAGCCTTCTCTTCTCCAGACTAAAAAAAGCCAAATCTCTCACCTTTTTTTATAAGAGAGATGTAAACTTAACTTTTTAAAAATTTTTAGCCCAGTTCATCCAGACAGTTGGTAAAACCCCAAAATTTCCAGTAAGAAGTCAGAAGTATAGCCTGAAATTCAACTATCAGAGACAATTAATGAACTCTTCACAGGTGAAAGAATTGTCCCAGGGAAAGTTAAATCAAGTAAAAGAAACAAATGGGACCACTACTGTAAATGTAGTCTGTGGTATTCCAGTAATAACCAGAAAACTTTAAAAACCTTGGTAGGATTCCATACACCATTCTGTCCTAAATAAATCAGTAAAGGTTGACTACAAAAATCATACCTGTGCATAGTAAGATACATGGCTCTCAGCAGAGGGAATCCTTTCTTCTTTTCTCATTGGTCTGCTCTGAAGCACAGGACTGATGGGAGAAAGCTGCCTTGAAACCTGCAAGGAGGAACACAAGACTGAAACTACAGTCCCATAGATTCTCAGTAAAATGTTATTTTGGAAAGGAGGAGTTTTGTTGATGTTTTTCATTTGACAGAAAAAGGCTCCTGCTTACCTCAATTGAATGACTTTTGTATTCAATTTGCTTACAACTCTTAACTGCATAAACTTATGGCACAGGTTATTTCACATAATTTTATTTTCTACTTCTAGTGAGCATATATCATTTTTCTATGATGTAGGCTTTGTTAAATTTATGGTTAAGTTACACATCTTTTTTTCCCCCCTTGACACTTCCATTGTATTTGCCCATATTAGAGAAACGACAGGTAGAAAATTCTAGAAGAGCAAAAGCAGTTTGATAATTTATTTAGATTTTGCCCATCAGAATTCTGTGTGCTGGACCTCTCACATCATCCTGCTCAAAAGAAAACCATTAAATTACGAAGGACGTGACTGTTAAATATAAACCACCCTCCAGCCCTTTCAATTATACAGCTTTACTTCTATCTTCACTTGGGCCTCAGCAAAAGCAGGCCATGGCTCTTCACTGGAGATAGAAGAGTCAACTGTAGAGTGCATGACTGTTGTTCCTTCTCTTGTTTTTACTATTTTTTCCCGTGCATTTGATCAGCAAAATAAGTTTCCACTGCAATATGTCTGCTTTTTCAATCAGCTGCTCTCTGTGTGTGAGCCAAGTGTGCAGTAGCTCGATTAATTACCAGGGGGAACAACACTGAAGGTAGAGGTTTAAGGAATCGTGTAATTTCTTTAAAGCTCAATTAATCCTCAAAGTTAGGAAGAATTATTTGTATCTTAGAAAGCCACAGATGCATACCATCTTCTTCTCCTCTTCCATCTTTTCTTTCTCAAAATATTGCCCAAGTGGTTCGTCTTGCTTTTCTTCTTTTTCCTTCCTTCTTCTTTCTGCCTCTTTTTGCCTCTCTTCATCCAATCGAATTATTTCCTTATTTTTCAACCGCCGCTGTGACACAAACGTCATTAGTACATAAAAAACACCCAACACTATTAAAGTTTTGCTTTGTTTTTTCTTTGAGAAGCTAAAAGGCACACATCAAAGGGATCAGGCTGAAGCGAAAAGCGTATTTCATTAGGCTGACTTCAAACATTCAAATTATAAACTACGCCAGTGGAATATTAAACATCTGCAGCCCTGGCTCTGCTCACATCACTCAACAGAACTCAGAATAACTTCAGTAACCACCAGTGTGTGTCCCCAGATCTGCTGGCAGTTAAGTCTAAACCACAGGAGTCCTTTCCAAAAATTCAGATTTAAACAAAGCACACTGCAAGCACGTACCAGCTTATCACAACTCCACAGAGAAAATCATCATCCAGGCTCAATTTTAGCTTTGTGTTGGTTAGCAATGATAGCAGTTACTTCCCTACTCTATACCAGACCAGCTCTATTGGTTGTAAGAGAATCATAGAATCATAGAATCATTTAGGTTGGAAGAGACCCTTGGGATCATCAAGTCCAACCATCAGCTCCACTCTACAAGTTCTCCCCTACACCAGATCCCTCAACACCACATCCAATCTACTCTGAAACACAGTCAGGGATGGGGACTCCACCACCTCCCTGGGCAGCCCATTCCACTGACTGACCACTCTCTCTGTGAAAAACTTTTTCCTCATGTCCAGCCTAACCCTACCCTGCTGCAGCTTGCAGCCATTCCCTCTTGTCCTGTCGCTCATTGCCCGTGAGAAGAGACCAGCACCAACCTCTCTACAATGCCCTTTCAAGCAGTTGTAGAGAGTGATGAGGTCTCCCCTCAGCCTCCTCTTCCTCAAACTAAACAGTCCCAATCTATGAGAAGACTCATAGAACTAACTTGCTCCTACCAGGGAAAAAGGATCTAGAATATAAGCCAAGTATTCTGTGTTAGAAAACTTTTTTGGACCCCTCACTACAAGAAGGACATTGAGGTGTTGGAGCAGGTCCAGAGATGGGCAAAGGAGCTGGTGAGGGGTCTGGAGAACAAGTCTTGTGAGAAGCAGCTGAGGGAGCTGGGGGTGTTCAGCCTGGAGAAAAGGAGACTGAGGGGAGACCTTCTCACTCTCTACAACTCCCTGAAAGGAGGGTGTAGCCGTGGGGGAAGTTGGTCTCTTCTCCCAAGTCACAGGCGATGGGACAAGAGGAAACGGCCTCAAGTTGCACCAGGGGAGGTTCAGATTGGAGATCAGGAAATGAATTGGTGAAACCACCATCCCTGGAGGTATTTAAACAATGGGTATAGTGCTCAGTGATGGTCTTTGTCAGTTTTAGGTTGATGCTTGGACTCAATGATCTGAGAGGTCCCTCCCAACCCAGGCAATTCTATGATTCTATCTTGAAGTCCCACAATCTGAACTGATCTTTCATAATCCCACAAGGCACTGAAAGATCTTTCCATCTCTGATGGCCTTGTGTCCTTTTCCTACAAACATTTATGAGACTGAGTGATGCAAATTCACTCCATTGATGATAAAAAAAAGCTTTTGGGTTTGAATTCAATCCCAAGTTTACCTCTGTGCACAGAATAAATTAAGATTCGCTTGGCATTCTTCCAAAACAAGCAGTACCCTTGTCTCAAAGACACACCCTGGCCAGTTCAAAAACAAAGGCTTTAAGAAATCTTCCTGTACAGCTGCATCCAGAATACAAGCAATTCCATGAGAGATAGAAGAGACTAAGGAAATTTTTAAAGAGGAAAAAAAAAAAAAAAGCTTTTTAATTCACTGATTTGCCAAAGCTTTATTTTTTTTCCACAGCCTCTATGGGAAATGGTTTGTGAAAGGGGAGCACCATTGTCAATTATAAAGCTACCCATTTTTTCTTAGAAGAATTAACAGTACTTTGAGTTGGGAGTGTAACAGGGAGTGAGAAGAATGTGCCAGTTAATACTGGCTAATGTAGACCCATTCAAAACCAAAGACCAGTTCACAGGATACTTCCGCAGTTTA
Source organism: Jacana jacana (assembly GCA_013400555.1). Classification (NCBI taxonomy): domain Eukaryota; kingdom Metazoa; phylum Chordata; class Aves; order Charadriiformes; family Jacanidae; genus Jacana; species Jacana jacana. The sequence continues at coordinate 501,099 of VZTM01012141.1, read as the reverse complement.
CCTTAGGAATCTAGAGGACAAATAAGACAAAGGGTTATTTAGCATGAAAAAAGCCAAAGCATCAAAACACTATACCTCCTCCTCTTTCCTCCTTTTCTCTTCTTGTTCATCTTCATATGCTTTTTGAATTCTCATCCTCTCTTCGGCTAATCTTTTCTCTTCTTTCTCATCTTCCATCCTAAGCTTTTCTCGCTCCGCTTCTTCCCTACGTCTCTTTTCCTCGATCTAGAAAGAAAGAAAATGTATTATTTCTAGAGAAAAAGAAGGAAAAGAAGGAGGAGGAAAAGGAGGAGGAAAGAAATATTTGGTTGCCAACAGCCAGCAACAACCTGTTGAATAACATTTACCATCAGAATCTTCTATGGACTTTGGCAGTACCTAAGCGGGCAATCAAAGAGTACATGGCGCAACTGAAATAATTCTAGGGCCAAACCTACATTTTAGCTTCAGAATTCCTTTAAAATGACCTGATATTTTGCTATTTCTTTCTGGCCACTCTTCACTGAACCACCCTCACTCAGTAAGAACACCAATTACAAATGCTACTAGAGCTTACACTACTCTGGATGTGCTGGAATCACACTGGTCTTCACTGATTAAATAATGGAAGAGGAGAAACCAAAACAAGACACAGCAATTACGTTTTTCCTTTCCATAATCATGGTTTTAGATACACCATTGACTTACTGAAGCCAAAAGCCTGCCCATTCTTTATTCTTTTCGGCAGCACTATAGATGGAAAAGGCCCTGATCTTTCCTTTTTAAGAGATCCACAAAGTACCATATGACATTTATACTCCTTTAAATTATCCAGGATTTCCTTGATATTGATATTTAACTAAATTGACAATTAATTCTTGGGACATAAGAAATCGGTAGAATAACAACCACATTTTATATATTCATCAATCACTACATTATTACTGCCTCACTGATGAACTAATTACCACTTCATTCTGAGGAACATGCATTTTGTACCATGCAGCCTTCCAAGGGCAAACATCTTTGTCTCTTTACATATTTATGGATGCAAAGTTGTACTGTATGCACAGTTTGACAGCTCAACACTGTATTTACCAGGGGGGAAGGACATAATCTAGATTAATGAAACCAAGTGTTAATAGCATCACTCTGATAGGCATTTTTTATGTAAGACTATATATATATATGTATATATATATATGAAGTTGGGGATGCCCCATCCCTGGAGGGGTTCAAGGCCAGGTTGGATGGGGCTTTGAGCAACCTGGTCTGCTGGGAGGTGTCCCTGCCCATGGCAGGGGAGTTGGAACTATACATATATATACACACACACATATATATATATACACACACACATATATATCTCTTAATACACATTTGCTATGACTGGATTAGGTCTTTGGTCAGCAGTGATGATTTTCTTTGATTGTAATCTCTCTCTCTTTCTTAAGTTTATTTAGGAGGACAATGGGTGGTGTGTGCATTCACCTGCAGACGAAGGAAGTTCTTGTAGGACTCCTGCCGCTTTAGCTGCTGCGGAGAGGGCGGTTCACCAAACACATTACCTCGAGCGAAAGGAGAGGTCTGTGCAAATGTAAAACCTAAGGAGGGAGAAAGGGAGAGGGGAGGGAAAGAGTTAGAGATAAGGATCAAAGCAAGTTTAAGACAGCAAGGCAGAGGGAAGAAGTGGGAATCTGAGAGCTTTGCTTTAAAAGGTAGTTTGTGACAGCCACAATTCGGGGGAATTGCTGAAAACAACAGCCAGGATTAAAAATTCATGTATTGTCTGCCTATAATCCTGTCAGGGTTTAACTGCTCAATTAACAATGTCCAAGCCAGCTGCCTTTTTACAAAACAACAGCTATAAAAGTCCTATGTTCAACTCTCCAACCTGCTGGTTAATATCTACAAATGTTATCTGTAAGTTAATTGGAAGAGCAAAGACTTTACATCTTCTAACTTCACTGCTTGCAACTACTCTGACTTAGCAGACACAGCTCTGTTCCTTAGGTTTACTCACTCTTTAGAAACCAAACATCCTAACAGAACAAATGCTTAGGTAGAACAGCAACGGATGCTACAAAAAACAAAGCCTCAAAGTGGCAAATAAAATTCTAGGCAGTCAGAAAATTGACCTCTGCCAGCGTAAGGTGCCTCCCACACTATGGATTTGGAAGCACCAAGTCTCCTTCAGCTCGGTTTCCTCCCCTGTAGTGGAAGGACTACCACTGGTGAGGGGTTACTCAGTTAATCTCAGCCCTGAGTTAGCAAGTGGCATAACCACGGAGTCCCAAAAGCTCTAGAAAAGAGGATTAATTTGGACACCACACAGAACAGCTTCCCCAGAAGAGGATTCCCAACAGGAAGCACAGGTGAAAGGAATTAAAGAGAAGGAAGAGTAAGTTGTGTTAACTTTTCATCTGACACAGCATGTTCTTCATTCACACCATGCTTCAAAGGACAGAGCAAGGATGGGCAAGAGCCACAGCTCCACTGAGCTGAGATGAACACGGCTCCAGTTGTTCTCATGTTTCCCCTTTACTCCTCCCTATATAGTGATGAGGAGGGGGAGTGGATGTCCCATCTCTGGAAGTGTTCGAGGCCAGGCTGGATGGGGATTGGAGCAACCTGCTCTAGAGGGAGGTGTCCCTGCCCATGGCAGGGGGGTTGGAACTCCATGATCTTTAACGTCCCTTCCAACTCTAACCATTCTATGATTCTATGTACGACCCAGGGCAGATAATAGTGAAGTAACACGTACACTCATTCCCATGGGAATACACATGCCTGCTGCCACAGCCCAGCCTTAGCACCATGTGCTTGCATACTAAGGGTACACACTTTGAGGGTGGCATCATTTTACTTCCCAGGGAATCGCTGTTTGAACCCTTTCAAAGTATAACTAACTTCATACGTGGCTCTAGCAGGACAGATTTGCTTCACTCAGGATATATTCCATGCAGAAAGGCAGGATGGAGTCTATATACCACTGAAAAGGCACGGATGCAAGGCAGACAAGTTAATATGGCACAGGCCGTGGAATGAGCTTATTGTGTACCAGCTACCATCCTGCAAGTTCCTCTTCAGGGGGATGCCAACCAATCCACAAGCAATGAAAAAAACCCCAAACCCACCACCACAACCCCCCCAAAACCTACACAAAGCCACTTTACTGCCTGACCTTACAAAGGTCCCATTGATGATCCGTACCATCTTCTAATCCCAAAGCAAGGGATGCAGACAGGGAGCTCTCAGCTATTCTGCACTATTGCTTTAGCAACCTTGCCCATTTCACCCTCTACTAACTGGTTAAATAAACAGCATGTTAGAGAGAAAGAGCAAGAGGGAAGACAGAGGGAATGAAAACCTTGGTTCTACAGCGATGGGTCAGGACACTGAATTGCAATCTTATAAAGCAGATCTGTGCCCCAGGTACCACATAATTTTTTTATGGATTTGTTTGGTTTACTGTTTTTTAACACAGAAGTGCAACAGTTCAGACAGGAGAGAGAAAAACCACACCTCAGGTGACCTGAGGAGACCATCACCAGTCCTGACCCTTGCCCATCCCAAACTGGGGAGGGGTCCGGAGCGCCACACTTCTCTCCTGTAGATGTCTCACAAAATGTAAGAATTGAGAGAAAGATGCAGTCTTTAAATAGCAAAATAAAATCCCCAAAATTCTGAGGTAGTGCACAGGGCTGCATAGGTACCCAATTAACCTGTACCTTTTTAGAACTCATTAACCTAGTTACTATACCAATTTCATCTTAACCTGTAACATCCTGTATCTGCAAACCCTCCTCCTGCTTTAGCTCCATCTTCTCTCCTAACTATACTCCTGTATTTTGCTGTATCATTTCAAAAGTAAAACAAATGTGTATGAAGATCTGACAATGCAACATTGAACCCAGAAAACTAATGAACTGATCCTGACCGTTCAGTGCTAAAACACTTATTATCCATCCTAACTGACAGGACAAACAGGAAAATACATTATCGATGGACACAGGGACAGCAACGCGGAAGGTTGGGGACGAAGCACAAGGCTGACTTCACAGGCAGAGAGCACTAACACTACCATGGGACTACAAGAAAGGAGTAAAGAAGCTAGAGAATTTGGGTTACTAAGATCTATAAATAATTAAGAGCTGTAATACAGTATTCTTAAAAACCTGCTATTTTATTTGTAGATGCTTCTGTATTCTCAGGTCTCGGGGAGGCCAAGCTTAGGTCAACAGATACAATAGCCCTTTTATCTTCATATAGTCTTGCCTCTGGATTATGATATGCCTCTTCATTTTGCTTGTGCATCATATTCAAGTCCGCTAAAGGAAAGGGGAAACAACTGTTTATCATATTTTATTCTCATCACAGGCACGTTTCACCATAGAGTCTCAAAAATCCAGGGATTTTGAAGCTGCTTCCACTTTTCCTGGGCATACCAACTATGGAAACAAAAAATGCAAGCAAAGACAAGAATATAGAAGCTGCAGGTGAAGGAACAGACATCAGGAATTCACTGATTAAAAGATTTGTTTGTGACTTTTTTTGCCAGGAATGAACCTTCACAGCAAACCTCCCCTCTCCCCTGCCCAAAAATGCCATGAAATGGAAAGATAAACAGCTCAGACCCCAAAATGACTAACAAGACTGTGATGACAATCGGGTATTTAGAAACCACTCCTTCTCCTATTTCCCTACAGCTGTAAAATACTTAGAAGTTTACTACCAGAGTTTTAAGTACTGTATCTCTATTTGATTCCTATTAAGGGCAATAAGCAGAATGAACCATTAAAGCATATTTTGGTCTTCAAGGCTTCAGTAATAATCCAGGTGCACGTTTCTGAGTGTAAGCAAAACACCACCATCCAACATTTTCACCTAAATTTACACCATGCTTCGCAGTTACCATAAAAATCCTGATCAAAGAGGTAAATCTCAGCTCCTTTTGAGGTATTTGCCATACTAGACCTAGAAGGTTCATTTCGAGACCAAAACGTACTACAGAGTTTGCAGATTATCTTTTTAAAATAGTGTTACTGACAATTATGAATCACCAAAGTTGCAAGAGGACAAAAAGACAAGTCACAACTGCATTAAAAAAGAGACACAGCAGAAACAGCACGTTATGTTTCACAACATTTGACTCATAGCTTATCCACCACACTGCTAAAATCTGGTGGGAAAACTAACTTTATATGGGTAATTCTGGAAAACAGGCTAAGAAACTCCTTTCTCTTGGTTTCCCACTTACAGACAGAGATAAGCTTCTCAGGAGGTATATAAAGAGCTCAGACTAATGCAGGTGATGACCTAGTCAGTGAGGGAGCCAACTTGGGAATGCACTCTGCTGGACCTGCTGTTAGTGAACAGGGAAGGACTGGTGGGTGATGGGACAGCTGGAGGCTGTCTTGGGCATAGCGACTACCAAATGAGAAGAGTTCAATCCTTGGAGATGTAAGGAAGGAAGGAGGTCAGCAGGACTGCTACCTTGGCCTTGTGGAGGGTAGTGTTTGACCTGTTTAGGAGCCTGGTTGACAAAGTTCCTTGGGAGTCAGCCCTGAAGGGCAAAGGGGTCCAAGAGGGTAGGACATTCTTCAAGAAGGAAATCTTGAAGGTGCAGAAGTAGGCTATGCCAAAAAACAACCTGATGGGGAAGATAAGCCTTTGGGGAAGGTGATAAGCCAGGCTTCACAAAATGCCAAGATGACAAGACAGAGAGTTGGCAGCTGGCAAGCCGTCACAAGTGGTGTTTCTCCAGGGCTCAGTACTGGGGCCAGTTCTGTTTAATATTTTTATCAATGATCTGGACAAGGGGATTGAGTGCACCCTCAGCAAGTTTGCAGCTGATGCCAAGTTGGGCAGGAGTGTTGATCTACTTGAGGCTCTATGGAGTGATCTGGACAGGCTGGACTGACGGGCCAAAGCCGATGGGACAAGAGGAAATGGCTTCAAGTTGCACCAGGGGAGGTTCAGATTGAATATTAGGAAAAATTAGGAAAAAAAACCATGGAAAGGGTTATTAAGCATTGGAATGGGCTGCCCAGGGAAGTGGTGGAGTCACCATCCCTGGAGATACTTAAAAGACTCATAAATGTGGTGCTTAAGGACATGGCTTAGTGGAGACTTGGCAGTGCTAGTTTAATGGTGGGACTTGATGATCTTAAAGGTATTTTCCAACCTAAATGATTCTATGATTCTACACTTTCCTCTGGTCCACTCTACTCACACCATTATATATATATATATAGAAAGAATCCAGAGACTTAAATGCAGTGCCTAAAGCCAAGCAGTGTGAACACCTCTGCTCTGAGGATAAACACAAGCTTGGATCCTCAACACAAGCTTCTAAACTTATTATTTAGGCACACAATCTTTAAAAAGCATTTAAGCTTTACCTCCCATCCTCAAACTGCACTGTGGATTTAGCCATATGTTGCTCAGGTATCGTAACGGTGAAACTAATTATTTATAAATAAACTGTTATCTGGTAAGTGCCCTCATATTTTATTAGCAGAAGACACATTCTAAAAATCTAAACAGATTTCGTGACCATATTCCAATAACAAAAAAAAACAAGCAAACAAAAAAACCCACCCACATTAAAAATCTATTTGCTTCACATCAGAAATGAATAGTTTTAAAACTATTCAACTGACTCATTTTAGAAGCCACCACTTCTATTCATTTTGGACCACAACTACTACCACTTCCACCATGTATACGGCTTTCCACAAGAGGATGCACAAGACTGAGAGCCCTGGATGCATGAGAGATGTTCGTCTCTTCCCTTCCTCTGGGTAATTCATTAGGTATTCTCTTTTCTCCCAGATTAATTGGAAGCATTCAAATGCCTGGGGGTGGGAGAAAGAGTAAAAAGTTTCAAGTCCATTTGACTTGAAATGAGACACCATTAAGGGTATTTCCAAAACTGCTTTATAGACTGCAGGAGTGTTCAACAAAAGAGGGCCTGTGGCACTTAAGTGAATTTAATGTTAATAACTTACTAATTTATTAATTGAATTTATTAAGTGAATTCACAAATCTAATTGTGCCTACTGAGTACTGGTTTTATTTTAGATAAAATACTGTTGTAGAGTTCAGTAGGAAGCAGAATCAGGAATCTGAGTTTTAATCTTCCGTCTATCTCCGGTTTACTGGCGGGGTGGATGAATGACTTGCCCCCAGCATAGCTATCTCCCAGCCCACCACAGTCCCACCTTGTACAAAACAGTACTTGGAAAAAAATAAATCTTCAAAAAACATTACCACTGACTGCTATTTATACAACCATTTACCAGCAGTATTACTTGGGGGGATTTCAGTGGTCCACTTGGCTTTATATATTTATTCAAACATCTTTCCATTTTCAGTATCACAAGTAGAGCTTTTTAAGCCTAGAATTGACTTTAAAAAAGTAAAAACAATAAAAAAAATCCTCTTCCTGGAAAATATCTACATTAAAGTCTTCACAACAAACTTTAACACACTTGTATTGCAGCTGATTCTAACAGCTCATTTTCCTCCTCCTCCCTTTACTATTCCATTTTTAATTCAGTTANTGATATAGTGTGTGTTTCCCATTTTGTTCACCTTGTAATCTTTGAACAATTCTACTGAAATCAAAATAATTACTCTCCTAAATAGTCCTAGAGTGCATCTGCTTGAAACTAGTACTTGTGTTTGTTAACAAAGAGCTACCAGTGTAAGTATAACATACCCGAATAACAAGGAATAATAGATCTTAATAGAACCTTTACAAGAGCAAGAAAACATTGACCTTAAAAAGATAATTCATAATTTTGGCAAACATACTTATCAGGTTTCCTTTTAAATCTCTGAGAGGAGCACCACCACCACCTTTGCCCCACGGGTTGTAATTCCTCATTTCTGCTTCTAGCTTGGCTTCATAGCGCTCCTTCTCCTCTTTCTCTCTTCTGCGCCGTTCCTCTCTCTCTCTTATCTAGGCCCAAACAAACCCAAATGAGCTGCATGAAAATATCACATTAAGTATTATTTTAATCAAGAGTCCATGGAGCAAGCTGTCATTACCCACTCCCTCCACCTATACCAAGCAAACTGCAAACATTTCACTGCCTATACTGCAGAGAGTGCACTGAGTACCGCTGTCAGGATGTGCCCACACAGTTGTGCACAATCACAGAGAAGCACAAAGGTACAGACTATAAAACTTCCAAGTTCCAGGAATGTTCTCAGCAGACACTTGCAGCAGATCAAAAGCCTCACATCCCTGGATCTTGTGAAGCAGAAACTTATACTACCTGAAAATCAAACAGGCAAAATCCTACAATGTTACAGCACTTGCTTCTCTCAACCCCATATTGTGTTTAACCACAACTTAGACTGGAGATGACAGGAGAGGGACTCTTCAACAATAAATGTCTTAGTGGAATGCTACACAGTTCTACAACCACTCATTAATGGCTTTTATGCACTAAGGGTTGATGATGTATGCAAATAACACAGAACTGCTCACATGGTTTGTTCTTCCTTTTCTTCAAAATCAGGTTAAATTGATACAGCCAAGTCTCCTAATAATTTAATATACCATTTATAAAGAGAATAGCTGTTTAAAAAGCCCAACTTCTTTTCAAAGCTTTTAAAACAGTAGCTACTATTTTATAGCTGAAATAGATCAATGTATTTTTCTTAACACTTATTTCTTCTGTGCATTAGATAAACTTTGCCTTTTATCAAGGGGTCAGGCAATTTCTTAAGAGATATAATGATCAACACAAAGACCCATCTAGCCCTGTCAACTGTTTACAACAGTTTACAGGTTTGCCTTTAGGGGGAAAAAAAAGCAAAAAACAAAAAGGCAGAATACATTTTGTATTAGCAGCGTACTAACTTTGAAAGACTGTCCTGACACACTTACTAGACCTATGTCAAATTGTACAGTCTCTTGTAGGGCAAGATAAAACTCACTTCTTAAGACTATAGTAAGAAAATGCAAATGCCTTCACAGAAGCGTTAGTGCAATATCAGACACTATTCCTAAATGTTTATTTTATTCTTAATTTGACCTTGATCAGCAGCCTCTCCTTTATCCCTAAGCACAGTCATAAATAGAGGGAGAATATTTTTATAGCAATTATTTACCACCACTGAAGGAATACCTAACGAAGAATAAGATAATAAAATATGAGTGCTGCTGAACTTGTCCTAGCAAAAGCTCTTCTGAAATGGCACGTCTCATCATGGCCAAATATATTTTATAAATAAAAACTCCCATAAGATGCAGCACCAAAAGGCCACTAAAATGAGTAGGGGACTAGGAAGCTTCCTGGAAGACAGGAGACAACAAATTTATCTACTCTATCAAAAAGGAAGCTGAAAAGAGATAAGGCACCACCTAGAAACTTCCTAGAAGTAAACACTAGGGAAGCTTTTGCATGAGTATCCAAACAGTCACAAAGAACTTACTGAAATTAGACTCTTCCTAATAATTATAGCAACAACGCTCAAAAGCAATCTTTCAACAGCAATAGCAGAGCAAAACAACTAATTGATTTTGTTCTGCAATATATTAATTTTTACAATGTAGTATATAATTATGAAAATCATTATAGAAATGCCTGGAACTGATCTGCTTGCTGCCAGTCTTAACATTCACTCTTCCTCTGACAAAAATAATGAGGAGCTTACCATCCACCTGAAATGCTAAAATGAGCTAAAACAGGGTCAGAGGAATAGGAAGAAGGAAACAATGAAAGGAGGGAGAGTTAAGATAGCTTTTTGCTTGTAAAATAAATAAATATGTTTAAAAAAGAGTACTACAGTTACAACATCAGATGTTAAAAAGTAAAAGAAAGGGTCAGAAGCTTTATTGCTCAGTACCTGCTGTTGTAATTCTTGCTGATAAGATAATGTTGCCTCTTTGGAAGGCTTTGTTTTTTCATTAGAAAATACTCCTGTGCTTCTTTGTCTGTCTCCTGTATTCCTTTGTCCACTGCTACTTCTGAATTAGAAAATCAGACATATAAAAGCAAAACATCACAGGGTCCAGATGGGGTGAAATTTAAAAAAAAAAAGAATAAATTGCTTGGCAATTTATAATCTCAAACATTTTCATAAATCCATGTAAAAATAGGAGCTGACAATGATTGTTTAGACAGAAATCCTTAATTAGAAGCTTGAAGAGTTGTCTTTAAAAGACTTTAATTCACAGGCGTGTCTGTTTTCAGCAAAAGACTCCCAACATGAAAAACATATTCATACTGATAAATACAAAGAATATGCACAGGGATACTACTTACACAGACTGCTCTACTGGGGCTTGGCCTGAAGGAGGATCCACGCTAGGTGTGGGTTCTGCTGCCATCATACCAGTACCATCTACATAGTAAAAAAAAAAATAATAATAATTAAAAAAAATTACTATTTTGAATGCTCAAAAATAAACTTCTGCCACTATTTGAAAGATCAGAACTCACTGCTCAAACCCTGTGACTGCAGAATTACAAACAGGACTCTCTACTTCTGTCCCAAACTTAACTAATCCTTAACGCTCCCTAAAGCAAGAAACACAATGCCAAGGTACAAATCTGTTGCTTAATATCAACTGAATCCCTTTAAAATTGTCTCCACTGAAATATTCTACAAAGAACTAACAAAAAGAAATGGCTTTAAGAAAACCTAACTCTCAGATGTGACTTTCAAGTATTAGTTTCTTTAATACTCTAGACTATTTAAACCTAGATCTATTAATACAAGAGTAAAAAAGTAAAACACAAGCAAACAACACCAAAATAAGGCACACAAAAAAAACCCCACATCAAAAAACCTCCAAAAAACCCTAAACTTCTGAGTTGAAACTGTGCTCTAAAAATACATTACCAAAAATAATTTAAAAGTTGGAAGTTAACAAGAAACAAACAAAAATAACATAAGCTATCACATTTCAGAACAGTGATAAATTTACACCAAAATTTTTGCTCTTAAATCTCTAGCATTCCTGAAATTCTCCAGTGGATACAAATCTCATTCAAATCAACCAGTAAAAGAGCTATTGTAAGGGGTTTTTCCTCCTTTATTTTAATTTGGACTCCACCTGGAGTACTGTGTCCAGCTCTGGAGCCTCCAACAGAGGGACATGGACCTGTTGGACAAGTCCAGAGGAGGGCCACCAAGATTCTCAGACAGCTGGAGCACCTCTCCTATGAAACAGGCTAAAAGAGTTGGGATTGTTCAGCCTGAAGAAGGCTCCAGAGAGACCTTAGAGCCCCTTCCAGTCCCTAAAGGGGCTACAGGAGAGATGGGGAGGGACTCTTGATCAGGGAGGGGAGCCACAGGACGAGGGGGAAGAGATTTAAACTGGAAGGGGGGAGATTTAGATGAGATCTCAGGAAGAAATTCTTGGCTGTGAGGGTGTTGAGACACTGGAAGAGGTTGCTCAGAGAAGCTGTGGCTGCCCCATCCCTGGAGGGGTTCAAGGCCAGGCTGGATGGGGCTTGGAGCAACCTGCTCTGGTGGGAGGTGCCCATAGGGGCCCATTGCAGGGGGGTTGGAACTCCATGATCTTTAAGGTCCCTTCCAACCCAAACCATTCCACGATTCTATTTAGAAATATACAATGTCTACTGTAAGTGTGAAGCTACAAGCTGAACACCGTTGTATCATGCATTAATGCTTCCTCAGTGTGAGAAGTCATTTCTAGCTGGATCATTAAAACTACACCAGGGGAGTTGGAACTCAATAATCTTTAGGGTCCCTTCTGACTCTAACCATTCTATGAGTCTATAACTTTTCTATGAAGGTAGAACAACTTCCTTTTAAAAGTATTTCTGATTTTTGCTCTAAAAAAAGCAAAAATTGGAAATAAGGAAAAAAAAAAAAATCGACCACAAAATCCAGTCTCTCCCCACACTCATCACACTTGTTTCACTCATGAAATCATCACAAGCAATCGAAGGGTAGATAAAAGAGTTCTTAAAATAGAAAGTTTGATCACTTCATACAGTTCCTTTGAAAATATTTTAAAATATATCTGAAATTGTAACAACACCTAAATAGGAAATCAATTACAATATGATTAAAGTAATTTTTTAAAAAATAACGCTTTGAGCATCAAAACTAGGAAGAAAATTATCTGGTAGGAGTAACGGCTAAGTAGCTGAGACTAGAGCTTGTTCAAGAGATGAACAAGATTTCTGGAAGCCATACCACCCTTTTGCAGTTGAAGAAAACTATTCCAATCAAAACTGGTATTGAAATAAAAGAAAAAAGGGCTACTTTTCATTCAAGACACATCTAAGAAATGGGTTTAAGTAGCTGTGACTAGTTCTACTTTATTCATCATTTAACTAGATTAAAAGCAGTTACCTGAATCACTCTAAGAGCCAATCTGCCTACACCCATCAACTTACAAAATGCAAGATTGGGGTCCAAAGGATTCCTAGCCCCGTAGAAGTAATATGCGTCATCGTAAGGCGTTCTGTAGTTGTCTGTCAGAACTGGTGGTGGAGGCGGAGGGATCGGTGCAAGCCTTAAAGAAAAAAGGAACACAACTTTTTTGTCTTGTTGTACAACTGAAAAGAGAGATGAAAGAGAGAAAGAAAGAAAAGAGAAAGAGAGAATTCACTATAGGAAAACTCTAGGTCTAGCTCAGCCCAAGACCTCTCACTAGTGCCGTGCAGGAACAAGATACAATAAGGCTCAGTAGGAAATTAACCTTCCCTTAGGGAGTAGTGTATGAAGTCACACTATTGCAGAGATCTAAAGAAAATAAAACAAGCATGCCTTCTCTAACTGGTTCAGTTAATGATACGCCCTGGTTATGTCAGTAACAGTAAATAAAACAAGCCAAGGATTAGTCTCTGGTCAAAGGGCAAATGGCATAGCCCAGCTTCAGCCACGTGCCTAAAGCTCCTTCTTTCTCCCAAGAGAGTTTAGTCTCAACCACAGTGTTTAGTGTCAGCTGTGCTTGGCTACACTGCATTCCTGAGCTCACCCCTGGGAGATGGCTTAATTAACAGGGGCCAGACTCATGCCACGCTAGCCTTCTAACAATACAGACACCACTGGGCACGTACCCTCAAAGCATGGTTCAATAATACAGCCATGGACACTGTGGATATCATTTCTACAGCATGACTCTTATCCTACACTGGGAGTGTAGATCTGCTGGAGGGCAGGAAGGCTCTACAGAAGGATCTGGACAGGCTGGATCAACGGGCTGAGGCCAATGGAATAAGGTTAAACAAGTTCACGTGCCGGGTCCTGCTCTTGGGTCACAACAACCCCCTGCAGCACTACAGGCTTGGGGAAGAGTGGCTGGAGCTGCCTGGCAGAAAAGGACCTGGGGGTGTTGGTCAATTGTCAGCTGAACATGAGCCAGCAGTGTGCCCAGGTGACCAAGAATGCCAACAGCATCCTGGTCTCTATCAGGAACAGTGTGGTTATCAAGACTAGGGAAGCGATTGTCCCTTTATACTCAGCACTGATGTGGCCCCACCTCAAATACTGAGTTCAGTTTTGGATCTCCCATGACAAGTGGGCCAATGAGGTGCTGGAGCGTGTCTGGAGAAGGGCAATAAAAACTGGTGAGGGGTCTGGAGAAGAAGTCTTCTTGAGGAGCAGCTGAGCGAGCTGGGGGTGTTCAGCCTGGAGAAAAGGAGGCCGAGGGGAGACCTTCTCACCTCTCTACAACTCCCAGAAAGGAGAGTGTACCCGGGGGATAGTCTCCTCTCCCAAGGAACAGGAGATGGGACAAGAAGAAACAGCCTCAAATTGTGCCAGGGGAGGTTTAGATTGGATATTAGGAAAAATTTCTTCACAGAAATGGTTATTGCGCATTGGAATGGGCTGCCCAGGGAAGTGGTTGAGGCACCATCCCTGGGGGTATTTAAAAGAGGGGTTGACACAGTGCTTAGAGATAAGGTTTCATGACGGGTTTTACCAGTGTTAAGTTGATGGTTGGACTCAATGATCCGAAAGGTCCCTTCCAACCCAGGTAATTCTATGATTCTACACAAGCTATTACTATTACTAAGTAATAGTAAGATGCTCAGCACCAATCTTATCTAACATGCAAACCAAAAGATGAGGGTGAAGCACCTGGGCGCTGCTATTTCACCAAGGGTGCTGGCCAGGCCCCTGTGATAGTCTTCAGTCACTGGAGAGGCTGCTGAGGGGACGGGCACCGGAGTTTGGAAAGCCACCCTAGGCCTTTCAGGAGGTACATTCTCTTCAGAAGCTCTGGCTGTCGAGCCAAACTGTTTCAATCTATTTGGCTGAAGGGGGGTAAAGTAGAAAAAGAGAGAAAAGACAAAAAAGCAGTTACTTTATTATTACTAGGAAGCATTCCAAGCCTTCATTTAGCCTGTGTTAAACACTTGACTGGTTTTGAATTTGAACTAGCTGTTCACATTTCTAGTAATTGCCCTTTTTTTCTTTTCCTCCCAAGGAATTACTTAAAGTCTAATACTACATGGAAATCAGTGTTTACCAGATTTTCAAAATCTGGCCTCTGTGGCAGGTTTCAGGATGTATATGGGCTCTGGTTGTTATCCAGGGTTTTTAAGAAGTATTTCTGCAGTTGTCTGCAATACAGGTTTATCTACAGCCAGAGGTTTCTTACACTGGCAGTATTATCATCTTATGCATAGGAAAAGTTTCTAAAATATATTCTCCCACCCCAAAAACTAAAATAGCTCATAACTAGTAAAAAGAGAAACAAACACAGACTGAGAGTTTTTTCCAATAAACATTTCCTTGCAGTACTGTTATTTCAGGTTCTGGACTCCTTTGATTTTATTGTAGCTTCTGCAGCCATGACAATTACAAAATTTTGTGGGTTTTGTGGTTTTGTTGGGGTTTTGGTTTTTTTTAAAGCATCAAATGTTTATTGACAACTGGCAGCCTCAGAGAAAGGTCGAAGGCAACATGCAGGTAAGGCAAAGGCATGCAAGGTGGTTAGTTTCAGAACTATGCTATCACCCCCAGAAAGCCCTTGTACCAGCTGCTATGCATACATATTTTAATGTTCCTTTAAATGAGTCAATACAATAGAAGACCAGGAAAAAAAAAATATATATAAGAAAATCACACACTATTTAAGTAAAACAGATTTTCTTTCTCAATTTACTGGGCCTAACATCGTAGTGCTTCAATTAACATGCAGAGAAAGTAACCCCAGCAAACAGCTAAATATTAATCATCTAACAGCAAACCATACACCCTACAACAGAGAAGTATTTCAGCAAAATATTAAACTTTACCTCCTCATCACTTAGCTGCAAGACAGTATATACAAGGCAGTTAGTACTCACCAATCATCAACTACAGCATTAAGATTCTCAAAACCTACCAGACCTGAGTGTTTATAAAGTTTAGCTACAAGTTTCTAGACGTGAATCCAAAATTAGACAATAGGAAATTATAAAGCAGTCTACAGACTTTTCTTTTCTTTCCTTGTCTTTTCAAATCCAGTGTCTTGAGCAGGAAAACAGGCTCCCTCACTAACAAGTCTGATGTGAACTGTTCCCAAAGAGACTCAGCTCATTTCAGATGTGACTACGACACTCGCTTCATTGTGGGGATTGTTTTCTTTCAAACAAGCACTATACCCCACAGTCTGCATTTATACATCCTTAATCAGGCATTGCTATTTAACCAACCTGTAATTAATCAAGAAATCTACCTAATTAGAACCCTTCCCCTAGAGGCAATTTAAAGCTAACAGTGACTGCTGCTTAATGAATGTAGCAATTCTACTTAATTGAAGGCTTTCAGCTAAATTAATGGTTTTAAAACATTATACATGCCCTGAACTTGCTCTGGATGTAATTTTGTTCCTACAACAGGCACTTTTCAGTCCCTGGTTGAGATGCATAGGGTCTCTCGAGTGCTTCAGCACAGCCTGCTCCTGCCTCCTCAGCTTTGAGGAGACAAAACTGTGTAGACTGACCTTACAGCCCGCTGTGCAGAAAAAGCTGGCATCCTCTGCTTGCTTTTTTACCTCTTTCCCTGCTTGGCTGTACACTCCATCCCTCTCCCTTTCACCACCTGAATCCCTAAGTAGCCAACTGACCTCTCTCAGCCAACAAAAACAGCAAGAAAAGACAGATTTTTGCCTGTTAACCAAGATGAATTGGTTTGCAAAAGGGATCCATCAAGCTGGAGAGACTCTCCAGAAACGGCACTATAGATAATTTAAACTGGTAACTGGTTAAATTAATAGCCAGCTCATTCTTCCCTTGAGAAAGTTACCCATCCTACATCTCCAGCAGCTGGTCTTGACTGCACCTGAGATGCAAAGGCTTTGGTCACTTGACAAACTCACGTGGAAATCATACTGGTTCTGTGACAACCAGTCTGGGACGAACGTCACTAATGCCAACAATCTGCTGTTTCACATGTGAGAATCAAAATTCTTAGCACTAATAATCACCTCACTAAGGAAGAGGAGACAGCAGTAACTCTGCATTAAGTCTTACAAGAAACACATCTTGCTTTTTATCCTTATTTTATCCTTTTAATCCTATAAAAATACTACATTTGATAGTTTAGAAAACAGTTATAAATTTGAAATTACAAACTGCTCCAATGAGATCAACTGGGCTGCAAAACAACTGGATTATTATTTCTAAGTGAAAAAGAACATTCCATTCCCAAAGGTAGCAACATGTGTGTGTGTGTGTGTGTGTGTGTGTGTGTACAGGCTACCACTGGGGAGTGTTTTTCCCATGATACCCACTGCTTGTACCAAATTTCCACTTGGTCACAGCAAAAGGAAACGTTCAATCATTTCCATGCAAATATTTTCCTCTTAAGCCAAAAGCGTATGTCATGAGTTACAACCTTATAATCCTTGGCTTCAGTTTTATTCCATGCTAATGACCGCTTAGGAAACCCCACAACATTCATCCATGTCTAAAAGCCCTACAGAGCTTTGTGACTGAGCAACCACAAAGTACACGTCATTAAAAGTCTATATAAGTGAAAGAAAGGCCAAGCTCTTTACCTTCTTTTCTGGGTCTTGAGCTCCAGAAGCAGCAACTGAGAGCTCAAGTTCTTTCTCACTGGTTTTGTTTTTTTAAAAAAAGAAAAAAGAAAAATAAATTATCAAATCAGAAAGCAGTAGCAACTTTCAGACACCACAGATTAGTTAAAATAACTCTGTAGTTAAAATAACACTGAAAATACAGGGTGACAGAACCCATGATTCCACTTGATTTCTGCTGGAGGCAATAAAGGAGGATACTGTCTATTATTTGTAAACAAACAAAACTCTGAAGAAGTATCTGGGTATTATCTCTTCTGCCTAATAAAAATTCAACCGCCATAAAAGGACAAACCACCAAGTTGCTGTTTACTTCAACCTTTCAGGACATTTCTTCAAAAATTATTTTTATTCTCACTACAGCAAGAAGTTATTATAAACATATTGAAATGACTGATTCAAAAAGTACAGCAATAAGTACTACACTGTCATTTCGGGGCTTAGGCTTGTTCAAGTATGTACAATTCTTCATCACAGTCAAGCTGACAACAGTAACTTATTTTTAATTCCTTATCCCTTCACCAGTATCAGTGTGTGGTTTTATGCATCCATGCTGTCATTCAGCAGGCAGTCACTAGAAGGTAAGCAAGAAATGTACAGCTTACTTTCTGCATAAGCCAGATGGTCAAGTGTGTTGAAAGTAAAAGGTTACTTCCCTAAACCGGAGGGCAAAAGGAGATACATTTTCAACTTTGCAAAGTAATTAGATAATCCTCTACCAGCCAAAAAGATAACTTTGGTTAGAGCATTTAAGAAACTAAGAATCACTTTTTTAAAAATGAAAAAAAAACCCAAACAACCTGTTTTTTCCTTTGTTCCACTGGAACCTGGTGATTTTGCTTATTAAAAACTACAGCTCTCCTGCCAGTGAGTTGAATTGTATGTAACATTACCTAGTTAGCTAGAATTCCTTAGTTATGAAAATCATTCTTACCACATAGAATTAACAAAATTCCTTTTTCAATTTCAGCCATTATCTTTTAAAAGTAACTTGTAAAGTAATGTTTAATAGTAACTTTCCATTACCGTCTCTTATTGCGCTGTTGCTCAGCCATCTGCTCTATTAGTTCTTGCCTGTATTTCTCTTTCCTCCGTTGCAGAAGTTCTCGGTCCTGACCACCTAATGGGAATGTCCACACATTTCCATAAAGGCCCCACAAAATACACAAAAGGTACTGCACAAAAACATGGCATTTCAGTCAATTTACAACACGAAGCACAGCAGTGTCTACGATCTGGGAATGTGCATAAGAACACGGGATCTTCACTGAGCCAACCCCCCCCCCAATCAATCTAGCTTTAATACACAGTTTGTTTGGTGTTTGATGATCCAAAACTACTACAATTTGCGTTACTATTTTCCTAGTTTGGCTGGTTTTGAATCACCGAATATCAGGGATTGGAAGGGACTTTGAAAGTTCATCCAGTCCAATCCCCCTACTGGAGCAGGAACACCCAGAGCAGGTCACACAGGAACGCCTCCAGGTGAGTTTTGAATGTCTCCAGAGAAGGAGACTCCACAACCTCCCCGGGCAGCCCCTGCCAGTGTGCCCTCACCCTCGCCCTGAAGTTGTTTTTCCTAATATTTAACTGGAATCTCCTCTGTTCCAGCTTGCACCCATTGCCCCTTGTCCTGTCATTGGATGTCACTGAGAAGAGCCTGGCTCCATCCTCCTGACACTCACCCTTCACAGATTTATAAACATTAATAAGGTCACCCCTCAGTCTCCTCCAAGCTAAAGAGACCCAGCTCCCTCAGCCTTTCCTTGTACGGGAGATGCTCCACTCCTTTCATCATCTTGGTAGCCCTGCCCTGGACTCTAATGGGAATAGCCCTGGAATAGTTCCTGGAATAGTCAGGAAGCAACAAATTTCGACGTTCCAAAATACAACAGCTACTAAAAAAAGTTACTTAAACTTTGGGGTTTTTTTTTCTTTTCCCTAATGCTCAACTGAAGAAGATCCACTATGGGATTTCCAAGAGTCTGAGCCATCACTGTGGATCCAAATGAAAGTTAAAACAACAGAAGAGAGTAAAACCCACAGGGAAGAAAGCAAATTGCTCTACTTTTAGGATGGTTCCCTTGACTATTAAGAATAAGGAAAGTATCAGCAGATGTATATATGAAAGGAGAGAGCTGTAACATCTCACCTGGATCTTATGGAACCCAGAAAACCTTTCACTTGTAGTTTTTCCCCCACAATAAACATGGAACATTATTTTAAAAGCAAAGCAAAGCATCATCACCATGTTCTATGTAGTGTGACTATCACACACAAGAAATCCTAACATATTTCTTTTCACAAATTCACTGTGGATCTTCAGTGAAGGTGACCTGAACAATAAAGGGAAGGAAGCTGCAAAAAAACTAGAACAAAAAAAACCCCAACAACTAACCAAATAAAAAAACCTCTGAAAAAATACCCCACCAACCAACCAACACACAAAACCCCACCCATGATGCATGGCTGACTGAATTTTTGTATTCATTTATTGTGATGGGACTGTAAAGTGACCAAAATGTTGCCAGATAACCTCATGGTTCGTGATTTTTGAGGAGTCTGGAATCCCTTCTCATTTCCACAAGTTTCAGGGTTTAATTTACTAAGATTTTATACAACATAGTTAAATGATATTCTTCTCCTGACCAGGACTGCCAAAAATACCAATTGACAACTTTGTGTATTCAAGTTACAAGAAGAAATGACTGAACAGATCAGGGAGACTGACAGTTCCAAAAGACTGACCTCCCACATCTCACACCAAAGATCGGGTACATTCAAATGTGAAAATAAACAGAAATTATTCCGACAACTGTTAGTCAATTTTCCCACAGTTTAGCCCCAGCTTCTCTTTGAAGGCTCCAATCTGTAGAACTACTACAGCTCTTTTATTCTCACCTCACAATTTTCTGGATTGAGCTTGGAATGCTCTTCTCAACAGTATTTCTCTCTACTATGCTCAATAATAATGTTCCCTGCTAAATCTGACAGCTGCATTAAAGGAGTCAGAGATGACCAGAATAGAGGTGATCAGGATCACAGAATCATTCAGGCCAGAAAAGACCCCTGGGATCACCGAGTCCAACCATCAGCCCTACTCTACAAAGTTCTCCCCTACACCAGATCCCTCAACACCACAGCTAATCAACTCTGAAACACAGTTAGGGATGGTGACACCACCCCCTCCCTGGGCAGCCCATTCCACTGACTGACCACTCTTTCAGGGAAAAATTTTTTCCTAATGTCCAGCCTAACCCTACCCTGCTGCAGCTTGCAGCCATTCCCTCTCCTTCTATTGATAATTCCCTGTGAGAAGAGACCAGCACCAACCTCTCTACAATGTCCTTTCAAGCAGTGGTAGAGAGTGATGAGGTCTCCCCTCAGCCTCCTCTTCCTCAAACTAAACAGTCCCAGCTCCCTCAATTGTTCCTCATCAGATTTATTCTCCAGGCCCTTCCCCAGCTCCGTGTCCCTCCTCTGCACTCGCTCCAGCCCCTTCAGATCTCTCTTGTGTTGAGGTGCCCAGAACTGGACACAATACTACTTCCCATATTTCTGCAATTAAAATTCAATACCATGCTTTTAACAACACAGAGGTTAATGTTTCTCTTATACTTCATTTTGTAAAAAAACCTTTGAATGTATCCAGGCCTTAAACTGTTCATGAAATCTAAGAAGAAACTCGGGCTCTTCAGAATTAATTAGAAAGCCCTGTTGCATTAAGGGGGAAAGGAACATGTTTTTATTTTTTATATTCTCTCTGTAGATAATATTTATTTATCAGTCTTGAGGACAACTAGCACAAAGGAAAAGCTATTTCTTCTAGGTTTTAATTATTCCCAAAGGAAGCAAAATCTGCCAAGCAAGGCTCACTCAGTGTTATTAGTTAGGATTTCATACGTACCGAGAACAAGGCCTGTTGCATACGGCATTCCAGCTGCAGACTTGGCCTGCTCATTAGCTGAAGAACTGATTTGCACCTGATTTCTGGCAAAGACAAAAAAGGAAACACAAAGATTAAGCTCGAGAATGTACTTGCAGCCCATGTGAAACGTGACAGATGCACTCACATCACTACGGGATGCATTGAAGAAAAACAGCTCTCCTAAAATCTAAATAAATAGCACAAGCAAAAGAAGAAACCACCTGGTAAAATAAAAGGCTGGTTTTTCCTCATTTTTCTCATTTCTTGTTTCAGTTCTCATTTGCCTGCAGTTTCTGAAGGCATCAGAAACACAGACTCAGCTGAGCATTTCAGCAGCACCGACACGGAATGGTGCCGGTCAAGAGTTCATGTAAGGGCTGTACAAGCATCCTGCTCCTGCCTCATCCCCCTACATCACATCAGGACTGGCAAAACCAAGGGAAGAGGGGGAAGGAAAAAAAAAAGAAAAAAAAAAAAAAGGTAATTTTAAAACTATTATAAAAAAGGATTCCATGTTATTTCAATCATTAAAAGTCTTCCCGCTGGAGAATAGCTGATGTGCTGGTTGAAAAAGAAGTGGCAGGCAAGCTTCAAGAGCTGTTCTCAAAGGAAACACAGTTTTCTTGTTCTGCTACGTCCCAGTTGCAGGAAAAACTATCAGCCATTTCAGACAATGTATCAGGGATTTTAAATAAACATTTTCCTTTCATCACGATTGTGCAGTGCAATTCTCAGAAACACTGTATACCACACCTAGAATTTCCCGATCTGGAGATCTGCTGCACACGCGTTCTCTCCTTCAACTCATCTTCACAATCTCCAGGTAGATCTCTTACTATCCCATCCAGACAGGGCCTTAAGGAAATAGGAAACATTCAGCTGTGCTTGCCTAAAAACATCCAAACTAAAACGGAAGGTCAAGCAGTTTCACGCAAATGGATCCTAGGCCTGACTGCAAACTGGAGGGCAGGACCAGGCCTGAAAACACCACCCAAAATTTCTAGAAGTAATTGGCTTTGCCAGCATTGCCAAGGCAGCACTTGCTCTGGAGTGTGAATTCAGAGAGTCACAGAATCATTCTGGTTGGAAGAGACCCTTGGGATCATCGAGTCCAACCATCAGCCCCACTCTACAAAGTTCTCCCCTCAACACCACAGCTAAATGACTCTGAAACACAGTCAGGGATGGGGACTCCACCACCTCCCTGGGCAGCCCATTTCAGTGACCCAGGCCTGCTTTCATCCAACCTCTAAATATTGAGTTAAGGGTGCTGAGAGCTGAAGAGCATTCAATTAATGCATGACTGCATTAATTGAAACAGATCTTGCTGCTTTTAATACCCAGGAGGCAACAAAGTCTATAAGAGATCAGGACAAGTCTGATGAAACAGTTAATTCAGGCATGAAAAGCTTATTTAATAGCAACCTACCCCTTGCTATGCACCTGACACCACTTAAAAGAGGTGGCTTTCCATCAAGGTTAAGAGACACAAATACAAAAATTCCCGAGCTAAAGTTTTTGAAACGTCAAATAATTCCAAAGATGGTAAAAATTGTACGGACACAAGGGAGCCTTTCCTGAAGAGATCTGGGGTAGTTGAATTGTACAGGCTTTCCTTGCCTTGCAGATTAACCACTCTTTAATGAGGACTTCTAGTTATCTTGATAGAATAAGGCAAGAAGAGCTATTAAATGAAAAATCAAGTACCCATCAGATGCTTACAAAGCTATATGGGGCTTTGAGCAACCTGGTCTGGTGGGAGGTGTCCCTGGTGATGGCAGTGGTTTGGAAGTCTGTAATCTTTAAGGTCCCTTCCAACCCAAACCGTTCTGTGATTCTATATATTTTTCCAGAGCTGAACAGAGCCATCAACTAATTATTCAGCAAACACCACCACCAAAAAACCCCAAACAAACTAGGTAATCATAGAAAAAATACCCACATTATACTCTTTCATGTAAAAACATCCAGAGCTCTGCTCATCTCTGCAATTTGAATAAAAGCCAATAATCAAAGGCAAAAGGATGCAAGCAGATTATCAAACATGGATTTGGCATCTTAACACCCCACGAGAATAACATGAAAGAACACCATCCATCCTCCTGGTGTTACACGGTCCTCTTTCATGATCAAGATCATCTTAATGATCACTTGCTTCTCAGAAGGCTGGTCATGTAAGACTGAAACACAGCCAGGAGATAGAGCACCCAGTCCATGGTGTGATGAAAGGACATGGGGAGGAAGCAAAGACCCCAACCTTGGGGTTCCAGAGGCAATTTTTTTGTAAAAAGCAGCAAACCTAGCATGGCAGGCCCAGACACGATGACCCAATTCAATTGAGAAGCTGTTGTAGCCTGTTTAAAGGACAAACCTGGGTGCTGGGGAGAGACTAAAGCATTCCAGCCATCAGAACCACAATATTTCACACTTCCTCTCACTTTCCTGCCACTATTCCTGTTGGCTGAAATATAGAATCATAGAATCATTTAGGTTGGAAGAGACCCCTGGGATCAAGTCCAACCATCAGCCCCACTCTACAAGTTCTCCCCTACACCAGATCCCTCAACACCACATCCAATCTACTCTTAAACAGTCAGGGATGGGGACTCCACCACCTCCCTGGGAAGCCCATTCCACTGATTGACTACTCTTGCTGGGAAAAATTCTTCCCTAATGTCCAGCCTAACCCTACCCTGCTGCAGCTTGAACCCATTCCCTCTTGTTCTGTTGCTAATTGCCCGTGAGAAGAGACCAGCACCAACCTCTCTACAATGCCCTTTCAAGCAGTTGTAGAGAGGGATGAGGTCTCCCCTCAGCCTCCTCTTCCTCAAACTAAACAGTCCCAACTCCCTCAATCACAGCCCTTGTGCCTCTGTCAAAACACAAACCTTTCTGAAAAACTCCTGTTACAAATATCTGCCTCTCCAAACTAATAAAGTCCATTTAAAAACATAAAAACTTTAGTACAGGAAATAAAAACATCCCTCCTTAGGAATTCAGCTGCTGTCATGAATTGAATGTGTTCTGGCAAAGCTGACTTTGCCTGAAATGCAGAAAAAGAATGCAAACTCTTTACAAGCTGAGCTGTCAGTAAATAGAAGATGTGGTTTTTCTTGAAAAGAGATGGAATACAGTTCTTAAAAGGTTAAGTGGAGCTCCTTGTGAAGGGAAAAGAAAAAGTACTGGGTTACAAAGCACATGCAATAAAAAAAGAAAAGAAAATTACATAAAAAAGGAATTTTCAGTAAAAAGTCAAAGTAGAAAATACACACAACCCCCTCAAACCTTCATTTTATGTACAAATTTAAGTTCAAGCAAGTCAGATGATAGTCCAGCAACTTCTTTTAAGAAGATGCACCAAGTCTGCCTATAACAGGGGATCTTCCATACTCACTTTTAAAAGAAAACTAGAACTAAAGCTGTTTCAGAGGCCCCTCCAAATAAGCTACAAATTGCCCAGTGACATACTAGTCACAGACACTTGTATAAGCACCATCAGTGTTTTCTGGAATAGTCAAAAACCAGTAGATTTCTATTCAACAGGGCACTGTCTACTGTTGGCTCAAACACCACTGCTGCTGCTATTTCACATGCATCATTCTGTGTATAGTCTTTGAAAAACAAAGTAAACCCTCAAACTTTATCAAATGGTCATTTTTATTTAAACACTAGACTGTGTGCAATTGTTAGGCAGAGGCAAACAGCTAACTAGCCAAAGGAGAACATTATCCTTTTGGGTGTTAATTAACACCGAGGATTTGTGTTGCTGTTAAAAACAGGGACATTTTGGCTACCTTTGTTAGACACCAAGTCAAGCTTCTAATATTTTTCTTCTTGAAAAGCTGCAGGACACGACCACCCTACCCTAAAACCTCTTCTGCTCATTCCTACCAATATTATACTACAGGGTGGAAGGATTTTGGTACTTTACATTCTCTTCCCTGGACCTCATTGGGCAGAAAACAGGCAATCTTGCTCCTGCCATGTACTGAAACACCGTTTCCACCTACTAATCTTTTCCAGAAACGTTGTATGAATAAATAAATGCTTTTAGGAGCACATCTGAACACCCAATCTGAAACTCTGAAATAACCCACGGATTTAGTCTGCGTCTCCCAAATCACAGCATCACGGAATTGTCGGAGTTGGAAGGGACCTCCAGACACTTCATTGCTCCCAAACATTTCATTTTCTCAACAGTTACTTAATTTCTTTACGATTTTTTTGGGGAGAGGGAGGGGGAGGAGGAGGAGGAGGAGAGAAGAGAAAAGAAAAAAAGGCTGAGAAAGAATACCAAGAGTTATTTTTGTAGAGAAGTTATTTTAACTCTGTTGGTATTTGAAACTGGAAAAGCAGCATGACTTCCTTGCATTTAGAAAGCTCTTTTGCAGTAGAAGAGCACTTTAGGGCTTGTTTTTCCTAGTTATTAATTTGCAGTACTGCCCAGAAAATGATCCCTGTAAACAATGACTCAAAAGATCATTTAACAGTCCACCAGCCATTAACAGTCAAAGATGATTGCAATATGTAACCCTGTTGAGAGTGGTACAATTTGCCTTCTGTTTTTTTCTAGAAGTGTTAATTCTAGAATAAAAAAAAGAAGTTATTTCTGCCTAACAGGGAAAAATTACAGTAGTGTTCTCTTCCCTGAAGCAACTGCAGTAAAATAATTTTGGCAACAGGCTTAAAACAAAGGCAAGGGGGAAAAAAAAAAGCAAAGAAAAAAGAGAAAACATTTACAACACTCACATCCCCAAGCTCTGTGAAGTGAAGGAATGAATACTCTTTCAAGCACCTTTTAAAATTTTATTTACAAGAAACTTTACTGCTTTATGCTGCTTTATTTCATTCAAATTTAGCTGTGTAAACCACCACTTTTTTCAAGCTTGGTACTATTTCACACCACAACCCATCCGTTCAGTTCTTGTAATGGAATAACCAAGAAGGTGGCCAGGTGGCCACCCCATGAGTAGTGGGAAGGTTATGTTTGTTTGCTGGTTTTCTTTTAAATGAGCAAGATAGAACAAAATAATTAACAATTTCAGGTTTCCTCCCTGAATGATTTACCTAAAACACCCTCTTTGGTTTGGGTTCCCCTTAAGTTTATTCAATTTGTGTAGTTATGACGGAGATTAGCACCGATTAACACCATCAGGATTTGGTTCAACTCCGCATAAGTTTGTATTGGTGCTCAATGGAGTTCAATCCAGCTGGCGGCCGGTCACAAGTGGT